>CM040122.1:28001386-28335688 GCA_022559845.1 Amorphophallus konjac
GCCCCTGGGTGGAGGAAGAGAGGAGTGTGTTCCTCTGGGTCAAGCTGTTAGGTAGCGTCTGTTTGCAGACTGAGTCTGCTGTTCTTGCTATTGCAAGGGAAGCCTCACTCTGGTTTGGAGTGAGGGGTGGACGTAGGCAGACTGTGGGTCTGGCCGAACCACCTAAAAATATCTTGTCCATCGTGGTTTGCTCTTTGCGCTCCTCCATATCATCTTTCTCCCCTTCACAGGTTGTGTGTGATTGATTACTTGTGTTCGCCCTTGTGTTACGTTGAGAGTTTTATATATGTCTGTGGAGTGTATGTTCCTATGCTTAGTAGAATTATATATGCAAGCCTGAGTGTCTCAGCTCACGGTTCTGAGAAGAGAGTAGTTGTGCTGTCTCATTTGATTACTGAGTATTATTAAAAGTTTGATTCCGCAATTGTTTTTAATTGGGTGTATTTGTTGAAAGATTCATTCATCCCCCCCTTCTGAATTTGAGTCTTGCACCCATATATTCTAACAAGTGGTATCAGAGAAGGTTGTTGTCTCTACAGATCCAACGATCTGTAGTGATCCTTGGTACTCCTTGGTGCTTATTGCATTGGCTGTTTGCTCCTGAATCGTTATTATGAGTCATCCACCGGTCTTTGACGGTATCGATTTTGATGTATGGTTTAATAGCCAGCATGCGTTTGTTAAGTCTATTGATCCAGATCTGTGGAAGCTAATTACACATGGTCCACATAGACTACCAAAGAAAAAGTTCCAATGGGCTAATGAACATAGATCCATGTGTGCTGAAAATGAGAAAGTTTTGGAGATAATGAAGGCTGCTACTAATAGAGCACTTCATTCCTGTTTTTATGATTGCAGATTTGCAAGGGAGATATTGGAAAGACTGAAGACAGCTGATAAAGGAAATGAAAATAAATGCATGATGGCTAATAGCAGCAACCAAGATGAAGAGAAGGATGATGATGATAATGGTGATAAGGTAAATTTCTTTGAGAATTTTACTCTAGATGATTGGTAGGATGCGTATGCTGATTTGTTAGAGTCATATGAAAAACTAAGGAAAAAGAGTAAATCCCTGAAGAATAAATTGAACGAAGCTACTAAATCCAATTCTGAAAATATTTATATTGAAACATTGAAAACTGAGAATGAAATTTTCAGGAAACGTTTGAACAATTTTGATTCTATTATCTCAGAACTGGATCATTTGAAGTCTGAAAATGAATCTCTCAGAAAATCAGCTAAAGAAAATGAAGAAACATTCAGAAAACTTGAAGTCGAGAAGAATCTAATAGCTGAAAAATATGATGTAATAAAGTCTGTGAACATGGAGCTTCAGAAAGACATTGAAAATATGTAAAGAGAATCTAAAACTCCAAATAATCCAAAAGCATCTCACGATGATCAGATTCTTCTTGATGAGTTAATTCAAAATGATGCTGTGGTTAAGAAAATGAAAAGTTAAAATAGCTGAACTTTGCTATGTCTGAAAGACTTCTAGCCATAGAAAGAGGAAAAACTGTTTGTATTGAAGATTCTGAAAAACTGAGCAATCTGGAACAAGAAATTGAGAAATACAAAACTGCTAACAAAATACTGAATGAAGTTGTTAATTACAGTGAACAAGAGATTGTTAGTTATGAAATAAATATTGCATCACTAAAAATTGAAATTCAGGATTTGAAAGCTTCTCTGTCTAAATTTGTTAGTGGGCAAGAAAATCTGGATAAGTTCCTAGGAGTAAAGGTTAACTTCAGGAAGGAAGGACTGGACTACATTAATATTAATAAGAAAGCTCTTAATAACAAGCTAATGAGATCGTTTGTCACTACATCAAACGTAGCCACCATCTCAAAAGATAAACAACTCATTGTTCAGTAAAATCAGAAACAAACTGACATTCAGAAACAAAATGAAAAGTGAAAAAGTATGTTCATGTGAAGAATAAGCAAAGAAACAATCATGCTGATGATGTGCATGTGATACATAACCTAAACACACACACACACATGCACATAAAAAGAAAATGTCATGCCACTATTGTCATAGATTTGGTCATCTGATGCATGAGAGTAAATTGATGGAAAAGGATGATCTGAGCGCTAGCATAATGCATGCTAGGAAATTTCATGATAAAAATCCTTCATTTCAGAAAAAGAAAATTGAATATTTTCACTGTGGTAAATTAGGACACACGATTACATAATGCTAGTTTACAAGTGATAAGAAAAAATCACATTCATATCATGTTGTTAACAAGAACAAGTTTGCTTCAATAAACCAGCATATGACATACTTTAACTGTGGCAAATTGGGACATAAGGCATTTGAATGCTGGCTGAATGCTAGTAGACGAAATTCTAATTCATGTTCTCACTGTGGCAAGAAGGGCCACATTGGTGCTTAATGTTGGCATGCCCAGGGAAGAAATTTCAACTCCAAATTTGCTAAATTCCATGTAAACAAAAAGATTTTTGATAAGAATAAATTTGTTTTTAAAGAAAAATTCATTACATATTTTGAATGTGGAAAGCTGATGAGTGTGCATTTGTATGGGTTAATTCATGATATACACACGTTTTATGAGCTTTAATGTTAATAATTATACACTTATCACACTTAATATCGATTTCTGATCAAAATGCTTAGTTTAATGAAATTATTATAATTTGATCAATAAACATGTTATTTTGTAGACACGGCAAGAACTCCACAAGTTTGCGGAAGAATGAGCCAAAGTCCATGACCGACCAAGCCCAATCTTAGTCGAAAGAAAACAAAAGAAAACAAAAAGGAAAACCAAAATAATTACTTATATATGATATCGATATATACATATATATATATATATATATATTTGATATTTATATAGAGATATATATATATTAGACATATATATATGCTATATATATAGATATATAGATATAGATATATAATATATACATATATATAACCTATATATAACACAAATACACACATATATATATATATAACTTATATATAACAAAGTTGCATGGTACAATGGCCAACACGTGATGGCCAAAAGCTTCTTCAAATGGCAGTGGCATCCTTCGCTATGCAGTTGAAGATGGGTCCACGTGTGAAGCTGCCAAGGCTTCCATGTTGGAGGCTCCACAACGCACAAGACAGTAGCCTTCCAAGGAGGCCTCACGCCAGGCTTCACGTAGTAGTGGGGTCCACACGGTGAAGACAATGGGTGGCTTTGGACGGTTGGCAGCCAAAGGCAGCCTTCGCAAGATGCGATGCGGAGGCTTCAGTGGCGGCGGATGAGGGCCATGGCTTCTTCGCGGGGTCGGCACAGTCGACAGGCTTCAAGCGCAATAAGGCCCGCGGCCTCTTTACACGCGTATTCACCGACGTGGGCGGTCTTCACGCAAATGCATGCAGCACTTCGGCGGGTTCACATGCAGGTGGAGGGTTCAAATGGCGAAACGTGGGCGTGTTGGCAGGCTCCACGTGAAGCTCCTGCATGGTCAAAGCCGCAAGGCTGGCACGGTCGAAATGGCTGCGGCAGCAGGTGTTCTCACGCAAAGAAAAGGCACGGTGGAGAAACAGAGAACAGAAACAGAGGCTAGTGTAAAGCCTATAAAAGGAGGAGTTGGGATGTGGTTTAATGGGAGATAAGCTTGTAATCCATTTTTAGTTCTTTTGCTATTTCTTGTGAGAATTTTGTAAGAGTCGTTAGTATTTTTGAAGGAGAGAAGGGGCAGGAGGCTCTTCAGGTTTCAATTTCATTCACTGTTACTGTATGTTTTTGAGTATTTTAGTCTTGTTAAGTCATTTACATACTTTTATGATCTTCATTTAAATTTATTATCTTCTTCAAAGTTATTCATATTTAAGTTCTCTACATTTTCTATTTATACTATTTCCTCTAATTCCTCTCCATTGTTAAGTTATTACACGTTTTTTTAAATTCTGTCCTGGCATGTTACTATTCATCCGAGTTGATACCTTATTTTGTTCCTCCATTTTGAAACCTTTCAAATCTTTTTTTATTTCTGCATTCTTCATAAAAGTTGTTCCTCTCTTATAGATCTAAATTTTATTATTCTATCACTACCTCTAATTCTTCTTCATTTTTAAGTTATGTTTATTTTCCACGGTTCTATCTTTTACGAGTTTACTATTCATCCGCACCGATAGATGTCAGTGTTTCATATTTTTAACTATCTTCCTCTCATTTTCTATCTTTGCATTCTTCATAAAACTTTTTTCTAACCCTCCGATCTTCAACTTTGTCTTCTGTCACTTCTTCTAATTTTGTCTGGTTTGAAAGATATTTCTCTTTCTAACTCACCTTATTTTTATTATAATTTTCTATGTGTTCTTCTATCCATTCCACCCGTTCTAAATTGCATCCAAATCTCCCTAAGGCGGTTTCAATTCAATTTTTATGATTTTTAAATCTTAAAAACTCAAAATTTTCAACTTTCAAATCTACTTCTCCATGTAGATTCGACTCGGTCTCACCACTTAACTATTCTATTTATTTAATTTGTGGGCCAGATATTTTAATTTGGTAGTGGGGCGTATTAACGACGTGCGTTTTCCCGCCATCAAATTTTGGCGCCGTTGCCGGGGAAGATTTGAATTTGAAGTTGATAACTTTGTACTTTCTTTTGTATATTTATTGGTGCTCACTCTTATTTTTGCAGAAAAATAAAAGGATCAACAAAAGCACAAAAAATAATAATTTTTTTTGAAAATGTCAAAAAATATTGTGTCTCCCTGAGGTAAGTCTTCTTTATCTTCTACTCTTGTTATTTTTTATTTACCAAATAAAGAACGAGGGAATGCGATTAAGGTTAGTATTCTTACCCTCTTTCCATAGATTTAGTTTCTTTATTTTTACTTTCAATATGTAATTAGTTTTCATGCTTAGAAATGTTCTTAAAAAAATAAAAAATAGTAGAAATAAAAAATATGGTGGATTAACTCAGTTCAATAAAAAAAATAGAAAAATAAAAACATAAAAAAGACATAACTTGGGCTCACTATCATCTTTGAAACTTGTGTCTAAGGCTAGAGGTCAACGGCAAATGCTATAAGCGGGAAAGTGATTACTTAATTAGGACCTTGTGAAAGCAAGGGGAGCCTCCCACTTCCTCACATGTTACCTGGCCGGTGGATAAGTTTGATGGTGAATCTAAGTTAGACTTTGTTTAATAATTTGTTTGTATAAAAAATCAAAAAAAAAGAAGAAAAACATAAAATATACAAAAAATGGTGAGAGCATAAATTTTCATCTATGGATTGGGCACACCAATTAGATAAGTTTGACCAATTGGCTCATAAATTTGATCAATCTCTAGCCATGGATCAAGACCACTTCATACCACCTAGTCACCATGATAATGATCACATGTGGGCTAGCCCGGCCCATTATGTTAGTGGTTGCCCAAACCAATTCTCATTTCTCACCCAAAACAACCCGACCTCTTATGACAGTCAATACTCGTGGTCGGCCCAAAATGAGATCCTGTCACCTATGATGGCCCAGTTTCCATCATTTACCCAAGACAAGGTTCCAACCACTCAGTTCTTTCAAGGGGCCATGATCTACCTTTCACCCCGGAGCAAGCTCAATATGATCAACGGTTTTCTAAGCCTAATTATGAATCACCTTCCGATACTTATAACTCTAGTTGGGAAGATCATACACCAATCTCTTGGATGGACCAAGCAAGACAAACCCGAATATCTCCAGAACTCTTCACACCTTATTATGACCCATGTCCAAACAACTTTAATTCTGATTGGAGAGATCAACATGATTCTTCTTGGGAGTCTTATCAGGATCAATGCCAAAATCCTCAAGAACAAGGTTTTCCAAATTGGGGTCCATATCCGAATGATGATTCTTACGATCAACCCTATTTGTTTGATCAATTGACACGGCTCTTTCAAACTCAACAACAAGCCTTCCAGGATCAACTACAAAACTTTGAGGCCCAAGTGAGCAGGGTTACTCAAAATATCATAGAAATGGAAGTAGACCAAATGCATAGCAACTCCACTACAAGTCTTGAGAGCCAACTTCCTAGATGTGATAACACTCAAAGTCTATATGATCAATCCATAATTCCTCAATCTAACAATCATATCCCTTTTGATCTTGAGAGGATAATGGGGGAGTTTTATGATGAGGACTTAAAGGAAGAGCAGCCTGAGATGCCTAAACCCAACTCTATTTGTGAAGAGGACTATGATGAGTTTGTTGATCTTGAGTCGGGGGGAGAAGAAGAGGAAGATGATTTGCCAGTCAATGCTCAAATTCTATTACTTCCTGAATTTGTTGAGTCGTCCTTCCAAGTGAATGACGAAGAAAACATGAGTGTGGAGAGAGAATTGAGTTTATTCATAAACCCTTCTTCTTTGGTAATTGAGGAACTGGGTGCTCCACTTGAAATTTACGCTGATTGGGTGTCTCTTGATTTTGGGGAGGATCTCAATCTTTTACATGTTCCTGACCTCGGCACTTCTATACAAATCTCCTACATCCTGCAACTAGCCGATTGGTCGATTCCACTTGAGCTTCATGATCATCCGTGTGTTGAGGAGCACGTCTCTTTCACTACCCCTTGTCTTCTCGACACTATCCCTTTCATGGAATCCTTCGAAACTCCTCCCACTCCTACTCTTCCTCACCTCAACAATGTGCTTGACAATTTTCCAATAGAGGATGAAGGAGAAAAGCTAAGGGACATTAAGGTCCGCATTGATGTGTTTAACACTTATAAAGACCTTCAGTGTACAGAGGGATATTTTGTGAATGAAGATATGATAATTCCTCTGGCATTCTCTGACCGAGGGGGTCCATCCAAATTCCTAGACCCACCTTGGCATGATTCTAGCCCACATGCACATGCATATAATATTTTCCTCCAATGGTACAAGGGCTGGAGTTTAGCAGAGGATAAGATCACTTGGTGGCTTATTCTGAATGCCACCCGTTGGTTAATGAACTACATTGTGTCTGGCTGAAGACGTTAAATTTAGCACTTTTTGGGAGGCAACCCTTAATTTTCGTGATTTCTGTGTGAGAATAAATAGCTTCTTGGGAGGCAACCCAAGTTTTAATTGTGGTTGTACTTTTATTTTGTAGGTGTGAATAAAGGATAAGTTGGAGAGAGAGAGCTGATTGCTTCCTCTGTTGATCCAATTTTCAAAGCCAAGTGCCGCCTCTCATTCCAGCAAGGCCGTCAAAGTACACCTCAGGTTGTCTCGTTCTTTCCCAAAACTATCATGTTTCCATTGTTCATTATTTCATACTGTTCATGCCATTGAGGATAATGTCATTTAAGTTGGGGGGACGGAAATTATGTCATCATCTTATACAACCTTATTTCGCCTAAAAAAAAATTTTCAACCGAAATCCCATATGAGTTTCATGATTCATACTTCCATTGACAGTAATTCTGGAATAGAAATGACTGGATAAGGATAATGGAAACTTTATTTAATCTAGCCATGGAAAACTAATCTAAAGAATCTCTTTAAAGTTCATGTGCACTTTAGAAAAATGAAAATCACTTTGCACACTAATGAAACAAGCAAGACAAGCCTTCTGCTATTTTGGGTATATTACCTGATATTCTGCACTTTTTGAGGAAGATATATTTTATAAACTTTCTGTCATATTATCTATTGAAATTTTTTTGAGAAAAACACCATGAAAAATGCTCCGATTCTGAGTAACCGGGCGTACTTCACCTAAGACGTGTTGAGATTCGCGTCAAAAGGAAAAGGGAACATTGATCTGTGTAACCGGGCCTGCTTCACCTAAGACGTGTTGAGGTTCGCGTAAAATAGTGAAGGGTAGTGCAGCATCATGTGTGTATAGAAAAAAAAGAAGAAAAAAAAGAAAAAAAGAGATCTCAAAAGGGACAAAGTAATAAGGCAGATAAAAAGCTATTATACTTACTGCTCTGATTAAGAAGTGCAGGGTTGAAGGGCACTTACTTGGAATAGCAAATGGAGGATGCAATTGTCTACGTTGTGAATTTAGTATTACACATGCACAAGTGCTATTGAACTTTAAGTTGACTTCTTGATCATGTACCTTAATTTCCAAATCTAGGGCTAGTGTATGTTAATGCTTCCAGATTCCTAATCCTTAGTGACTAAGAAAGATGATCTAGAAATGAGGCATGAATATTTTAAACTCTTGTTGGTCCTTAAGTTTTAATTGTTTGCATTGCTAAGGGACTAGCAATGAGTAAGTTGGGGGGTGTGATAAGTGTGCATTTGTATGAGTTAATTCATGATATACACACGTTTTATGAGCTTTAATGTTAATAATTATACACTTATCACACTTAATATCGATTTCTGATCAAAATGCTTAGTTTGATGAAATTATTTTAATTTGATCAATAAACATGTAATTTTACAGACACTCGGCAAGAACTCCACAAGTTTGTGCAAGAATGAGCCAAAGTCCATGGCCGACCAAGCCCAATCTTAGTCGAAATAAAACAAAAGAAAATAAAAAGGAGAAGCAAAACAATTACTTATATATGATATCGATATATATATATATATATTAGACATATATATAGTTGATATATATAGATATATAGATATAGATATATAATATATACATATATATAACCTATATATAACACATATACACATATATATATAACTTATATATAACAAAGTTGCATGGTACAATGGCCAGCACGTGATGGCCAAAAGCTTCTTCAAATGGCAGTGGCATCCTTCACTGTGCAGTTGAAGATGGGACCACGTGTGAAGCTGCCAAGGCTTCCATGTTGGAGGCTCCACAACGCATAAGACAGTAGCTTTCCAAGGAGGCCTCACGCCAGGCTTCACGCAGTAGCGGGGTCCACACGGTGAAGACAATGGGTGGCTATGGACGGTTGGCAGCCAAAGGCAGCCTTCGCAAGATGCGATGCGGAGGCTTCAGTGGCGGCGAATGAGGGCTATGGCTTCTTCGCGGGGTCGGCACAGTCGACAAACTTCAAGCACAACAAGGCCCGTGACCTCTTTATACGCGCATTCACCGACGTGGGTGGTCTTCACGCAAATGCATGCAGCACTTCGGCGGGTTCACATGCAGGTGGAGGGTTCAAATGGCGAAACGTGGGCGTGTTGGCAGGCTCCACGTGAAGCTCCTCCATGGTCAAAGCCGCAAGGCTGGCACGGTCGAAGTGGCTACGGCAGCAGGTGTTCTCACGCAAAGAAGAGGCACGGTGGAGAAATAGAGAACAGAAACAGAGGCTAGTGTAAAGCCTATAAAAGGAGGAGTTGGGATGTGGTTTAAGGGGAGATAAGCTTGTAATCCATTTTTAGTTCTTTTTCTATTTCTTGTGAGAATTTTGTAAGAGTTGTTAGTGTTTTTGAAGGAGGGAGGGGGCAGGAGGCCCTTCAGGTTTCAATTTCATTCACTGTTACTATATGTTTTTGAGTATTTTAGTCTTGTTTAATCATTTACATACTTTTATGATCTTCATTTAAATTTATTATCTTCTTCGAAGTTATTTATATTTAAGTTCTCTACATTTTCTATTTATACCATTTCTTCTAATTCCTCTCCATTTTTAAGTTATTACACGTTTTTTTAAGTTCTGTCCTAGCATATTACTATTCATCTGAGTTGATACCTTATTTTGTTCCTCCATTTTGAAATCATTCCAATCTTCTTTTCTTTCTGAGTTCTTCATAAAAGTTGTTTCTCTCTTATAGATATAGATTTTATTATTCTATCACTACCTCTAATTCTTCTTCATTTTTAAGTTATTTTTATTTTTCCACGGTTCTGTTTTTTACGAGTTTACTGTTCATCCGCGCCGATAGATGTCAGTGTTTCATATTTTTCACTGTCTTCCTCTCATTTTATGTCTTTACATTCTTCATAAAACGTTTTCCTAACCCTCCGATCTTCAACTTTGTTTTCTGTCACTTCTTCTAATTTTGTCTAGTTTGAAAGTTATTTCTCTTCCTAACTCACCTTATTTTCATTATAATTTTCTATGTGTTCTTCTATCCATTCCACCCCTTCCAAATTGCATCCAAATCTCCCTAAGGCGGTTTCAATTCAATTTTCATGATTTTTAAATCTTAAAAACTCAAAGTTTTCAACTTTCAAATCTACTTCTCCCTGTGGATTCGACTCGGTCTCACCACTTAACTATTCTATTTATTTAATTTGTGGGCCGGATATTTTAATTTGGTAGCGGGGCGTATTAACGACGTGCGTTTTCCCACCATCAAAAGCCAAGCCACAAGGCTGCAACCTGTTGGCTGGCAGGTTATAATAAACAGACTGGGTTTGGTAAACATAATCTTAATTCTGTTAACAGAAATTTTCATGCACAAAAAGTGTTTAGAACTTCTGCTAAAGGTGTCTCTGTTACTTGAGGACCCAAGATGTCTTGGGTACCTGCTAGTGCAAAATAAGGAATTACTTTGCAGGTGTGTCTTGGAAGCTGAAGAATAAAGGGGTTAATAAACCAAGGCACCCAAGTATGGTAAAACCCCATTCTTGTACGTTTCAGGTAAATCAACTGAATTCTCTGACTTTATGATTACTGCATAATTTTTGATTACACATAGTGCATCCTCATGAGCTATATGTTTAGCCCTAGTTGATACCTCTACCTGTTCTCAGATTGTTCAAAGAGTATTGAAATTCATATCTCTGCTATTGCATGATTGAGTCTTTCTTCAAGGAATAAATGATCTGATTGTGTGACTTCTCAAGAGTTTATTTTGAAATCTTTCATGCATACATTAAGCTGCTGCTTGTGATGTTTTTTTTTAAAAAACTAAAGTGCATAAATCTGATTAAATAAGAGTGTAACAATCCATTGTGATGCACATCAATTGCCAATCTGAAAATCATGCATAGACTTGCTGCTCTTTCCACATATGGAAATTCATATCATCATATGTATTTTGGTAAAAGTATCAGTGGCAAGTTGTATATTGCACACAGTCAGGGGGAGTCTGTCTGTTCACTAGTTAGTGTAATTCATCTTGAGGAGAGCCACTGCATATGCATACATGTAGTAGACTGCATTGCATATCCCTTATTTTGAAAACTCCAAAAAGAAGTGACTGACTGCATATAGAACTGAATCGGCGCTACATTGTCATGCATGACCATCATGGTATATTAAATGGAACAGTGCTGAAGGGCAGATGGAGTCTGTCTGGATGCTATTACCATGTGTGAGGTGGTCCTTGAACCAAGTCCTCCGCCAAGTACCATGGGTCAAGTTGCATAATATCTTTGTTACACCTGCATACATATTGTAAAATGCATACACTGATATATGAATTCATGCCCAGTACATGCATACACTTGGGGGGAGCAAAATGCCTTTGTGACTCCAAATATGTCTAGTTCGATCGACCAATCTGCTCTCTTCAGTCAACCGAAGCACCCAATTCAGAATGTTGTGTCTGAACATCATTGCATATAGATAGGGGGAGTTTATGTCAAGAAAGTATTGTGTACATTGCACATGTTGCATACCTTCTGATGATCTTAATCCTGAACTCTTCCTGTCCACCTAATTGATTTATCCTGCCATATCTGTCATTCCAGTGACTCACATCATCAAATAATCATTGTTGGCTGCTGCTGATTACTCAATAACTGAACTGAGATTTGAAGTAAACCTTCAGTTTGAATACTGCTTCATAAATGTTAAAACATCTTTAATATAGAATCTTCCATTATACAGGTTTAAGAATATTTGTTGATTTAGAATTGGTTTAAGTCTAATGTACTCTTAAGTTTGAGCTCAAAGAACTTGAAAATATCTGATTCAACTTTTTAATAAACCTTAACTGCTTGTCTCATGTAAATTCATGTAAGACTTCCTGAAATCTGAAAAGTTGAAATCATGATTTTCTTTGATTGAAATACTGAGTGTTAGTATTGCTATTAAACATTTAATCTGTCTGAATTTGTTCTAAAAAAATTATGGATAGAGCAATGACTGTGGTTACTGAGAAACCTGTCCAAAGGACTGTGTCATGAAGTACCATTGTTAACTCTGATTAAAATCATTGAAAATAATATGAGAATATGGTAGAGCAATGACATGGTTGTATTGAGTAACTAGAGATTCTGACCTCTAATCAAGGTGTCTCCTCATGCCAAAGATACTTCTAATGCTATCTATATTGTCTAAAATAGAGAAGCAATACGGTTATCACACTAAGTAACTGGGGATTCTGACCTCTAACCAAAGTGTCTCCTCACGTCAAAAGGTGTTGATCAACCAAAATTGCTCATTAAAAGAGTATATTGATCAAAAGAAAAATATGAAATAGTGTGAATCAAAATGCCTGGAAGAACAATACAATTCAGATGCATTCACGAGTGTTTACTCTCAATACTACATTATGTAAATCTTAAAGAAGCCATGGAAAGTAAACTGAGTAAGATGGAAGAAGGTTGAACTAGAAGTATATATGAGCATTTGGTTTATTTTTATTAAAAACGGTTTAAGATATGAGTATGGGTTTCTTTTTTGAAAAACTATGTTTACATCATTCTTAAACTATATTTGTCTATCAAAGGATTCATAAGCTTTTATAGTGGAAGACTCTAAAACCTAAATTCTATTTTATGAAGTTGATAACTGTTACGCGGCTATGGACGCACTTTTTATTAATTAATTAAGATATATGGTTATTGGGTTTATTAAGTGCGTGGGCGTGCCAGTCACAAAGTGACGATTTATTGTGCGCTCGATCTGACTAATCAGACGATTGTGTGGTTCATGTCGGGACTGAGAACCCGCCGTACCATAAATGCTACGACGTTAATTACATCCCCCCGGAGAGAGGAAAACCCTTGATTGATTGCCAGGAAAAGGGGCCTCATGGCCAGAAAATTAATTGCATAAAAACCTATTAAGAAATGCTGAAGTCCTCATACGAGGGTGTGAACAAAGTATCTGAGCTCATGTCGGTCATGTGTTGACCATTTAATATTCAGACGAATGTCCAGCTTGAGAATAGCATAATCGTCGCGGGAAGACCGGAACATGTGTACGTCGAGATACGACAAATTTATTGTTCAAAGGAAGGGGAAACATTCAGTTAAATCTCGGTTAGAGCGGTCAGAAACCGATAAGTTTGTCGACCCGGTGCAAGATCAAGCTATGACCATACTGCGGTGGGCCCCCCGCGGTCGAAGTCGGGCTCGCGTGGGCATCGTCAATATTTCTAGTGCCAAGGGGGCAACGGGAGGATGTCCCAGGACCAGATCTGAGAACCAGTATGCGTTCAAAGGAAGCAGGCTATAGACTGAGGATATGGGTCAGGCAAAGACCATGATCGGGTCGGACCCGAGGTCTAAGCATGGCCCACGGAGGCCTTATTGATATTCCCATGCAAAGGGTCTGGAGATGATGAGAGCCTTCTCGTTCCATTCAGATTTTGTCGATCACTCATGGACCACTTTATGTCCAGACAAAGGTCCGTGTTTGTAGCGTAAGAGACGGTGACAAACCATATAAATGTCTGCCGTGAGTACGACAAGTTTAATGCAAGTGCGGGATTAGATCCCGATATATATGTTGGTCACTAACGGACCATTCACCGTTCGGACGAGAGTCCGCATTTGAAGCATCGAAGACAACGACAAAGCCGTACGGATGTCTGCCGTGGATACGACAAGTTTAATGTGGATGCGGGATTGGATCCCGATAGATGTGGGTCAAGCTGATGATCTATTGGCCCGAGGTGGTTGCGGACTATGGCCATATCGGGATCCCCGAGGTCCACGTCTGATACCATGAGGCATCGTTGCTTTTCTCTTCACGCACAGTCCGGGGAAGCGGATTGTTAAGTGTGAAGCCCGAACTCGCCAACGTGCGCCCTCGCACGCGGATCGACCGACGGGTGTTCCAGTTCTGGTTGTCTTATGTACCAATTCTGGTTGTTAGATTTTATTGTTTATTAATCCACGGGTGTTCCACATTCTTTTATTTCACTTGTTAGTTTCAAGCCTTTTATTTTGATTGGTTGATTGTTCTCATAAGGGTGGTTCATGCACTTTCATTTCTTTTCTTATTGGTTTAGGTCTCTTCTTTGTTTTATTCATTAGTTTCAACCCTTTTCTTCTATTTAACTAATTTATGTTTTCTTTTATGAGGCACGCCGGGTAGAGGAAGCAAATGGGCGCGCCGGATAAGGGGATGCCAAGAGGAGAGGGCGTGCCGGTTAAGGATGTCAAGGGGGGGCGCCAGTTACATGGCAAGAAGGAAGAGGGGTGCGCCGGATAGATGCCAAGAAAATGAAGGGGGTCAAGGGCGCGCCGAGTAGAGGAAGCCCAAGAGGGCGCGCCGGAATAGGAGGTGCAAGGGTGCACCGATTATGGAGGGAGTCAAGGGCGCGCCGGGTAGAGGCACCCATGGGGGCGCACCGGTTTAAGGGAGTTAAGGGGGGCGCGCCAGTTAAGGCCAATGAACAGTAAGGCGCGTCGGATTAAGCACTATTCATTCTAAGAATTTGAAAGTTGTTCTGAGTGTAATGCTATTCCGGCGCGGGGGGGGGAGGGGGGTAGCTCGTCGGATTAGCCCACGCCGGATTAAGGAGCGCGCCGGGATAGCTATTATGAGTTTTCTTTCATTCTCTTCGCTTCCGTTCTCGCTTCTTCAACCTGCAGATTAATCGAATGGATGGATTGTTTGTTCAATTGATACTTTAGATCAATAGAATACTTCTTATCATTCATTGAGGTGAACGAGTATGTAGATGTGAATGTTTTACTTGAAGAATTTATTATGCAGGAACTCAGAGGTTCAGGTTGATTCAGGGGTTTCAGACATATGCTGTGCTTATTCCCAGAGAGCTTAGTTTGTTCGTCTGTTCTTATGTGTTCTTCGTCTGGCAAAATTTGGGCAGCATCTCCCCTGGACTGAAGCTTGCCAGAGAAAAATGGGGAATACCAAACGGATTGCTCTGGGGTGAACCTCAAAACTCGGAGTAAGGCCTCTGTTAACCCATAAGTGTATGTGGAGACTCGAGGACAAGCCTTCAAGAGTTCCAGCAACTTACTGGTGGTGATTCCTCAAAGTGGGACAAATGTGTGCCTTAAGAGGGCCACGAATGTTCATCCCTCATGTGGGTTCCTTCGAAGGCCATGCCACAGAGAGGCAGGCTTCAAAGACCATTGATGCATGGAAGATAGGGAGAAAATGGGGGACGGGAGCTAAAGCCAAGAACCGTGCTTGCCAACAGACTTCTTTTTATTCATCCACAAGAAGGGGAAGGTCGAAATACAGAAGGGGGATCTATTCTAGGGCAGAGAGAAATACATTTAGGGGGCAAGAGGAGGAGATACATCAATGGGAGAGGGGGAACAGAGCACAAGCTCCCCCCCCCTCGGACTCACCTCTCACTCTCACTCTCCTCTCTTTTTTCACCTCTCCGGCACGGGGACGAAGCTTTCCTTCTCCTACAGTGGCCTGCCTTTCTGTTGACAAATGGACCAGCCCCCTTCTCTCTTCTTTCACCCACCTATATATAGGATGGGTTGCGTTTCTTATAGGAATGGCCAGTGGGGGAGAATTCCCGCCGCCTTTTGCCTTGTTCGCAGCAACGCCGGAGGTTGACCCGCTGCGCTGGCTACTGCTGGTTCGTGGAGTACACTGACATTCATCCGAAGACGGGACATTCGTGGATTTGTCGGGAGATCTTCTGCTGCTTCCACCGTAGATGCATGGCTTCGCCGCTGCGCTGTCGAACGGAGGCAGAGACAGAGCTTCAAGCATTAAATGTCATGTCCTTTTGCGTCTGCGCTCGAAGCTGATGGGAGAATAGAGTACCGGAGCTCGGACGGGACAACTTTTGAGTTAAACCGACACGGTGTTGTGCGCACCGGATTAACAACACTAAAAAGAGGCACGCCGATTTGCAGCCAAGATGGGGCGCACCGGTTTAATGGCCACAAGAGGGGCGCGCCGGTTTAAGGCCCAAGCAAGGGCACGCCGGTTTAAGTGCAGACCACGCCGATTTAGACTTCATCTCGGAGTCGCAGCTATTTGGACGGACGCTTGTCCACCCGTGTTGCTTTAGTTGTAATGCACCGCCTCCGGGGTGTTTAGTTCAGGACCTCTGAATCCCGATTCGAAACTTTGAGTGATTTCCGGCGCATGCCGAACATGTGTTTGAATTCCCGAGTTTCTTTTGATTCAGCCTTCGGCACCGCCGACTAGGGAACCTGGGCTGTCCCTTCTGCCCGAGGGGCTTCTTTGTTGGGTGGCGGAGCACCGGGTATATATATTCATCCTGCTTGGAGGAGGTATGGGGTTTGTTCGACCTTTTCATCTTCGACTTGCTCTCGGGGTGTCGAGACGTCTGTGCCGCATGAACGTTCCTTTTCTTATCTTCTTTTTTGACGTCCACAGTGGATTTTTATGCCGATTAATCGAGGTGAGGGAAGGAATACAGCGGGGAAGGAAAATACGGGAGTTTGATGTATCTCGGGTATCCTCCTTACGTGTGCATGTCTCTCACGGCGGTATCGGGCACTCTCCTTTCACAGAAAGTTGGAAAGGGTCGAATGGCACGGAAGTGTCGGGATAAAGGTTAACTGGACAAGATGCGGGCGTGCTAGTTGATCTCTCGACAATCACTCATGGAACCAAGGTTTGACCGGGGAAGCGCCACCAGGGTGTGGCACGTGGGCTTAGGCGATCGGGCGACACATGGAGAGAAGGGGTTCCATGGGTGCGAGTGCGTAGGCGATTGTGGGAATCATGTACAGGACGTCTTTCCCCACCGACCGCAAGCAACTGATGTTTATTTACATCGGATTGAATCTGAATACCTTCATTCTATGCTGAAGAAAAGTATGTATATGTGTCTGAAGCCGTGGGTAGAGGGCTGGGGTGTATTCAACAGCTAGGGGTACACGTTAGACTGAGGGGTGTGGGTCAGAATCTGGGGGCCCGAACACGGGCGTATGTATTTTACTGATTTTATGATGAGCCACATGGGCTTTACAAGCGGGCCTAAATGGCCGGAGTACAACTGGAGCAAGTCGGGGGACAATTCCGACTCGTGGGCCGGTCCCCGGGTCATTGCGTGGTGAAGTGGATGTCCGCGTGTTTTACTGGAACTCTTTACAGAGGAATTGGTGTAGATCCGACTACCTCAGTGGCCAGAACGGACACGGACTGGCGCCTGGCGGAGGTCGGACGCGGCTCGAGGTGAGCGGTCGGGTCCAGGTCTCGGACGACGAGTGTTGTCATGCTGGGAAGTCGAGGTTGACCCCGGGACTATGATTCCCAGGCCAGAGGTCCGACTAGACTTGATTTGTGGATCTGAGGGGCCGATGGCCGACTGGGAGGTGAACGATGGGCACGCGGTTCCGTGTCGAGGGCCGACGCGGCTCTATGAAGTACCCTTCGTCACCGTCGTAAGTGTTGTAAGTTTTCGTACACGGGAAGGCCCGGGGTGCGGGCGTATTTGCCGTTGGTACGGTCATCTTACATGTGGCGGGGATGGACTTGGCATGAGACGGCTAGACACCGTGTGAGGGGAGTATGTGCGACATACCCTCGGCGTGTGTGAGCCGACTAGCAAGCCAACCGCGCGCGCACTTGTCCTCTCGCGTTCCCGACCCTTGCTGAAAGCCCCGGGAGTCTGAGGGTGTGGCAATTAGGCCGGGGAAGTTAGCTCGTCCAACTGAGTGTCCGTGCTTCACATACCCTCTGCTTTGTGCTTTGGCAAGGGGGCAATTTATAGAACTTGGTCCGAGTAAACCCCCCAATAGTGTTTTTATTTGTATTTTATTTATGCATTTTGTGTGTGTGTGTGTCGGAGTGGAAGGGATGGGGTTTAGGCGGACCAGCCCAAGGGGCTGGTCTGGTCTGGTCCACCTAAACCCCTCTTCGGAGGGGAAATTCCTTTTTTTTTTATTTTGGAGAGGTTTAGGCGGACCAGCTTGGGGGTCCAAGCTGGTCCGCCTAAACCCCCCTCCCCCAGGGGGTTTAGGCGGACCAAAGTGGTCCTCTTTTTTCAATTTTAAAAATCTTTTTTTTATTCAGGGGTTTAAGCGGACCAGCTTGGAGGCCCAAGCTGGTCCGCCTAAACCCATCCCTAAGGGGGGGGGTAGGGCGGACCAGGTAGAAGAGAAAGAGGGGGAGTGGTCCCACCTCGATAAAACCTGGTTTTTTAGTTATTTCTCTTCCTAAATTGGCTAAGAAGAAAGAGGATAAAAGATACTGGGAGGATACACTAGTGGACTGGCTGCTTGTGCGCGAAGATCGAGGGATTGACGTGTGTGACTTAGCGTGATCTCGGGGCTCCATCTTCGCGGATCCTTCTGCGTGCGGGTACGACGAATGAACTTTACATGAATCTCGGACCGAATTTGCACGAACCGGGAATGGGGAGGGCCGTCGAGCCTCCTGGCTGAGGAGAGGGTGCGGCCCCCCGAGGAGTTCGCCCTCCCCGGGGGCGCGGCCATGCCCTGGGGCGCACGGGCCCCGGGCAAAGCCGTAACCCCAAGGGATGGCCTCCGGGGGTCTTCGTTCGTCGTCTGGGGATATCCCTTGGGGGATATGAAGTTCCGAGATGTTGAAATGGCCCATGAGAGCCATTGTTCTTCGAGTTGTAGTGGCCGCTCGCAAGGTGTTCGGGCGAATGCCCGGCACACCTCGGGTTGCCGAACGAGCCGTGTAGGTGGCCGATGGGCCTTGGATTTGGCCAAGGGCCAAAGGTAGAAGTTCGTAGGGGCTGGGAGGAGGCACCTTGGGCTCATGGGCTTTACCTCGTACTACGTGCCATGTTGTACGACGGGTTGGCAGAGTAGCCTCGGGTTGGCTCGAGAGTTAAGTTCAGTGGCTTGTTGCCACGTGTCTGAGGGTCGGGGGTGGCCCCGACTTGATGGGGGTCATTGTAGGACCCAATTGGTGTACTGGAACCACGGGATGGCCCGCGGGTTTGTGTAGAAGGGTTGAAACACGTGGGCCCACAAGGTGTTCGGTAGAATGCCGGACACGCATGTGTGAGCCGTACTCGCGTGCTACGGGCCTCCTGAGCCGGTGGTTGACCTATTTAGGTCTCCCTTTGACCTTGGAGGGTTGAGGGAAGGCGTTCCGGGGTAGGCCCCTAGCGTTTTCACTGAGTGCCATGTGGCACGGCTTGTAGTCGGAGTGTCCCCGGGGCGGTCCGGGTGGCCGTGTAGAGCGCGGAGAAAATCAGCGACTTATGAATCGGGAGTGATCCCGATTGATTGCTAGTGCCGCCGTGCACCTCGACTAACGCGTTAGGGCCGTTGGTCGGGCCCACTGGGTTGTCGAAGGGGCTGGGTAGCCCATGCCTTGAAGGTGTTCGAGGAAATTCTCGAACCCTTATTTCTGGGTATTTTGCTGGGGAAATAGTCCGGATACAACAGTAACTTACTGAAAATTTCTGTATCTCAGGGTCTTTAAAATTCAATATTGCTTTTGCTCAATTGTTGGTCTTTGTTACTTTCATTGATCTTTTCAACAGATATCAAAAATTTGTTCTGAAATATATGTGCTTTGATTGATCTCTGCACATCAGCCTGAGTCTCTTTCACTGGATTCCACTACCATATTTCTTTTGGCTAGCAAACCCTGATGGTTCTGTAGACCTTTCATCTGCAGATCATACAAATGTGAGGATCCACTATCATTATTACCTTGTTCACTTGCAGCTTTCTAAACTTCAAAATTATTGTGGTTGAATATTCCAGATTGATTCCTTGAATGGTCAACTTGCTCAAAGGGGGAGAATATGTTATCTTTTCAAATTCTAGATCTATTGTGCCTTTACTTTGCTGGAAAGCTTTTGCTAGCTTGCTCTCATTTTGTCTCAAAGGAAACCATGAGCTCATCTTGACGACCATATTCTTGGTTGCATTCCTCACTGCCATATCTCTTGGCTCGTTTAATTGTCTTATTGCCCATGTGTTTTTGATTGATACATTCTGATCATTCTTTTGATGTATGACCCTTGGTATCCTCTCAGGGGGAGAATTGTTTGATGCCTGCATTTTAGCTCATGATTCAATGATCTTACAATTGGTGTTAATCTATTTTTCTTTTTGATGAAGTCAAAGGGGGAGAATAGGTTGACATGAGTCAGCATCTTATCTTACTTTATGCTTTATTATCATTATGACTCATCATGGTGTTGCTATCATCAAAAAGGGGGAGATTGTTGTGTCTCTGTGGTTTTGATGATAGCAAACACCAAGATGATTCATATGTGTGTGCATGTGTGCATGAAAGATCATGATGATTCATATGTGTGCATGTTAAGATGATTAATATGTGTGCATGTGAAATGATGATGAAGTATGCATTTGTGAATGTGTGCTTGTGTATGAGATTTCATCATATACACTGTGTGCATATTATTTCCTTGTGTTCATGTCATTTGTGAATGTGTGCTTGTGTATGAGATTTCATCATATACACTGTGTGCATATTATTTCCTTGTGTGCATGTCATTTCTTTGTGTCTGACATTTTGACAAACACTTGGTCGATGCATTACATTCTGTCAAACATTTGGTCGATGCATTCATAAGGTCTGTGCTTTCTTCGTTGTTTAGCACACAACGTCTGTGTGTGTTTTGGCTTAATTGTCTAAAAGGTGCATGTTTGCACACGACGTCTGTGCTAAGTATTATAAAGGTCCGTGCACTTCACTGTTCAAGTCGGTGCACATTCTGTGTCCGTCTAACTTTGCGTCTCATATGGCTGAGAGTCGGTGCATGTATTCGTCCCTCTTATTTTACGTCTCATATGGCTGAGAGTCGGTGAATGTATCCGTCCGTCTCATCCTCCGTCTCATGCCTATGGTCAGTGCAAGTATGCGTCTCATCCTCCGTCTCATGCATAAGGTCAGTGCAAGTATGCGCCTCATATTACATCTGCGTCTCATGTGGCCTAGAGACAGTGCATGTGTGCGTCTTGCCTTGCGTCTCATGTGACTTAGAGTCGCCTAAGCATATAGGAGGTCAGTGTATTTTCTGCCTCGGTGCAAATTTCTGTTCATGCACACATAAGGACGATGCAAACCTTACCTCGGTGCATGTTTTCTAAGGCATATTTGAGGTCGATGCATGTTGGTATTAGACTGATCTAAAGTCTATACACTTCACTGTTCAGAGTCAGTGCATGTTTTGTTTTGAACACTTAAGGTCGGTGCATTCTTAGTCTTTACCTACGTTTCATGCATTCACATGCTCTGTGCATTATTTCATCGCGCATACACATAGTCGGTGCATGTTTTACATGCACGCATGTAGGGTCTGTGCAGGTTTGCTGTTAGCATACTCAAGTTAGTGCATATATGCTTGCTATATATAAAGGCCGGTGCATATTTCATTAAGACTATGCATACTAATGTGTCGACACTTGCTGTTAGATTAAAGTCTGTGCATATTTGAAATATGGCTTACTACAAAGTGTTGGTCTAATTACTTTAATTTCCTACTGGCGGGAACTTCATCATATATATATAAAGGGCAAAATTCATGAAGTCTCAGGCGAGCACGTGAAGATTGATCTAAGGCCAAAGCTCGTGATCCAAGACTGATCTATCTACTGGAGATGTTGACAAGTGGAAAGTCAAAGTACTGAGATTACAACACGTGGAATGAAGAGATCCAGATCTGCGTGAAAGTTTGGGCGGGAAACGTGGTCTCCACACGCCCATGATCTGCTGCCTTATAAAAGGTGACAGATCGCCCAATTGAAGAGAGAGGGTGAGCACCCAGAAGAAAAAAGAGATCGAAGCAGAAAGAGGGTAGAAGGAGAGCAGAGCTGAAGAAAGAGTAAAGAAGAAAAGAGACGAGCAGCAGCCAGAGAGAGCAAGAGAGCCAACAGCAGCAGCAGCAGCAGCAGAAGAAGAAGAAGAAGAAGAAGAAGAAGAAGAAATCCACATTCATTGTGCTCCTCAGAGCTATATCTATTTTTGTTTCTCTTGTTTATTTTTTATTTTGCTCTTTTCATATCTTTAGTGCTTTCTGTTTTCATTGTTTGGGATCGGGGTTCCTCCTGTGGACTCAGGAGAAGGGAGACTTGGTGTCTCCGGTTGCAAGTGACTTGGTGTCACTTGTGCTTTCCCTCTGGGTTTCAGAGGAAGGGAGACTTGGTGTCTCCGGTTGCAAGTGACATGTTGTCACTTGTGGGTTCCCTCCAATTTGGAGGAAGAGAGACTTCGGTCTCTGGTTGCTAGTGACTGGGTGTCGCTAGTGGTTGCCCTCCTGAGTGGAGGAAGAGAGGAGTGTGTTCCTCTGGGTCAAGCTGTTAGGCAACGTCTGTTTGCAGACTGAGTCTGCGATTCTTGCTATTGCAAGGGAAGCCTCACTCTGGTTTGGAGTGAGGGGTGGACGAAGGCAGACTGTGGGTCTGGGCAAACCACCTAAAAATATTCTGTCCATCATGGTTTGCTCTTTGCGCTCCTCCATATCATCTTTCTCCCCTTTACAGGTTGTGTGTGCTTGATTACTTGCGTTCGCCCTTGTGTTACGTTGAGAGTTTTATATATGTCTGTGGAGTGTATGTTCCTATGCTTAGTAGAATTATATATGCGAGCCTGAGTTTCTCAGCTCACGGTTGTGAGAAGAGAGTAGTTATGCTGTCTCATTTGATTGCTGAGTATTATTAAAAGTTTGGTTCCGTAATTGTTTTTAATTGGGTGTATTTGTTGACAGATTCATTCATCCCCCCCTTCTGAATCCGAGTCCTGCACCCATATATTCTAACAGGGCTGAGTGTCCACTCAGCATTTGGTACATTTCCTGTCTCAGACTATACTTTCTGTTAGACTGGACTATGTTGTAGTTATTTATTTATTTCTTTTAATTGTTGAATTATCCTGCTTTATTTCTTATTTCTATGTACACCAGACCTATCCTTTTAGCCCTTCCGAGCCCTCCCGCTCGTGGGCGGCGGTTCGGGATTCGAATGGTATCGGGTCTTCCCGATATCCGGATCTCGGGTTGTTACATCCGGGACATTCATGAGACCGAAGGTCGACCACTGGGTCACAACCGGGTCGACCGGGGGCCAACACAACACGAATGGAACACGACTAACCCGAAAAATAGAGTGGCGGTCCTCCCTGAACCGTCACTACAATTGGCAGTCCACCCTGGACCGCAAGCCACCAAATAGCGGTCCACTCTGGGCCGCAACCCTCCAAGTGGCAATCTCCAAGGAGCCGCCACCTGCCAAGGATACCTGGAATAAGGCAGCCATCCCTGGGCCGCAACCAGCAAAGTGGCGGCCATCTCCTTGGCCGCAACCGTAGTAGCGGTCCTGGCCTGACCGCTATTCAGAGAGTAGCGGTTAGTCGCGAGGCCGCTACTACAAGGGACACAGACGAAGAAGTAGCGTCCAGGGGGTAAAGCCATAAAAATGGTCATGCTTTGACCGCTACTCACTGTTTGGCGGTCTCTTCCAGACCGCTACTACTAGTTACGGTGTATCGCGAGACCGCAACCCATGAACCGACTTAAGGGGACATATGGCAGTCTCCAGAGGACCGCCTCATCAAGTGGCGGTTCCTGGTAGGACCGCCACTTCGTCCCGAGCACAAAAAAGGCGAATCCGGTGGAAAACCCCATTCCACGCCCCGTTCACACCCGTGTGAAGGGAAAAACAAGGGAAAACCATTCCCCAACCTCCCTAGCAACGAGATGACACATTTAAACCCCAAAAATACAATTAAAACGTGAAATCCGGCTCACACTCTAAAATCACATATTTTAACCCCGACAGAAAAATAAACCATCTCGGCTCGCCTCGGGCTACCAAACTCGCGGGAAATGAAGTACAAGGGTTAAGGATCCGTCCCCCTACCTCCACCGAAAATTCCGCGCACCGAGGACGCCGATCCGCCAAGAAAATGCCGCTTAACCCGTCGCCGGCTCGCGATCCCACACACCACCTCCACCATCGTGATCCTCATCCCGTGCCCGTCGCTCCACGCCCCACGAGTATCGCCGCCCCACCCTCGCCGCCTCCGTCGGCCGCCCGAAGTGAGAGGGGGAGAGGAGAGAACGAGAGAGAGAGAAGAGAGAGGGAGAGGGAGAGGGAGAGAAATGAGAGATGGGGAGAGAGAGAAAAGGTGGTTTTTATATATAGAAAATCTGAAATTTTTTAAAAATATAAAAAATAGGAAAAATTCTCCCCACGATCCTCAAAAAATGCACAACGCGCCGGCAACGTCCCGGAGTCGGAAAACGTAATTGTTCGCCCTACACGGGACTCCGAAGGTCTAATAGGCAATAACACACGTAAATCGCAAAACTCAATCCGGGACCCACCAAAAGTGATCCGAAATCCATGGTTCAAGATCCGAAAAATCTGAGACATTACAACTTATATGTAAAAATCTATTAATTTTATGTCCATTGCGGACAAGGTTCGCCACCGAGGAGTAGGAAAGTTCCTTCGGAGGAAGAGCATTGGGATGGACCGTGTGTGAGCCCCCTCCCACGAAAAGCTTGATAGGGCTTTTAGGGATATTATTTCATTTAAGGGTTTTTTTACAGACATATCCTGATAACTTGTAAGTCATCATGATTCATGACTCTTCTGTTGATGCCAACTACGGTGTCTGAACCCCTCCCATCTCTCTCTTGCGCTCTTTCTCTCTCTCCACCTTGTTTGTATATGACTGCTGCCCCCAGAGGTTCACCGTTGAATCACGGGTGTCACTGGTCGAGCTGAGTTTAGGTTGGAAACGAGGGGGGGCGAGGATGACACGAATATTTTTGATATTTCACATGTCTTAATAGTTTCTATGGCATATTCTCGTAACATTCATCAGTCGTCGACGGCTTGAGAACCATAGGGATTTGATCGCAAACATTCAAGATATATCAAGAATATCTATGACAATAGGTCTAGATGAGAGATTTATTTGTAAACATGCAAACTTACAGGGTATATGTGTAAAAATAATTTATTTAAAGTTTTTATTTTCAAAAAACATATCATTTAAGTTCAAGCTAACTATCAAAACAAATGTTTTATACGTATAAAATTTCAGAAATGTCATTTTGATATACACATACATTAACTAAAATTCATACTACATTAATAGATATATGCAAAAATACTCCCATTGTTAATTTCCCTTCAAAACATATGATAGTTCATAATATGTTTGACTTATATATGAAATTAACCTTTTTTGGGTTTTTGCATCTACCTTTACAAAAGCGGATCTGTAACGTTGAATTGGACCATTCTCTTGGATGCTCTCAAGCCTATTGTCGGGTCAGACTAAAGTTGTCGCCTTGCAAAATAGTTTGTTTGGATCTGCAGTTGTAGGAGAGTAGTGTAACAACTCAGAATTCGGATACCGGGAGAGACTCGATAGCATTCGATTCTTGACTCGCTATCTACGAACCGAAAGGCCAAGAAGGGTTAAAGGTTGATGTGGAAGTGTACAAGAAGCTAAAATAAATGCAGGAATATAAGATGCACAAATAAACTAATACAGGAAATAAACAGCTACACAATTAAACAATTATACAGTCCAGAACTCCAAGTCCATAACAAGTACAGTCTACTGAAAGAAAAGTGCAAGACTACGGGGCATACCCTGCCTATGGCTAATTGGCGACTAGACCAGACCACCGGCATCACGAGAAGCCTCAGAAGCATTGCGCGTAAACCTCGACTCACCTAAAAAATAAAGAGGTGAGTCTCGTCTCATCAGCTCAGTAGGGGTCCAAGAGATCCTTATCTCACAACAACAAGAACAATAGTGCAATAACCAATAACAAGAGCAATAAATTAATAATAGAGGAGGCAGAGAATAACAAATAAAAGAACTCTACACAGGACCATTGCACCTGCCACAAATTCATGCCTCGGTCACGAAGAACAGAACACACTGAGCTGCCAGTACAGTAAACCACACCAGAAGGAAACCAGAGCCAAAACCTCTCAAGTGATAGGAGTACCACCTCACTAGAAGCAAGGCGAGAAGCGTCCATCGATAACTTATACCACAGCCTCAGGTGTCTTCCTACTCGCCACAGGCGGAAATTGAGACACCATACATAGTACCACAGAACAAGGACTAGCTAGGGTTGCACTCGTCAACGCGTGTCCAACGCCCCTAACCAAGTGTGCACACATAGACTATCTGCCCTTAGTCAAGTCCTCTAGCCAGTTTTCTCCCCAACCGAACTCTGGCTGCAAAGGCAAGGGGCCCTTTGGTAACTAGCTTAAAAACCGTCTACTCGGGTCAAGCCTCCACCACTCCCTGGTGCGTAAGCAACTATGTGCCCAAGTCAGCTACGACTAGTGGGTAGGGTTATTGAAAGTGAGAACTTGCGAAAAATTACGGAAGCCACCGGAGTACCACCGGTCCGTACTAATAAACCATGAGGTGGCTTGCTAGCATGAAAACTAAGAAGCACTAGCTAGACAACTATTTTACGGGTTGTTGATACATACAGCATAGACCAAAACCTCTAGATGCGTAGAATCGCGAAAAACAGGGTGATAGGCACATAGGGCCTGGGCGACCAACTCACTGGCCCCCCACACTTCTGGGCGGCCACAGTAGTGGCCGCCACTATGTGGCCTGGGCGGGCAGCGCATTGGTCTCCCAAAAAGCCCAGGTGGCCGGGGCTTTTGCCGCCTAACAGAAGGGCTAACATGGACTGGGCGGCCCAACCAGTGGCCGCCTAGTGCAGGGGCTAGGCGGCCAGGGGATTGGCTGCCCAGACACCTGGGCGGCCAACCCTCTTTCCACCAAGTGGGTATCACTCTGGGCAGCCACCCCACTGGCCGCCCAGCTCCCGCAGGCAGCCAATACCCTGGCCATCCAACTGGGCAGAGGCGGCATCCCCGCTGGCTGCCACTCTGTTCAGAGTCCCCTTAAGAAACACCTCTGGAGGCTCATCCCCATGCCCAATTCGCCAACATTGGGCTCAAAAAATTCTGAAAAACATGGGGAAGTCATCCCCGACCACAATGCCACATATTAAACCCGATCTAGGCTCGAAATCGCCGGGGGAAAAGATCAATCTATTCTCATGTCTACAAACATGAATATTCCCCAAAATTGCACAAAACCCTCTCTCTCGCCCAAATCACTACCGAATCGATAGGAAACGCAAGAAGAGAGTTTGAGATCTATCCCCCTACCTCAATCATCGCTCCAAACCTTGAATGGGGCTCGATCCTCGCCAGATCGCGTCGAATCTCGAACCCGCACATGAAACTGTGGTCCCACACCCGCACACATGAGCCGCCACCGCCTCACGCCCAACCTTGGCGTAGCCCACCGCCATCGTCGATCGATCTCCCCTCGCGCTCGCCGTCTGCAGCTAGAGAGGAGATGAGAGGGCCTCACGATCAAAGCGGAAGGGGAAGAATGAGGAGAGAGAGGAGCGGGCTCACGTTTAACGAGAAGAAAAAGATTTTTGGGATTTCCCCAAAACTCTGAAAAAACCAAAATCGTCAATATGCCCTTCCTCTTATCATTTCCGGTTAAACAATTACGAAAAATCCCGGATAACTCAATAATTCCATCGGCGTCCAAACTAAATCCGAAATATTTTTTAATTCACCATAAAATAGATCCAAAACCCACAAAAATAAGATCCAAAATCTAGAGGTATTATAGCTAGCATGCGTTCATCATTCAAGGGAAGACATTGTGATTGAGTGGGAGTGGTCCGGTTGGTAGCAAAGAGGGAGAAAGGGGGAAGGGTCTTTCGGAGTCACAGGCAGAGGCGACGATTGGGTGGATTGGTCGGAGGTGAGTGGTGGTGGGTGGGACCAGTGGCATTACGATAAGAGGGGCTCGTGGTGGGGCACTCTATAGGGTGGTGGCGGAGGCCATGGTTTAAGGGTTGGGGGAAGTAGATGACTACGGGGAAGAAGGAGGATGGAAGGAGAAGGAAGATGCTGGTTGGGCTAGCGGCTAGTCCAATGGGGGTGTCGAGGTGTCCCAGCGTGGGCTACTGCGGTTGATGGGGTTGTGTAAGGAGCTTCGGTGCTGGCGGAAGGAAAGGATGAGAATGGAGGGTGAAGAGAGAAGGGTGACGTATGAGAAATGGGAGAATGGGAAGGGGTTTGCGATACGGGAAGGGTAATCGAGCCTCTCACCCCACCTCTATTGAGAGGGCAACAAGCTCTCACAACTCTCAAAGAAAACTCTCTTCTTCTATTTATTCAACATAATGTCCCCAAAAGAGAAAATACAAAATAAGGATGACTCAAGCCTTAAGTAGCTAACCTTGGGACTCTACCGCATCCCTTGAAAACACAAGAAACTTAATCCTCCTAGAAAATGTAAGAAATCTTATGTTCACTAGAGAATCCTTCTATCCTATGGTAAAAAAGATTTTAACGTGAAGAATACAAATTACCTTGATGATGACAAGCACTAGCAAGTAACAAGGGAAAATAAAAGGCTAATAAAATACTACAAACATATAATAATGGAGTTCTTCTCTCAGCACGACTGTGACTGAGTTGAGTCTCGACAGCGTCAGTCATTTACATCTAGTCGAATCTCCGGATCGAATCGGTGTCCTCGTCATCAACATCTGCCATTGCAGCCGTTGCTCATACTTTGTATCTCTAAGCACTATGTGGAAGCTAAGGGGATTATGGATAATAATTCACAACAAAGAGAACCGACATATGACAACATCAAGATAAAGGGTTGTACTAAATTCAATTTAAGGAATTCAATTGCCATCAAGGAAGGACCAATAACTTGATGGCAAAGGGGAGAAACAGATGGACTATGGAGCCATATTGTTGTACCAGATGGGTTCGCATCTCTTACTCCATCACTCTATTCCACATTTAATTCACACAAAAGATTAAGAAGTCTCTTACGACGTTCACACAAAGAACCATAGGTGAGGATGTTGGGTAAACAATAGGATATAGAGGGGGTGAATATATCCTTTTAGAAACAATGCCCAATTTAAAACTAATCCGACCACTTAATGAAACGCGGAACAATGAATACGTATGTTCCCTAACAGGATATGCTGAACCAGAATCAGGCAGTCCTTCACAAGGGATAATCACAGCACATAGTGTATAAGATGGCTTATGCCAAGCAAGGATGAAACACTTAGTGGGTGTGTGTGATCAACTCAGAGTGTGCATGTGCAATGTAGGAACATATCAGAATGTTTGTAAATTTGAAGCATGCAAGACCTTGTGAGTGGGGATAGAAGAAAGGGATCAAACGCACAAGCACAAATCACTACACAATGTTTTTAAGGTGGTTCAATCTACAAACTAGCCGACCTACGTCCAGTTTTTAAGTAACCAGCAAGATCAAAGAAACTTCTAATTTCAGATATAGTCGTTGGTCGGCTCCAATTCTTGATAGCTTCTATCTTAGAAGGATCAATGACAATACCTTCTTTGGAGATAACACGGCCAAGGAAGGAGACTTCCTTTAACCAGAACTCACATTTATTTAACTTTGCATATAGTTGATGTTCTCTTAGTGTTTTCAAGGAAATTCTCAGATGTTCTTCATGTTCTCCTTTGTCTTGGAATATATAAGGATGTCATCAATAAACATGACCACAAATCGGTCAAGATACGGCCTAAAAATATTATTCATAAGTTGCATAAATGTTGCAGGGGCGTTGGTTAACCCGAACGGCATAACCACAAACTCATAATATCTATATCTACTTCGGAAAGCCGTCTTGTGAATGTCCTCCTCCTTAATCTTCAATTGATGGTAGCCAGACCTGAGGCCAATCTTGGAGAAATACTCCGCACTAGAGATCTGGTCGAACAGCTCATCAATACGCGGCAGTGAGTACTTGTTTTTTATGGCAAATTGATTTAACTGCTGGTAATCAATGTATAGCCCGAGAGATCCATCATTCTTCCTGACAAATAGAACCGGAGCATCCCAGGGGGATGTGCTTGGTCGAATGAAGCCTTTCTCCAGCAACTCTTGAAGTTGCCTCTTTAGTTCCTTGAGCTCCGTGGGGGACATCCTGTAAGGGGCCTTTGACACAGGTGCTGCTCCGGATGTGAGTTCAATAGAAAAATTGACTTCTGATAAGTGTCCATTTGTTATGATAATTTATTGCATGTACACCATTTTATGTGCATATAATTAGGCAATTATGCATATTTCATAGTTAACCTCAACTCCGCATTTAAATTGGAGCTTTCACGCAAATTGATTAATTTGATTATCTTATTTAATAATAAATTAAAGTTGAGGGCCATGAGCATTAATTCTCCATTGCATAATCATGAGCATTTGAGATTTATGTGCACATTGTGGTAATTTTTATTGACTAAAGTGTAATTATGTGTGTGTAGGACACCAAAGGCAATTACAAAAGAAGCCGATGGCAAAACTGTCACCACTACTTTGACCAAGTCAAAAGCACATATTTTGATTGGAGGGAAAAGAAATTTCAAAAGTTTGAAATTGAGGAAAAGAAACACATATTTCGGTTGGAGGGAAAATTGAATTCAAAGTTTGAAATAAAGGAGAGACATGATGAGCCTTGGGAAAGGGGGTGTCCAAAGTCCAAGAAATGGGGTGCCCACCTACTTTTCCTCTTCCCCGTGCATCATATTCCACTTAAATCTCAGCCATCCATCTCCTTTTGATACAATCTTTACCCTTCATCTACCCAACTTTCCCTATAAATAGTCCATGACAAGGAGGAGAAAGGGGGTTCTTCTTTTGGCAATTTTTCTCTCCCTCTCCCTCTCACATCTTCTTAGTTCGCCGAGTTCGCCATCTTCCGTCCCTCTTCTCCTCTTGCTGTCTTCATGAAAGTTCTTTGTTTTTACGTTCTCTACAACTTATTCTTCTACCTCATCTTCTAATTCTTTCTGGTTTGAAAGTTATTTCTCATTTTTCAACTTATTGTCCTGTGATTTAACTGTTCATCCGAGGTTCTAACTTCTGTTATTCCTCAGTTTTGAAGCCCTTCCCGTCTTTATTTCTTTCTAAGTTCTTCATCAAAGTTCTTCCTCTTATATAGATCTAGATTTTCTTCTTCTATCACTTCCTCTAATTCTTCTTCTTTTACGAGTTATATTTATTTTATCACTATTTTACTCTCTCATCTTCTTCTTTCTTCATCTCCACACAAACCCTTCCACATTTCTCTCTATATTTCTCGCCAAAGTTTGTCCTCCACAACTCCCCTTTTATGGCGGCGTGCACATCAAGACGGGCGACGTTCCAAGGCTCGTGACGTGGACGGCGACGGCTTCTTCATCCACCTCTTTCCACGGCGATCTCTTTCAAGGCGGAGCGATCCTCTCCAAGGCTCGGCGAGGAGGAGACGACGGTGTCATCACCATTGCTACTACCATCTTCACACCTTATGCTCCTCTTTTTGGTATTACTTTAGTTTCATTTTACTTCATTGTAATCTCGTCACATCTTTAGTGTAAGCTTGTCTTGTATTTCATGTACTTGTTACTTTATGTTAATGAAAGAAGTGTTCATTGTATCTAGATCTTGTTTATCTTCCCTCTCTTCCTTCTTCTTCTACCTCTTCTTCTCCACTTTATGTAATTATTTTCTAAAGCATAGGCTCATAGTCATAAGTGTTTTTAATTAAGTGTTTGATTCGTTCATAATTTCATTATTTTCTTTAAGCAAAGCAAAATCACAATTGTTTTTCTGAAAGGTTACAAGGTTTTTAATTTTCAAAATCACTTCTTCCCTGTGGATTTGACCCATGCTTGCCATAGTCCTACGTTCTCTTTTGAACATTTTGTGCGAGTTCGATTTTAAGATTGTTATACGCGTGTTTTAAACGACAAACTTTCGCGTTATCAATTTTTGGCGCCGTTGCCGGGGATGAATGGTGATTTTTAACTTAAGAACTTTGTTTTCCTTATGTATATAGTGTACTAATAAAGTTCTCTTTTATTATTTTTACAGGAAAAAAAAGAGAGAAAAAAGCAACTTGAAAATTCAAAAAAAAAATCAGAGGTAAGTCTCCACCTTTTCCTTAGTCTTTTTGTCATTCATTTTGAAAAAAAAAAGAACGGAGGAACACTTTTCAAGTAAGTATCTAAACTTTTCCTCTTTCATTTTAGTTTCATTTCTCTACATTTCATATCTTGTGGTTAGATAGGTTCATTAAATAAAAATAAAAAAATCATCACTTGAACTTCAATAAAATGTTCATTGCAAGAATAGAACCCACACTTCCATGTTTTAGGTCATGCATCACTTAGGATAGAATTTATTTTTCCTTGTTGTTTAATTATTGTTAATTGCATTATTGAAGATTGCGGGAGGCAAGGTGAGTACTCTAATTTTTTCAAAAGCATGCTCATGCATTTCCATACTTGCATAGAACCCCTTGTTTGAACTTGGTTTGTTGCATATCATTTCTAAAATATTCTAAGGGTAATACCCGTAAGCAAGATAAGGTGGGGATTTCATCACCCTTCCTTAGCCCACAAAGCACAATTCACATACATCTTTGCATCACCTAGACCTTAAATAAAATCCAGTAGACATTGGCCCTAGGTTCACACTGTGGTTCTTGTGTTATTTGGACTTACCCTCTTATGAAAATCGGTGCCTAAGGCAAGACGGTCGGACGGCAAACGCCTTAAGCGGGCTAGTGGTTTGACATAATTAGGTCCTTACGAAAGTAGGGGGAACCTCCCACTACCCCACCCCTTACCTGGCCGGTGAAAATATTGAGGGTGAACTTAAGTTTCACTTTATCCATTTTATGAAACCCAATTTGTAGGTCTAGGTCACATCTAGGACATTAAGTAATTTGTGTGATAACTTGTTTGTGTTTGCAAAAAAAATAAAAAATAAAAACAAAAACAAAAACAAAAAAAAAATCTCATCTTCTCTCTCTTCGTCCTACTTTGTATCAAAATCAAAAAGAAAAAAATTAAAATAAAACAAAACAAAAATCATCATAAAAAAATCTCTTTCATCTCTCTCTTCGCCCTAGTTTATGCAAGGTAGAAGATCTCAATATCCAAACCTACTAGGACCCATTCAAGAAATTGAGAGAGTCTTGTATCCAACGAACGATCTTCAACAAGATCTCATGGCCGAAAATCAAGGACCTCACCACCAAAATCTAATGGCCGAAAATCTCGATCCTCCAAAGCAAATGAAGGACTATTTTTTGCCCAATCAATACCAACCGTCCTTCTATGTCCAAGCACCTCAGAACCAGGCGGTTCATTATGAAATCAAGTCTAGTACCATCTGTAGATTATGAAAAATCCACTTAATGGGGAATGAAACCCAAACTCAATTTCTAAAGCTTAAAAATTAATGGCGAAAGGAAGAGCATGCGTGGGATGCTGAAGGAGAAGGTGATCGCCAGAGGGGTTACCTCAAATAAGAAAAAGGATGATCGCGAGTACCTTGTGTTGAGCGGGGAAGATTGTGAACCCTTTCTTCCTCCTTCTACTAGCCGGCCGATGAAGGGGGTTCTTAGTCTTGATTACCTTGTAAGAACACACAAATCAAGTAAAAGAGTGGATTAGCCAAAGGGTGTAGTATCAAGGTTCTAAGATTATGAAATTAATCAAATTGAACATGAACATGAACACACCTTGTGTGTTTTGGTTTTAAACCCCTAAGAGGAGTAACAAGGTTTGAAAAGTATGGATGCAATATGCTAAGTAACAATATGATATGAGGTCTAGCAAGAGCTAGAGAAAAAGGATGTAAGATGATGATATGCTAATGAAACAACTAAATAACTAAAAAGGGAGAAAGAGAGATTCTCTCTGCTATGTGTGCAGCAGTAGAGGGGAAAGAGCTTCAATATGCACGATGGAACAGCAGCAAAGGATGAAGCCTGGAGAGGATGAAGAATCGCCGAGAAGAAGCTTTGGAAGAATAATCTGCAATCAAGAAAAACACTCTTCTCTCCGTTAGCTTTCTTCTGTTCTCTTCTCACTTTCCTCTCTGCAGCTCTGCTCTCTTGTGTTCTCTCATGTCTAATGATGATCTCTCCTGTCTCGCGCGAAGAGACCTAGGAGGGGTATTTATAGGGCCAAAAATCCTTGCTAAGCAATGATTAAAACAAGGTAAAGATCCTCCATCAAGAAAGACCCTTCCCAGTCGAACACAAGGCTCAAAATAAGGAAGGAACCATTACTGGAAAGAAGGAGACGAAAGGGAGACGGAATTGAAAATGACGACCCCCTGAAGGGCGTCAATTTACAAATGACGACACGACCAAAGGCGTTAATTAAAATAACGACGTTCCTAAAGGCGTCAATTCCTGGATTTAATTATAGAAACAAATAACTTTCCTTATTTAAAATTATCAACTGACGCCTGCCAGACAGACGTCAAATAATAAACGTCTTTAGGAAAAGACGTCAATTCTTCAATTTTCATTTTATTTGAAATTCGGAATTTTCAGTAAATCCAGAAAATGACGCCCGTATTGGTAGTCGTCCATTATTAAAAGAGGTGCCCTTGTCCATGCCGTTAATTTAAATAGCGCTCCTGATCAGGGCGTTAATTCCAATTTCCCAAGAAAAAAATAAGAAATCACAATTAATTTATAAGAAAATAAAAAAACTTCATATTAAATCAATATTGAAGTCCGCTTTGGTGCGTCACATGGTGACATGAGATTTACTCAACATAGCATCAATTTTAGCGTGTCTACAGCTACCCCGCCTTGGCGTCTGCTTTGCAAGGGAGTGAGACGGAATGAAGTGGAAATGAAACAAGCGGAATGAAATGGAACGAACTGATAAGTAGATGCCAATGTGTGATGTGACACGCCTCTGACACTAAGCGTTGGAAATCTTTCCAAGATTCAGAATGAAACAACTCCGGATAATTCCAAGAGGCATCGGTTAGCTGGATAAAGGAGACTAAACTAAATAAATCAAAATGTGCGCGAGGGCACGACAGGGAGGCACCATTGGAGAGCGGTTACCAGTCAATGTGGATGTGCTACAACCAAGGTGATTTGTAGAAAAGTAAAGTGAATTGAGATAAGGATCCAGCAAATGGATGATTTCAAGAGACCAGCCTGAGCGATTTCAAGGAGAATAAAATACTTGATTTGGAATGGAATATCTTATGTCAACTCAATTAAGAATGAGCGACCTTCATTGTTGGCGTAATATGAAGATTTTCATCATTAAGCTCAAAGTCCTACATGATGCATGCTGGGCTAAAGGAAAAATTAAAACAAACTAAAATAAAAGATAATCAAGGATAATATTGCTAAGCCATCTAGATTTGGTCAAGAATCCAGATCTCTAAGCTGACACTAAGTCGAAGCCCGTTTGTCCACGCATCAACTCAGAAAGTTGAACCATCGTCCCGAACCTTGAATGACTCAACGGCCTATCCGCGTGATCAAGATTCCCCTGGAATTATCACTGTTTTTGATGAAGGGGAACGCAAATTCCAGGTTTATCAGAACCACAAGGTCCTTGATATGTTATAATAGCGTAGATACCATCAATGCGTACATGAGAAATACAAAAGTGAAGTGATGTTACCAATAGAACAATCCAAGCATTTCCAGACTTGCACAACCTGCACTCAAAGCTCATTAGCTCAAAAGATCATTAGCTCAAAACAGCTCAAAATATGATCATAAGTGCTTGATAGAAATAATGTAATCAAGATATAACAGCACTTAAGTTCATGAGGAATCCAACAATTCAAAAGCATAAGGTTGAAAATGACGACCCTTCTGATAGGCGTCAAATTAATAAATGACGATGTGCTCGGAGGCGTTAATTGCAATTGAGGTTTAACTTGGAATTGGAATGCAAATAAGGCCCTCTATGGAGGCGCTAGATAAATGACGACCCTGAGGATGTCGTCAATTCAACAAATGACACCAAATAGCGCGTCGTCAATTACATGTTTTCGTTTCCATCTCGGAACTAAACTTCCAGCAAACTGTTTGATTCAAACTCAAACCATGATACTCATTAACGTTCAAAACACTATAAAAAGGTAAATGCTGGTGTTTTCAAGTATGAAAACCATCGAAGCATAGAGACGAAGCTATCTTCTGTAATAGACAGAAAGAACCAAGCAGAAGCAGAACAGAGCATTGAAGCTATTTTCTATCAAGCAGACAGAAGAACAGAAGCAGAAGAACCGGCAATACTGTCAAAATGACGAATCAACTGATGCAGCAAAGGCTTTTCAAAAAGCCAAGGCTGAATTTCTCAAGAATTTCTGAATTGCCAGGCCATATAAGTGAGAAAATCACCAAGGGCCAAATAAGTGTTTTCGACGTTGAAGCTTTTATTTTGTACTGTCTTTCTTCCTGTTCAAAATTTTTGATTATTATTTTCTTCTTCCTCTTTCTTCCTTTATGTTTTATGTTTTCAGGATTACCCTATTATTCATGGTCCAAGAAGATTTCTGAAAATTAAATGGCTTCCTTTATTACTTTCAAGACTCTTACTAGATATGAGATCCTTCCTTGCTAAGTGGAACCTCCTAGGCCTCATCACCCATGCCACCCACTACAATGACATCCATCTTGATTGGGCTTCCATTGGAGCTCTTATAGAATTATGGCACCCTCACACCCATACTTTTCTATTCCCAACCTTTGAAGCAACCATCCTCCTAGAAGAAGTGGAGATGCTCTTGGGTTTGAAGAAGATGAAGCAAAGAGAGGAAACAAAGATGGCCCATATGACTAAGCCCATACAAGCCCATGATATGCTCATGAGTCTTGTCCAAAGTTCAAATTTGGTGAATCAAATGAAGGCCAACAAGGGAATCAATCTTTTGAAGTTGGCTTCTTGGGTATATAAAACATGGATAAGGCCCAAGGAGATGAAGGTCTTTTAAAAAGAGTGATGAAGGGGTTTGTCATATGTGTAGGTGGAGCTTTGTTATTCCCTTCATTGGAGGATCATTTAGAGGAACAACACTTGAGTGCAATAGCAAGCATGTGGGAGGGAAAGAGAATAGGTGGGGCAATACTAGCCAACCTATACAACGGGCTTACTTCGGCTTCACTAGGACAGCCCTTATTCGGATCAATGCTTCTTCTAGCATGTTGGATAGATTTACACTTTAAGTTTGATCCATGTCAAGCAAACCAAGCGGCCTCCAAAATCTTCTCCAAGAGTCCACTTCGGTATATGACAAGCTCATTGGGCTTATGTGAAAGAGTTACTAATAGAGTTCCCAAGCTCAAGAAGAGGAATGAATGGAGAGATTACTTCAAAACAATGCCAAAGAGCAATTTCACATGTACACCGGATTTTCTCAAAACCCAAGAACTTCGCTCAAGGTTATCCTCCGGCATCGAGCTCCGTTTGGTTGGCGGGACCGACTTCATCCTCTACAACGCACACCGATGCCTCCCACAACTCGGACTTCCCCGACATCTTTTCGAAGGGCCTTCTCACCTTCCTCCAATAAAAAGAAGGAAGCTATGCTCAAGTGGAGACCATGAAGAAATCAGGACCATCATGGCTCAATGGAAGGTGGGCCTTCTTCACAGATCCAAGACTCATGTTGAAGAAGAAGAGAACAAATGTAAAGCTTATGTACTGGCTCTCAAGAAGATAAGGCCCACAGTGGCTTAGAATGTAATCAAAGATTTTCATGAATGCAATAAGAATTTCTATTTTATCTGAGCCAAAGCAATGTATGAAAGTGATCAGTTCTGATATTTCAAGCAATTCTGTCTGATAACAAGGAGTTCCGGTCCTTCTGTTCTGAACAGCGCCCCTATCAACGGCGTTAATTACTTAAGACACGCCTCAGTTGAAGTCGTCCATTATATTTCAAACTCATAATTGACGCCCAAGGCACTGGCGTTTCTTAACTCACGTCTTTAAACAAGGCGTTAATCAATTCAAATTTTCAAATAATTTTCGAAATGATTCCTTAATTTCTTAGAAAAACACGCCTTTACTCACGTCGCGTATCAAAGAATGGACGCCCGCTCTATTCATCGTCAAATTTAAAGGGGTAATATTTACGCCCTCTCTCGTCAATCAAATCCCATTAATGCGCATGGCGATGATTTTACAAATTCTCATGCAAATCAGAATAACGTCCAGCTTCAGGGCGTCAAAACTTGAAAGCACGCCTTTGATTAAACCGTTAATTAAGAGATACACGACTTGTATCAGGGCATCAATTATTCTCAACCGCTAAAACCCCAAATTCCCTCCTTTCTTCTCCTTCCTCCGTTCATTCTCTTTCTTTTCTCTGCAAAACCCTAATCGCAAACCCCCTCTTTCTCAACTTCCCATTCTCTCTCTCTCTACTCTCTCCCTCTCACAACCCAATGGCGGGCGGAGGACAAAAACGGCAAAGGGTTATGGCCCCCGACGTGGTAGACTTGGAAGGGGAGCCGGCCGTGGAGGAGCTCCCTCCCACGGCGGCCGAAGAAGCACCAGTGGCGGCGACCGACGATGAAGGCGAACAGGAAGACGACGGCGCTGAAGATGACGAAGAAGACGAAGAAGGGGATGAAGAAGAAGGTGAAGAAGGGGATGGAGTGGGTGAAGAAGAAGGAGAAGGAGAGGGTGAAGAAGAAGGAGAAGAAGGTGAAGAACCACCGGAGACGGCGGTGGTGGCAGCAGTGGCCCGTCGGCCCGGCCAACTCCAGCGACCACAGCAGCCACGGCAACCCCTTCGTGGGGGGTTGATTGGCCCTAAACGAAAAAAGGTAGGACCTCCCCCTCCCCTATTCTCCACTTTTTTTTATTTTATTCCCATTATTTCCCATTTCCATGGCCCTCGGGCATGACAAAACCAGAGACACAGTGAAATGACGCCCCCAGGGGTGTCGTGAATTTAAATAACGTCCCACAATGGGTCGTTAATTACATCTTTTCATTTTCTAAAAATAATTAATCGCATGAAAGAAACGCCCTGCAGCATGTCGTTATTTTTAATTTTATCATGTTTCGCCAGCGTGCTGTTATTTTCCCGTTATTTCATGTATGTATTTCTGTTATTTTAATTTCGCACATCAGCAACCCCGAAACCCCAGGAAAACCACGCCCCCCATCGGGACGTCAATTAGATAGGTAACGACCCAAGTTTGGTCGTCAATTAAACATTTTCCAGAAATGTAATTTAGGATAGAAAATTACTTTGTGAACCACGCCCCCCCACAGGGCGTTACTTAGGCAACTGACGGCCCAGGGTTAGGCGTCAATTCCGAATTTTTCATATTTTTAGAATATTACTTTCAAAACAACGTCACCCACAAGGGCGTCACTTAGTTAAACAACGACCCTGGGTAGGTCGTCAATTAAATGAACGTACAGTATCACCTGAAACCTATTTGGAAATAACGTCGCCCTCAGGGGCGTCAATCATGAAAACCACGACCCACGGTAGGTCGTTAATTACCCAAACTGTAAATATCACAGTTAATGAGCTTAAATGAATTTCCACATGAAAACTTAAGCAAAAAGTTCTTTTATATGCATGCAGGGGCTGATGAGGACACGGATATCTTGGGTCCAGGTTCGGGCAGCGTACTACAGACTCCCCGAGTTTCAGAGAGCTAGGATAGATGCTATGGGGTTTGGGGCCTTCCTTAGCATTGAGCCAGTCAGACCAGACCTGCCTTTGATTCAGGTGCTTAGGGAGAGGTGTGATAGGACTAGCATGGCCTTCCTGATGCCGTGGGGGCATATGGTTCCTACCCTAGAGGATGTCACTAGGATCACTGGGTTGAGGGTAGATGGGGAGGCTGTGAGCGGGTTCACCCTACCCGACTATAGTGAGCTGACCCAGAGGCTGTTAGGGCTAGAGACGGTCTATGAGACGCCTAGCGAGTGTAGGACCGTTTTCCGCACCGACCTTACCATAGCTATGGGTTTGGGGGACTCTAGGCAGAGATCTAGGAAGTCCTTAGAGCAATTTTCGCAGAGATTGATAGATGGGGCTAAGGCTGCCTATTGCCAGGATCCAGCTGACAGGGAGAGGGCAAACAGAGATTTGAGGAGGTTTCTATTTTTGATGCTCGGGAGGCTGCTGCTCGGCACGAAGGGCGATGTTATCAACTGTCGCTTTCTGGGGATACTCGAGGACTTGGAGGGCGTTGGCAGATACGCCTGGGGATCAGTGCTGCTGGCGCACTTGATAGCCGACTTGTCCACGGGGACAGGTTGAGAGACGACAGTCAGTGGCTTTTCACCTTTTCTTCAGGTATGCATTTTTTTGTTTTCTTGTTAGAATGCATGTGAATGTTTTGCTAATGCAATGCATGAATGCAGGTTTGGAGCCACTTGTACATGCTGATGGGACGCATCGACTCACGGCCTGGAGATGAGGGGTCCTTCCCTCTAGCACGGCGCTGGCTACCGGTGGTGATCGGGGCCCCACTCGCCTACGAGTTGCGAGTGTTGCGACGGGAGTTCCGAGACTTCCCTGCCTCACTGGTATGTATGCTTGATGTGATGCAATTTTTTTATTTTTATTATAGAATGTGATATGATATGATGGATGATTGATAAGTGTGCTTGTGAATGCAGGTGAGATGGAGACCCTATGAGGGGATGACCGATGAAGGCCAGCCCTGGGTCGTAGCGGGCCGACCTCGCTTTGGGCATGAGCTTTGGGTTCATTGCCTGAACGAGATCGAGCCGTTACGGCTTAGGCTGGTGATGAGGACCCTCGACCTACATCAGGAGTGGATCGAGGTAGGAGAGCCGCGAGGTATAGGCAAGAAGACGCGCGGTCGCACGAAGGTGATCGACTGGAGAGTGCGGTTCTCCGACCAGTACGCAGACTGGCAGCGTGGCGGGACCGGGTCACTTCACAGGCGACCGACAGCTCCGAGTACCTCTGACGCTACTGGGAGGTTTACGCCGGCCGACCCCAGATGAGGGTCCTAGGGGTATGTATGAATGCACTTGTTTCTAAATTAAATGCAAATGCTTTGTATATCTATCATGCAATTGATATGTGATGAATGCAGGATGCGCGGGATATAGTGGCGATGGATGCACAGGCCCACCTACACAGCCTAGAGGCACAGCTAGCCACCACACGGGCAGACCTTGAGACCTTGGTGAGTGTTTAATTTATTCCTATATGCATATGAATTTTTTTGAATTAGTGATGATTAGCTACTGACAATCTTAATGAATGCAGCGTGCCCAGCAGGGAGCAGTAGGGAGAGAGGCAGGAGAGGCCTCCAGCTCGAGAGGGCCTAGTGCAGAGGCGACTGCACTAGCAGAGCAACTAGCAGGGGCAGTTGCACGGGCCGAGGCAGCAGAGCGCGACCTCGCCTCACGGGTATGCCTTAAATCTTAAACTCAAAATTATTCAATTGTTTATATGATATATTCATGAAGATTGTTTTCTTACAGACCAAGGAACTCCGGGCCGCTCTTACTTGCATCGCGGAGGGACAGCAGGCGATGGCCTCTCGGGTGAGTTATTTATTTTCAGTTGTATATTGCCTATTCCATGAATTATTAAATTGTGGAACTTATGATTCGTTTACCTGTTTGCAGACCTCGGAGCTACAGGCATCGCTCACCCAGACTGCCCTGGCCGGGACAGAGTTGGCGATCCGTGAGTAACGGGTCGTGGAGCTGGAGCGGGCCTTGAGGCGGCGAGAGGAGTTGCCTCAGGACGTGGCGGAGTTGCGAGTCTCCCTCGAGATGGAGCGGAGAGAGCGTGCTCGGGAGCGCGAGGAGCACCAGGCAGAGCGCGCCCGGGACCGTGAGCAGCACCAGGCGGAGCGTGCCCGGGATCTTGAGCAGCACCAGGCGGAGCGTGCCCGGGACCATGAGGAGCGGTCAGCTTGCGATCGAGAGCTTACAGCCTTGAGGGCCCAGCTAGCCGTTGCACAGGAGTGGCTACGAGCGACCGAGGAGCGGCTTCAGCGAGGTCGGGAGAGGGCGCGAGCTGCAGGGTACAGCTTCACCAGCTCTACTTTTGTGGCGGGTTCCTCTCTCCGGCAGAGGAGCGAGGCAGAGGAGCCGGCTCGAGCTCCAGCTACTTCTCGGGGGTCCATGCCCCCTCCACCAGCGCCTCGTCGGGAGGACGAGAGTGAGGCCGAGAGTAGGAGAGAGGAGGGTGGAGGCGAGAGCTGAGAGACTTTACTTGTACTCCTCCACCCTCACACCTGTACTCAGATAGTTATGTATATATATATGAGATTGAAATTTTTGTTACCTGAGCACTTATGTAGTTGTGTACTTGTGTCTTCTTTTCCTTCTCGTCTTTTACTTTTGCCCTGCGCTTCCACACTTGAACGAACAGGTTAATTCATCTGTTCGACTTGGCCCCTTGCTCAATAAGCAGGGGTGTCTTCACTTTGACCTTGATAACGGGTCAAGGGGCCAAGCCTTTAATCAATGAAGGTAAATCATGGAAAAATACCCAAGGGAATGCATATGCCAACTTAAAAATAAAGATGGGCACATAAATATGCAATCAAACACATGAGCAGAATTTTTATCATTTCATATATATATATATATATATATATATATATATATATATATTTGAAAAATGTTTTAAAAATGACGCCCTAGAGAATGGCGTTAATTGTTAAATTGACGCTGCCACGGGAGGCGTTGTATTCAGAAAATCATTTTTTTTATTTTGATTTTGAAAAATGACGACATGGAAGAAGGCGTTGTTTATGAAATGGAGGACTGCCAGAAAGGGCGTCTTATTTAGAAAAACATTTTTTTGTTTTTATTTTTTTTTAAAAAAAGATGACCCAAGAGGAGTCGTGATTTATGGAAATGACGTCTGCTAAGAGGGTGTTATTTAAGGAAAATAATTTTTTGTTTTGGCTTTTGTTGAGATTGGGCACAACGTAAAGGCCTTAAACCTTATTTAATCACCATCTTAAATTCATTAATCTTTCTTAAAAGATGTAACAAAAGGTCAACATGATTAAATGCTTGCTTTTACTCATATTCTCTCATGGCCCATCCTTCTTAGTCGGTCTTTTGCCGTGCTTCGAGCTTATAACCTACCATAGAGGGGGAAAGGGAAGAATAAGTAAAGGAAGCTCACGGGAGGTTGCTGAGATCAAGAAAAACCTTCTTCCCCTGCCCTAATGCCCGTTGGGATTCGATCTTTGACTTAGGGAGATTTTGTTGCTCTTTTTGCCCTTATTCATGCACGCTTACGACTAGGGTTTTCCCTGCGGTGACTTTGCCCTCTTGACATGCTTTTTGCGAATTTCTTTTTCTTTTCTTTTCTTTTCTTCTTCAACAAATAAAAACCTAATTGTACTTGGGCTTTTAAGCATTTTGCTCCCTTTTGGGCCTTGACTTCCACCTACTTGGGCGGCGGGCAAGTTCAGTTAGTATTCCCTGACTCGAACTCCCTCTCGCGAGCTGAAGAGGAGAGAATAGGTAAGGTTTGTACACTCTCCGTTTGGATCTGACTTTCTTCGAATTCTGGGCCGCTTAAGTTTAGGAGTAAAGCGTGTAGTGTGCGTGAGTTGACCTTAGAGTTAAACTATTAAGACTGAAGAATGAATTACAGATTTTGATTTTTCAGGTTCGCGTCCCATGTATTGCGCTAATCTGTAAAATTTTCTTGATTTGATTTTTTTATTATATATATATATATATTATATATATTTTTGACTATTTTTTGGTTTTTGTTTTGTTCTTCTTCTTTTTCTTTATTTTTTTTTTGTTATTTTTAGGGGTAGTATTTCTTCAAGTAAAGACCATTCTAAGGGTGAGCAAGCTCTTCACCTTCAGCATTAATCAATTTATAAGCGTTGCCAGGATAAACATCTTTTATAATAAAGGGGCCTTCCCAATTAGGTTAGAGTTTTAAACGTGGCCCACCTGGTTTTACAAAGATTCTTTTAATTACCAATTCACCAACTTTGAATTTTCTCTCAATCACTTTCTTTTGGTAAAAACGTGAAAGCCTGTTTTGATAGACACGCGCATGCTCGGCGGCGGCCAGACGCTTCTCATCTAGGAGTTCCAACTGGGCAAGGAGAGATTCACGACGCTCATCAATAGAGAATTCTTTGTCCAATTGTACTTGCAGAGAAGGAACAAGAATCTCGTAAGGAACTACCGCCTCCATTCCATAAGTGAGGGCGAAGGGTGTTTGCCCAGTAGGGGTATGAATGGAAGTGCGATAGGCCCAAAGAGCTTCAACCAATTTTTCTAGCCAATCCGCAAATTTGTTAGCCTCACATATTTTCTTGACAATTTTAATCAAAGTTTTATTAGTTGCCTCTGCTTGGCCATTGCCCTACGGATAATAAGGAGATGAATGATGTAATGTAATGTTATACCTGTTGCAGAGGTCCTGAAGTTCCTGAGAGATGAATTGGGGTCCATTGTCGGTGACGATAGTACTTGGGATGCCGAACCTTGCGATGATATTCTTCATTATGAATTGGCATACGGTTGACGCTTTAATCTCCGCGTATGCTTCCGCTTCCGCCCACTTGGTGAAGTATTCCGTCGCCGTCAGTATAAATGACTTTGGTTTTGTGAGGAGGGTCGGATCACCAAGAGGTCCAATGATATCGAAAGCCCACATGGAGAAAGGCCATGGGGAAGATACGGGATGGAGTGAAGAAGCAGGAGAATGAATTTTGTCGGCGTGCAGTTGGCACTTAGCACACCTTCGGACATAGATAGAACAATCCTCTTCTAGAGTGGGCCAATAAAAACCTAGCCTAAGGATCTTCTTAGCTAGCATCTGGCTATTGACATGACCACCACACACTCCCGAATGGGCCTCTTCCACAACTTTTCAAGATTCATCATCATCTAGGCATCTTAATAAAACTCTAGTGAGACCTCTTCTGTAAAGCACACCTCCAATCAGGGTGTATCGCTGGGCAACCCTTCTAATGGCTTTCTTTTCTTCCGATGTGGCTTCTTCAGGATATGATTGGTCCTGGCAATATTTAGCAATTTCATAATACCATGGCTTTTCCTCATCATCCAATTCCTCCTCCAAGTCCAATAGCATGACCTCCTTATTCTCAATAATTCTACCTTGCTCAACCTTCCTAAGCACCTCCTCCTTAATCCTAAGAAAAGATGGGTCTTGAATAGCGGTAATGAGCCGCTTACGAACAGTGATGGAGTGGGGATCCCTTTCGGGAAGGAGAACCAAGGAAGATGCGAGAGAAGCAAGAGCATCAGCTAGAATGTTATGGTCACGAGGGACGTGAACGAAGATCAATTTGGTGAAAAGCTTGGTGTAAGCAGAGGTCAATTCTTGGTAGGGCCTGAGTTTAGGATTGAGCGTGCAGCACTTGGAGAGCACTTGGCGAAGAATAAGCTGACTATCACCTACAATTCGCAATTGGGTAACACCGAGTTGATGAGCGGCCTCCAGTCCGGCCAAAAGAGCCTCGTACTCAGCTATATTATTTGTAACCAAAAATGCAAGCTGAGAGGCGAGTGGAATATTGATACCCTCTGGTGATAGAAGAACAACGCCAATCCCTTTCCCTTTTGAATTCAAAGCTCCATCAAAATGTAACGTCCACATTGAGTCGGACTAATTGACGAACATTAGTTCCTCATCTGGAAACTCTGAGCGAACAGGGTCAAATCGAGGGAGAGGATGATGAGCAAGATGTTCTGCTATGGCATAGCCTTTAATCACTTTTTGCTGAATGTAGATGATGTCGAACTGAGACAGGAAGCTTTGCCATCGTGCTAATCGATCAGTGAGAACAGATTTTTCAAGAAGGAATTTGATTGGATTCATACGAGCAATGAGATGAACCTCGTGAGCTAGAAATAATACTTGAGTTTCTGAACTACCCAGACTAAAGCTGCACAAGTCTTCTCTATGGCTGAGTACCTCTGCTCACAGGGGTTAAGAAGTTTCGACAAGTAGTAGGCTACCCTCTCTTTTCCTTCTTTATCAACTTGGGCTAGGACAGCGCCTACAGAGTCATCCAGGACAGAAATATAAAGAACAAGCGGTTTGCCTAGAACCGGCGGCCTCAGGACAGGGGGATTTGATAGATAACCCTTCAATCCGTCAAAAGCTGCCTGACACTTGTTATCCCAAAGAAACTTGACTCCCGGCTTAGTAAGCTCGTAGAACGGCTTGCATCTTTGTGAATGCTGGGAGACAAATCGGCGGATAAATTGTAACCTCCCTATTAATCCCCGAACTTCTTTCAAATTCCTGGGAGGAGGCATTTCTCTTATGGCCTTCGCCTTATTGGGATCAATCTCAATACCCCTCTTACTTACAATGAATCCAAGCAACTTCCCTGATGAGACACCAAATACGCACTTCTTAGGGTTCATTTTCAATTGATACTCCGTGCCCTTTGCAAGACCTTAGTTAGAACCCTAGGATGCTCAATCCTTGTTCTTGATTTTACTACCAGGTCGTCAACATACACCTCAATATAAATGTGGATCATATCATGAAAAATAGCCATCATGGCCCTTTGATAGGTGGCTCCAGCATTCTTGAGTCCAAAAGGCATGACCACATAGCAATAAGTTCCCCATGGTGTAGTGAACGATGTTTTCTCGTGATCCTCCTCAGCCAAGCGAATCTGATTATAACCTGAAAAGCCATCCATAAAGGAGAGAGTCTCATATCCTGCCGTGTTGTCAATCAAAACATCAATATGAGGGAGGGGGAAGTCATCTTTAGGACACGCGCGGTTGAGGTTCCGGAAGTCTATACAAATTCAAACCTTCTCATCTTTCTTCATAACTGGGAAAATGTTAGCCACCCAATTAGAATAGAGGACAACTCTAACAAATCTAGCCTTATGAAACTTATCAACCTCTTCTTTCATCTTTAATGCCATGTTAGGGTGGAAATGTCTCAACCGTTGTTTGACCGGGACAGACCCTGGCTTAAGTGTAAGCTGATGTTCAACGAGCGCAGGGTCTAGTCCGGGCATATCTTCATAACTCCACGCAAACGTGTCCTTGTATTCTTGAAGTACCAAGATAAGCGCCTCCTCTTCGGATGGCGGCAAGTTCTTTGAAATGAGGACAATCCTAGGGTCTTCTTCCGTACCCAGATTTATTTCTTTGGTAGGTTCTTCTACTGAGGCTGATGGTTCATCAAATCTCCTCATGCCACTAGCAAAGGCATCGGCCTCGTCCTCATATTCTTCGTAACTTTCATCCCCCTCTTCAACAGGGTCTTCATCATTCATAATCTCATAGACACCAAAACCCTCATTAGAAGCATAAATATCCTCATATTCTATCTCTGGCAGGATGATCGGATTTTTCACAAATTCTGGGATGGCTAGGCAAGCTTGACATCTTTTGGCTAACTCCAACAAGAATCTACGGGGAATCTGCTTACCCTTGGATTTCTTATGTGAAGCTACCCCATGAGTTTGAAAACTAGAGGAAAAAGAACAACTAGCTTGATCACTAGAAGATGGAGAAGAAAAAGTGGGTACAGAAGGGGATACAGACGAAGTCCCCTCACCGGAGGGGTAGGGGAGGTCACTTAATGAATCTGGGAAGAGTGGCCCCGGAATCGAGACACACTCAGGAAGAAGATAGGAGGTCTCCTCAACGGAGATGGATTGAGAAGTTTGAATTTTGGCGTTTTTTTTTCGTTTTCAAGGAGAAAGCAATGGGAGGTGGAAACAGGGGGGAGTGTTGAAATTGAAAGTTTGGTGAAGGATTGAATCAATGATGACCCACGCGGGGGTGTAATGGAGAGTTTGAAAATTGCTCGAGGAGCAAGGGAGGAATTGGAAGAGAAACTTGTAGTGAACTTGGAGAGAAGTTTATTAAGACCGCAGGCGGCCTAGGGATATCTGAAAAGAACACCCGATCAATCAAACGGACAACAGCTGTCGGGTGAATGGATTTGGTAAAGAAAAGGCCGGCCCACAGCATGTCTGTATCGAAACCCTTTTCAAACGGCACATCGGGTTCTCCAGTATCTGAATAGTCACTCAGAAGCTGCCTCTTGTCTGTAATTACTGCTGGCTTTTCAATCAACTCATGATCAACGGCGGCCATTCTGGATCAGTCGGCATGAACAAGCGGCTCAGAGCAATAGAGATATCATTCATGTCAAACCACCTATACCAGTCACATTCAGGATCATCCATCTTCCTTCGCTTATCTGGCCTTAATGACTCCAAAGCTTTATATGTGGCTAGTGGCGCTATATGGCGAGCAAACTGCCGTGCATGCACATCCTGACAATCCAGCATAGAAGTGATTACTGTAGTATGCTCATCATCATTCTGAATACCTCCTGTTACAAAATGTGTTTGAAGGGTCCATGTAAGAGGTTGCCGGTCAGTCTTGAGAGTGGAAGTCATAACGGCCCACGGTTCTTTTTCATCTTTGCTTGGTGCTTTGTATCCGAGGCCACCTCGAGAATCATCTTTTGAGGCTTGACAGGCTTGATTCTCCCTTGGAGATTGGCACCTAAGCCTTTACCAGTTCGGTACCCCATTTTCATTAAAATGTTCCATCGGGCGTATTCATCAAACCTTTCTTCTTTCTTGCCTTTGATGGCTGTGTGGTGGAAGGGGTTGAAGGAGATGATGATCTCACCGGGTCTTGCCGCAGATCGGCAACATCCAACACTGAGAGCAAGGCATATTGGAAGGCCACATGGAAGGCACTGATGTTGCAGAGTGTATATCTTCGGTCGGCAAAATGGGCATACTGGTCACTTTAATGATACGTCCTTTGTGTGGAAATTTGATGCATTGATGATTCGTGGAAGGCACGGCATCCAGTTCCTGAATGTAAGGGCGGCCCAAAATGCCATTAAATGTCGGGTCCATATCCAAAATATGGAAATCTGCCGTGACTGAGACTGGACCCAAACCGACTTTCAGAGTAATCATTCCTAGTGGTGGCTTTCTTGTGTTATCATAAGCTGTGACTGTTATAGTGGACGGCCGAATCTGACTCTCCAGAATGCCGCACATCTTTAAAGTGCTTGGTGGCAAAACATTAATGGATGCCCCAGTATCAACCAAACATTGCTTCACGGCTATTTTGTTGATATCAATGGTGATGCACAGTGCATATTTCCTGGCCGGCTGCGGAGCCAACTCATCTTCATAAAAAGTAATAGCCGGCTGATTGCTAACTGGGTTTAAGACAGTAGTAACCTGTTCGGCCGGGATATCTTCATTCACCATTACTTTTTGCAGGTATTGTTTCAAAGCTTGCTGATGTGTGGCAGATCTTTTAATCAGTTCCAGAATAGAAATACGGGCCGGTGTTCTGTCCAGATGCTTCAATAAATCATACTCCGTGCCCTGTGTAGATTCTTGTTCTTGCTCTCCTTGTTCCTGTGGTGGCTCCTGCCCCCGCTGGGGAAACACTCGTTGAAACATCCGTCCGCTACGGAGCACCATTGTTCTTTGCGCCTCTGTCGGGCTTGGAGTGGGTAAAGGGGTGGAGGAAGTAGAGGGAGTGGTGCTGGGTGTAGGCACAGGGTTGGTGGGAGGAAGGGTTCTTATAAGGGGCCTCGTCGACCGTGGATTATTGGAATGAGGTGATGGTGATTGTGTAACAAGAAGGGGCCTTGGAATCATGGTGGCGGTAGATGGAGGTGGAACGGGAGGGGCGACGGCTGCCGGCGAGGTACGAATAAGAGGAGGTCTGTTTGGTGGAGGGTTTTGGGGTGATGGAGAATTTGTGGGTTGGCGCAAAAGAAGGGGACGTGAAGGGACGATATTGGCATTGGATGGCCCAGGAGTGAGGGAGCGTATAAGGGGACGTTGTGGTTGGGAAGGAGGGATAGGCTGGTGCCTTCTTATCAATGAGGGTGGTGGATTAGAATTCTGATTAATAGCCCCGACAGAGGCGTTTTCATTGTGCCAAATTTGTCCTCTCTCCACTTCATGGATCGAGGTGACAATATTCACTTGCTGATTTGGGACCGGATGCTCCGGTAGTGGATTATTAACAATCCCCATATTGGGTTGGGGAGCAGGAACCTGTTGTTGTTGTGGAGCTTGTGGTTGTCCTTGTTGCTGATGCTGTTGAGCTGCTGGCTGCCGAGGAGGCCTTCGAACCTTTAGAGAAGCAATGACCTTCCTCATTTCATCCCAATCAATATCACCTTGATCATTCATGTCATGTATGTAATCTTTGAAGTGAAAGCAATGATCGATATTGTGCCCCGGTTGTCGGTGAAAGACGCAATACCGGGATGTATCCACATGTTGGGGCCATATTGCTCTTTCCTTTGGCAATGTGAGCAGGTTAGCGGCCATGAGGGCATTAAAGATATCCAATAAGCTTTCGGGAAGAGGGGAGTACTGTGCCCTTCGGGGACCTAATGGCCTTCTTTGTTGTTGAAATTGTTGTGGTGCATAATTGGCCGGTGGGGGCACTTGGTGATATTGTGGGGTTTGATTTGGTGGAGCAATGTGGGGTTGTTGTTGAGGAGGTGGAGGAGGCCGTAAGGTCTGAGGAGGGTTGTTATTTGGCTGGTGGACTTGATTATGGAAGGCGGGCTGTTGTGGTGACGGCCCTTGGTTTGGAGGGTGGCGGAAGGGTGTGGAATTGCCAAACGCGCTCACCTGCTCGTTGGTAACGGTGCCTTCAGTGGTTGCCCCAGTATTGCCAATATTAACATTCCTCTTTATCACCTTCGGCCTAGGCTCAAACATGCCCATGATTGGCGAATCCTTCATTTGCGTCTGAATATATCTAGCTCTTTCATAGAGCTCTTCCATAGTGCTTAGTTTATTCATGGCCAGGATATGACGGAATTGTGGAGTAGAATTTGAAATAATCATTTTGACTTGCTCCGTCTCTGACAATGTGTCTTTCAATTTCTCGGCCATGGCCCTCCATCTGTCAGCAAATAAAATGAAGTCCTCCTCGGGCTTCATCTTTTCAGCAACCAGATCTGTAACGGACAAGGAGGGACCCACACGGTCCTTGTATTTCTGCAGGAACTTTCTTTGAACTGCATCAAAATCGCCAGCATCAGCCGGCTCCAAGGAATAAAACCATTCAAGCGCCGGACCATCCAAAGACCGCCTAAAAAGATAAGCCAGTGAAGTTTTGTTGCCCTGCCAGAAGATGCTTCATACAAGAAATCCTTTAAATGGATGTGCGGGTTACCCGTGCCATTATACCGTCGAAAGTTGGGCATCTCGGACGGTGGAAGGTGGAAAATCGGCAACGGAGGAAGCATAATTTCGGGAGTGGCATTTGATGTGGTGACTTTTCTAAGCTGCTCCTCCATACTGGCCAGCCTTTGGAGGAGCAAAGTATGATCATCAGATTCAACTGGGGCCGGTCGGAAAGAATATGGATTTGGCATAGGTGGCGTAGGCCTCCTCAAGATTTGGGGAGCAGAAGGTTGCTGAGGCCTAGCAACAGAATGACTTACCGGTTGGGCCGGCATAGTCATGACCGGAGTAGGGGGGCGCGAGGGCACCCTGGACGCGACGCCTGGTCGTTAGGAAAATTGGTAGAATGACCAGCCATGGCCTGGGAGGATTGGAGGATGAGGGGACAGACTTTCCCTTCAAAGCGGCTTGAACCGCATAGCGCTGGGAATCATCCAGCTGGGAAAGGACCTTGAGAACATCATTAAAATTGAGGGAGGAGGGAGTATCCCCAGAGGTGTTCAAAGTGGCAGGCTGAGCCTGGGAAGGAGGGTCAACCTCCGGAAGAGTAGAGTCCATCATGTGGACATGCGTAGGAGAGGGAACATAGTTCCCATCACAGTAAAGAGGATTTTGAGACGGATTCTCATTAAACGAGTCAAAATGACCCTCCTCATAGTCATCATATGTGTACCCGTAGTTGGCCATGTTGACGATTTTACCTGAACGCAATTTCATGCTTAAGGAGAAAGAGATGAATGTCTCACAATAAGATATAACCCAAAAGATATCACCTTTTCAAAAGAAACACACAAGTTGTAATGAGCGCAAGATTTTAAGATTTCTCTTGGAAATTAGGGTGGATTCAATATTAGGTACTTTCTTTCGAAGGTGGATCCTGGTTGAAAATTTGGGTATAATCTCCGGGTATCTAGATTTTCTCTCCTTTCCAACGAATGGGTCAACTATACTCCGGGTACTTCAATGGTACAACCTGCCTAGCGTCCGTGAGGGAATCCACGGGTGCGAGGACTTACGGAGGCTTGGCTTAGGAATTTCGGTCCAAAGAGACGGAATGCTCAATGGAGGGTCCTTCCTTCACCAAGAGGGGTGAAAACTCCTAACAAGTGTGGGGAGAGGAGGTCTCCCAAACCGTATGCCAAGATGAATGCAAACAGGTGATATCAATCAACAGATATGATAATCAGATAATATCAGCCAAATAAACAAACAGGAGCAGCAGTTCTGTGGGCACAGAACAAAATGACGACTCAGATGGGGTCGCCAAATAAATAAATAACGCCTGGGATGCAGGCGCTAGTCACTGCGGGCAGTGAGATAGCAAATGACGCCTTGGGGTGAGGCGTTAAATGATGAAGAGACGCCTCTGTAAAGGGCGTGAATCACAGTGAACAGTACCAGGAACAGTAATAATGCAAATGACGCCTTGCTGTAAGGCGTCCAATTATAAAATGACGCCCGGGAGTTAGGGCGTCAAAACCAATGAACAGCGATCGGGGAGCGGTGACAGGAACAGTAATAATGCAAATGGCACCTTTCGGTAAGGCGTCGAATGAATATATGACGCCTCTGACAGAGGTGTGAATTATAAAATAACGGTAGCAACGAGGGCGTTATTTCAGCTCAATGAACTGAAACCCTGATAGTCAACAGAAAATAGATTTCTCATTAAACAGATGATATGACAGATGATATGGGGGCTCCAAAATGGCCTAAACAGTGGGAGGTGTGCACGAGGTGCACAATAGGAAAGGTGCTACGTGGAGCACAAGGGAGGGGTACGCGAGGGTACCAAAGGAGGGACACGCAAGGGTGTCAATGGGAGAGTGCTACGTGAAGCACAATGGAGGGGTACCGAGGGTACCAATGGAGGGACACGCGAGGGTGTCAATAAGAGGGTCCTACGTGGAGCACAATGGAGGGGTACCGAGGGTACCAAAGGAGGGACACGCGAGGGTGTCAATAAGAGGGTGCTACGTGGAGCACAATGGAGGGGTAATCAAACAAAAAACAAAAGACGTCCCACCGTGATCGCCAATTTGTAGATTATGGAAAATCCACTGAATGGGGAATGAAACCCAAACTCAATTTCTAAAGCTTAAAAATTAATGGCGAAAGGAAGAGCATGCGTGGGATGCTGAAGGAGAATGTGATCGCCAGAGGGGTTACCTCAAATAAGAAAAAGGATGATCGCGAGTACCTTGTGTTGAGCAGGGAAGATTGTGAACCCTTTCTTCCTCCTTCTACCGGCCGGCCGATGAAGGGGGTTCTTAGTCTTGATTACCTTGTAAGAACACACAAATCAAGTAAAAGAGTGGATTAGCCAAAGGGTGTAGTATCAAGGTTCTAAGATTATGAAATTAATCAAATTGAACATGAACATGAACACACCTTGTGTGTTTTGGTTTTAAACCCCTAAGAGGAGTAACAAGGTTTGAAAAGTATGGATGCAATATGCTAAGTAACAATATGATATGAGGTCTAGCAAGAGCTAGAGAAAAAGGATGTAAGATGATGATATGCTAATGAAACAACTAAATAACTAAAAAGGGAGAAAGAGAGATTCTCTCTGCTGTGTGTGCAGCAGTAGAGGGGAAAGAGCTTCAATATGCACGATGGAACAGCAGCAAAGGATGAAGCCTGGAGAGGATGAAGAATCACCGAGAAGAAGCTTTGGAAGAATAATCTGCAATCAAGAAAAACACTATTCTCTCCGTTAGCTTTCTTCTGATCTCTTCTCACTTTCCTCTCTGCAGCTCTGCTCTCTTGCGTTCTCTCATGTCTATTGATGATCTCTCCTGTCTCACGCGAAGAGACCCAGGAGGGGTATTTATAGGGCCAAAAATCCTTGCTAACTTGCTAAGCAAGGATTAAAATAAGGTAAAGATCCTCCATCAAGAAAGACCCTTCCCAGTCGAACACAAGGCTCAAAATGAGAAAGGAACCATTACTGGATAGAAGGAGGCGAAATGGAGACGGAATTGAAAATGACGACCCCCTGAAGGGCGTCAATTTACAAATGATGACACGACCAAAGGCGTTAATTAAAATAACGACGTTCTTAAAGGCGTCAATTCTTGGATTTAATTATAGAAACAAATAACTTTCCTTTTTTAAAATTATCAACTGATGCCTGCCAGACAAACGTCAAATAATAAACGTCTTTAGGAAAAGACGTCAATTCTTCAATTTTCATTTTATTTGAAATTCAGAATTTTCAGTAAATCCAGAAAATGACACCCGTATTGGTAGTCGTCCATTGTTAAAAGAGGCGCCCTTGTCCATGCCGTTAATTTAAATAGCGCTCCTGATCAGGGCGTTAATTCCAATTTCCCAAGAAAAAAACAAGAAATCACATTTAATTTATAAGAAAATAAAAAAACTTCATATTAAATCAATATTGAAGTCCGCTTTGGTGCGTCACATGGTGACATGAGATTTACTCAACATAGCATCAATTTTAGCGTGTCTACACCATCCAAATGTTGCCATCTTTCTATGAAAATCTCAATGAAGATCCTTACAAACATCTTGATGAGTTCCTTCAGATCTGCTCAACTGTTAAAATTAGAATTTCTCTGATGATGCTCTTAGGCTAACTCTCTTCCCATTCTCTCTTAAGGATAAGCCAAATATTGGTTAGGAGCCTTGGGTAGGATCATTGATACATTGGCAGAAATGCAAAAAGAATTTTTGAAGAAGTTCTATCCCATAGGACGAACCAACACAATGAGAAGAGCGATAACTGGATTTATCCAAAATATTGGAGAACATATATATGAGGCTTGGGATATGTTGAAAGATCTATTAAGAAAATGTCCTCATCACGGCCTGTCAAGATGGCAAATTGTTCAAGCATTTTATGAGGGGCTAACGGAGAATTATAGACAGATGGTGGATGCATCATGTGGGGGAGCATTCATGAGTAAGAGTGAGGATGAAGTGTATGATCTATTTGAAATGTTGAGTGAAAACTCCATCAGTCACACCTCACTTTCATCATATGAACGAATGATCGGACCAAACAAGAGGGACGGGCTTTACGAAGTCAAGAATCAAGGGGAGTTTGAGAATAAGATGGACATTAATGCCTTGACTCAGAAATTGAACAAAATGGATTTGTTGGCACAAAAGATAGAGAAGGTTGATCTTGTAACTCAGAAGCTAGATCAGTTATTATCTAGGCATGAACCTTCTTCTTCTTTAGCCCCTCGACCTCAACCATTCTCCGCTCCCAGTCATGAAGAGATGTGTGCTCTTTGTTCTAGCCCTGATCATGGGGTAACTGATTGCCCCACAGCAGCCCAACTTCCCCCATTCATCTAAGAACAAATCTTTTCTACTCAAGGTGTCCCTAAGCCTCCTTATGATCCTTATTCCAACACTTATAATCCAGGCTGGAGGAACCACCCGAATTTTTCTTAGAAATCTCAGCAAGGTTCATCTACCCAATCTAATCCCTCTTTTCAAAAATAACCCTTTCAAGCTCAAGCCCACCAACATTACCAATCTCCTTTTCAACAAGCTCAATCTCATCATAATTTCTCTCAATCCAATGCACATTTCCAACAATATTCTCAACCTCCTTTTCAGCATTCTCAGGCCCCGTATCTTCAACCTCCCACTCAGCATTTTCAGGGCCAGTATCATCAGTATCCTCCAAACCATTTTCAAGCTCAAGTTCCTTTCCAACCTCCTCCTCCTCAACCTCCGCAGCCCAATTTTGATGACAAGTTTGAACAACTCCAACAACTCATCCTTACCCAAGCATAATCCATTTCTAAGTTGGAAAACCAGATAGGGCAACTTGCTGCTAATAACATGAGAAGAGAGGTAGGCCAGCTCCCTAGTCAACCAGTGGCCAACCCCTGCAATCAACAACCTCCAGGCTTCCCTCCAAGAGCTCCATTTCTTCCTCAACCCAATCCGCCCAATCAACCTCAGCTGCCCCTTCATGTAGGTCCCCAATTTGAGAATGCAAAGGTAATCTCTTCTCTTAGGAGCGGGAAGGTTTTAGATAATCCTTATAGGATTAAGGAAGTTGGCAGTAGTTCGGGTCAAGATGCCCACATAGAAAGTGATAGTGAGGATGAGGAGCCGGTGATTGTGCAAGAGAAAAAGAAGTCGGAGGCTGGAGAGAAGAAGTTGGATAAAGGAAAGGCAAAAGTCGATGAAGGACCCCAAGAATATGTGCCTAAGGTCCCATTCCCTGATGCATTGAAGCCTAAAGCTCAAAAGAGAAAGCCGGTCCAACAAGAAGAACTAGTGGAATTGTTTAAACAAGTAAACATCAATATTCCACTATTGGATGCAATCAAACATGTGCCGGCGTATGCAAAATTTTTGAAAGAGCTATGTACACCAAAAAGGGAACCAAAGGCGGTAACACAAAAGGTCCGCTTGTCCAAAGATGTCAGTGCAGTTGTTATGAATCATTTGCCTAAAAAGCTGAAGGACCCCGGAGCTCCACTGATCTCTTGTGATATAGGTGAAATTACATTTGATAGAGCATTGCTGGACCTTGGAGCCAGTGTGAACTTGTTACCCACCTTTATATATGAGCAGTTTGATCTAGGGGAGTTGAAACCCACATCTATAATCCTTCAACTGGCAGATCGATCTGTAAAGACTCCAAGGGGACTATTGGAAGATGTGATTGTGAAGGTGCATGAATGTTATTTCCCGATGGACTTTCTTATTCTGGATATGGCCTCGTCCCAGGAATTAAAGCACACACCTATCATTTTGGGACGTCCGTTTCTTGCTACGGCCAAGGCCAATATAAATTGTGCCACGGGGATGATGGATATTTCTTTTGGAGGAGAGAAGATTTCTCTGAATGTGTTCAAAACATCTCAATATCCAGACCATGAGGAGGAATGTAATGTCATTGATATTTTTGAAGAACTAATTGAAGAAAGTCTGGAAGTTACTGAGGAATGTCTAGAAGAGGGTAGCATGCTCCAGGATTCCCAACTTTCTAGTGCACCCCACTCTAGAGTAGAGCCACTCCCTCCACTTCAAGTTGAACATATTCTTCCATCTTTGGATCAGTCACCCAGTCTAGAATTGAAGGCTCTGCCGGATCCTTTGAAGTATGCTTATCTATGTCCTAACCAAACTCTGCCCGTAATCATTGCTTCCAACCTCACTACTACTCAGGTATCCCAACTCCTAGATATCCTTCAGGAGCACAAGAGGGCGATAGGTTGGTCAGTGACCGATTTGAAGGGTATCAGTCTAGATGTGTGTATGCATTACATTTACTTGGAGGATAATGCCAAGCCGAGCAGAGAGATGCAGCGCCGGCTGAATCCAAGTATGAAGGAGGTAGTAAAGAAGAAGTTGTCAAATGGTTGGATGCCGAGATCATATATCCCATTTCTGATAGCAAGTGGGTCAGCCCAACTCAAGTTGTTCCCAAAAAGTCAGGGCTAACTGTTGTAACAAATGAGAAAGGATAAGAAGTTCCCACACGATTCCCAACTGGGTGAAGAATCTACATTGATTACAGAAAACTAAATTCAGTCACAAAAAAAGATCATTTCCCACTCCCATTCATTGATCAGATCGTGGAGAAACTGGCTGGACAGAAGTATTATTACTTTTTGGATGGCTATTCCGGGTATAACCATGTTACAATTTTCCCAAAAGATCAAGAGAAAACAACCTTCACATGCCCCTATGGCACGTTTGCTTTCAGAAGAATGCCTTTTGGGCTCTGCAATGCCCCTGCCACATTCCAGCGGTGTATGATGTCCATTTTCTCTGAAATGGTGGGGGGATGCTTGGAAGTTTTTATGGATGACTTTTCAGTATTTGGTGATTCATTTGATGATTATTTGAGAAATTTGACTCGGGTATTGAAAAGATGCATTGAGTCGAATCTAGTGTTGACCTGGGAGAAGAGCCACTTCATGGTAAGAGAAGGGATCGTTTTAGGCCATGTAGTTTCAGAGAAGGGAATAGAGGTTGACAAGGCCAAGGTTGATGTGATTTCTAATCTTCCTCCCCCTTCTTCGGTCAAACAGATCCGTTCCTTTCTTGGCCATGCAGGATTCTACCGCAGATTCATTCAAAACTTCTCCACCATTGCTCGACCACTTACACAATTACTTGCCAAGGACACTCCCTTTCATCTTGATGAGTCCTGTCTAGAGGCGTTCAATTCTTTGAAAGTGGCTCTCACACAAGCTATCATTCTCCAATCTCCTGATTGGTCGCTCCCTTTTGAGATCATGTGTGATGCCTCAGACTATGCTGTAGGAGCTGTCCTAGCTAGGTCAAAGAGTTGAAAAGAAACCCGTGGTGATCTACTACGCGAGCCGCACCCTTGCTGATGCCCAAATGAACTACACCGCCACGGAAAAGGAATTGTTAGCTGTTGTGTTTGCCCTCGAAAAGTTTCGATCATATCTGTTAGGGGTGAAAGTCATTGTTTATTCCGATCACTCAGCATTAAAATTTTAATGTCTAAGAAGGAAGCCAAACCCCGTCTCATACGGTGGATTTTGTTACTACAAGAGTTTGATTTGGAAATCAGAGACAAGAAGGGGTTGGAGAATGGTGTAGCTGATCACTTATCTAGAATTGTAATTCTCAAAAGTGCCCCTATGTCCGACTCCTTCCCCGATGAACAAATTCTTTCCATCTCTCATACAATAACCCCTTGGTTCGCTCATATAGTCAACTACCTGGCGGTACGACAGATCCCAGAAGGGTGGTCTAAATAGGAGAAGGATCAATTCTTTTCAAAGCTAAGGCACTATTTTTGGGAGGACCCGGAGCTGTTTCACATGGGTCCTGATCAGATCATTAGAAGATGTGTCCCCGAGGAGGAACAACAGTCTGTGTTGAATTTCTGTCATCATTCGGCTTGTGGGGGACATTTCTCAGGAAAGAAAACTGCAGTAAAAGTTTTACAAAGTGGATTTTATTGGCCCACTTTATTCAAGGATGCTTATAAATGTTCTAAAACTTGTTTGAGATGTCAAGCCGTGGGCAACAATTCAAAAAGAGATATGATGCCACTCAGTCCCATTCTGGTAGTAGAGATTTTTGATGTTTGGGGAATAGACTTTATGGGACCATTTCCACCTTCATTTGGCAATGAATACATTTTGGTGGCGGTGGACTATGTTTCGAAATGGATTGAAGCTGTTGCTACTAGGACAAATGATCACAAGGTTGTGATGAAATTTGTGAAGAAACACATCTTTTCTAGATTTGGTTGTCCTAGAGCTATCATTAGTGATGGGGGCTCTCACTTTATTCATTTTCAATTCCGAGCTCTGCTTCGCAAATATGGCATCACTCACAAGCTCGCTACCCCCTACCATCCCCAAACTAGTGGCCAGGTAGAAGTGTCCAACAGAGAGATAAAAATCATTATGCATAAGATAGTTCGGCCGGATAGAAAAGACTGGTCCGAGAGACTAGATGATGCACTCTGGGCCTATAGAACTGCATTCAAGACTCCCATTGGCATGTCACCTTATCGCCTCATTTTTGGAAAAGCCTGTCACTTGCCTGTAGAGCTTGAACATAGAGCATATTGGGCCATCAAATAAGTCAACTTTTATCTCATTCAAGCTGGGGACCAAAGAGCTCTACAACTCAATGAATTGGAGGAACTAAGAAATGAAGCCTATGAAAATTCAAAAATCTATAAAGTCAAAATGAAAGTCTTCCATGATAAACATATTCAAAGGAAAAATTTTCAACCAAATCAGAAAGTATGGCTTTTTAACTCTAGGCTGCGCTTGTTCCCTGGAAAGCTCAAGTCCAGATGGGATGGACCGTTTGTAGTTGTCAAAGCTTTTGACCACGGTGCCGTCAAAATTTTGAATCCTAAAAATGGTCAAATTTTCACTGTCAACGGTCAAAGATTGAAATCTTATTTAGAAAATGATCAGTTGCAAAAAGAATCCATTGTCCTAAGTGGTCTGGAATAAAATCTTCGTGAGCTCTCATGCGTCTGGCTGAAGACGGAAAACTTAGCGCTTCTGGGAGGCAACCCACAATTTTTGTTATTTTGACGCTTTTGTTTGAGTGTGTTTTAGTAGTCAGGTTAAGGCCCAGGAGAGGAAGTCGTCGACGCCTATGATATTGATGGAGGTTCCATCCCGCATATCCGGTTGTCTCTTTCCTACTCAGAAGTATTTATTGATACATTATTCTTTTGCTTTCAATTCTACATGCCATTGAGGACAATGTCATTCAAGTTGGGGGGGAGAGAAATTTTCATGATGCATATAGTACAACCTTGTAGGAATGATGTCTTGTATGTCATCGTTGCATGATAGTAGAAAGATGTAAACCCCATTTTGAGTTTCATGATTCATGCTTAAATTAAAAGTAATTCTGGAATAGAAAAGGCTAGGGAGAAGGATGATGAAAATTTAGTCAATCTAACCATGAAAAACTGATATAAGAATCCCTTTAAAGTTCATGTGCACTTAATATATATATATATATATATTTACATTACACACTAATGAAACAAGCAAGACAAGCAATCTGCTATTTTAGGTATATTGTCTGATATTCTGCACTTCTTAAGAAAAGAGATCTTTATACAAAGCTTTCTGTCAAATTATCTATCAAATAAGTACAATGGCACTATGAAAAAAAAATACCATGAAAAATGCCCCTAGTCTTATTAACCGGGCCTACTTCACCTAAGACGTGTTGAGGTTTGTGTAAAACGGAAAAGGGAACCTAGATCTGTGAAATTGGGCCTGCTTCTCCTAAGGCAAGAGTCGAGGTTCACGTTAAACAGTGAAGGGTAGTGCAGTATCATGTGTGGTATAAAAGATCCCAAAGGGACAAAGCAATATGGCAGACAAAAAGCTAATATACTTAATGCTCTGATCTAAGAGGTGTAGGGTTGAAAGACATTTACTTGGAATAGCGAATGGGGGATACAATTGTCTAAGCTATGGATTTGGTAGTTACACATGCACAAGTGCTATTGAGCTTTGATTTGAATTCTTAATCATGTACTATTAAGTTCCTGCATAAGGCTAGTGTGCATTAATTATTCCAGATTCCTAATCTTTGGTTTATTCTATGAAGGGAGAATTGGATATGAGAGCATGAATTTTACAAACTCTTGTTAGTCCTAAATTTCAATTTATTGGCATTGCTAAGGGACTAGCAATGAGTAAGTTGGGGGTGTGATAAGTGTCCATTTGTTATGATAATTCATTGCATGTACACCATTTTATGTGCATATAATTAGGTAATTATGCATATTTCATAGTTAACCTCAACTCCGCATTTAAATTGGAGTTTTCACGCAAATTGATTAATCTGATTATCTTATTTAATAATAAATTAAAGTTGAGGGCCATGAGCATTAATTCTCCATTACATAATCATGAGCATTTGAGATTTATGTGCACATTGTGATAATTTTTTTGGACTAAAGTGCAATTATGTGTGTAGGACACCGAAGGTAATTACAAAAGAAGCGAGGGTAAAACTGTCAGCACTACTTTGACCAAGTCAAAAGCACATATTTTGATTGGAGGTAAAAAAAATTTTAAAAGTTTAAAATTGAGGAAAAGAAACACATATTTCGGTTAGAGGGAAAATTGAATTCAAAGTTTGAAATAAAGGAGAGACATGATGAGCCTTGGGAAAGGGGGTGTCCAAAGTCCAAGAAATGGGGTGCCCACCTACTTTTCCTCTTCCCCATGCATCATATTCAACTTAAATATCAGCCATCCATCTCCTTTTGATACAATCTCTACCCTTCATCTACCCAACTTTCCCTATAAATAGCCCATGACAAGGAGGAGAAAGGGGGTTCTTCTTTTGGTAATTTTTCTCTCCCTCTCACATCTTCTTAGTTCACCGAGTTCGCCATCTTCCGTCCCTCTTCTCCTCTTGATGTCTTCATGAAAGTTCTTTGTTTTTACGTTCTCTACAACTTCTTCTTCTACCTCATCTTATAATTCTTTCTGGTTTGAAAATTATTTCCCGTTTTTCAACTTGCTATCTTGTGATTTCACTGTTCATCCGAGGTTCTAACTTCTGTTATTCCTCAGTTTTGAAACCCTTCCCCTCTTTATTTCTCTCTAAGTTCTTCATTAAAGTTCTTCCTCTTATGTAGATCTAGATTTTCTTCTTCTATCACTTCCTCTAATTTTTCTTCTTTTACGAGTTATATTTATTTTATCACTATTCTACTCTCTCATCTTCTTCTTTCTTCATCTCCACACAAACCCTTCCACATTTCTCTCTATATTTCTCTCCAAAGTTTATCCTCCATAACTCCCCTTTCATGGCGGCGTGCACATCAAGACGGGCGACGTTCTAAGGCTCGTGACGTGGACGGCGACGGCTTCTTCATCCACCTCTTTCCATGGCGATCTCTTTCAAGGCGGAGCGATCCTCTCCAAGGCTCGACGAGGAGGAGACGACGGTGTCATCACCATTACTACTACCATCTTCACACCTTATGCTCCTCTTTTTATTATTACTTTAGTTTCATTTTACTTCATTGTAATCTCGTCACATCTTTAGTGTAAGCTTGTCTTGTATTTCGTGTACTTGTTACTTTATGTTAATGAAAGAAGTGTTCATTGTATCTAGATCTTGTTTATCTTCCCTCTCTTCCTCCTTCTTCTACCTCTTCTTCTCCACTTTATGTAATTATTTTCTAAAGCATAGGCTCATAGTCATAAGTGTTTTTAATTAAGTGTTTGGTTCGTTCACAATTTCATTATTTTCTTTAAGCAAAGTAAAATCACAAGTGTTTTTCTAAAAGGATACAAGGTTTTTAACTTTCAAAATCTCTTCTTCCCTGTGGATTCGACCCGTGCTTGCCATAGTCCTACGTTCTCTTTTGATCATTTTGTGCGAGTTCGGTTTTAAGATTGTTATACGCGTGTTTTAAACGACAAACTTTCGCGTTATCAACTTCCCTTTCGGGTGGTAGACCAAGTAGGTCAGAGGGGAAAACATCAGGGAATTCTTTTACGATGGAAATTTCTTCTATAAGGATTTCCTTGGAATCGGTAGCGACTACAGAAGTAAGAAATTCTTCACAACCTTGAGAAATGAGTTTGCAGGCGTGGAGAGAGGAGATAAGAGCAAGGTGTTTTCTATATTTGATTCTAAGGAAAGAGAATTTTGGGAGGTCGGGTTTATGGAAAGAAATTCTCATATTGTGACAATTGATCTCGGCATAGTGTTCAACAAGCCAATCAATACCTAAAATAGCATCATAACCTTCCATGTTAAGGCATATTGAGTTTGCGGGGAGGTTATGGCCTTCTATTGTTACCTCACTATCTTGGTAGTAAGTTGTTAATTTAGTTCCTGGACCTAAGGGTGTAGTTATGGCTAGGCCCGAAGGTAGAGGAACAGGTGTAATTGGCAAGGTCTTTGATAAAGTAGTAGATATGAAAGAATGAGAGGCACCAGTATCAAATAACACAAATGCAGGATGCGAATAAATGTGAATGATACCTTCCATTAGCTCATCATCCTTGGGTGCTTCTTCATCAATAACAACATTAAGACGTGCTTGCCGCTTGCGTCCACCGCTAGAAGATTGTCCTTTATGAGAGGACAGTCTGGCATATGGTGCTCCCGACTGCCACAGCATAAGCATGCGCCTAAACGTTTCCAGCATTCCTCGGTCAAATGGCCAAATTTCTCACAGAATGAGCAAGCCACCATGACTTGCTTGTCTTCCTCATTCACCTTCTTATTCTTATAATTGCCACTACCACTCCTGTTCTGGGACCTCTTCTTACTATCATGGGATTTGTAAGGCTCCGTGATGTTAAACTTTTCTTTCTTTCCTCGCCGATTGACTTTCGGCTGGACTCTTCACTCTTACTTTTGTATTTTTCGACCTTTTCTAAGGTCCTCTCACATAGATACGCATGTTAGACCATTTCCATGTATGTACGAATATTTTACGGTCCTAATTGTTGAATAAAACTGGGCCTTAAACCATCCAAGAACCGGTTTGCCTTTAAGATGTCTGTGCTCACTAGATGTTGGGCATAAGGGGCCAGACAGGAGAATTGTAGTTCATATTCCACCACTGACATCATGCTTTGGCGTAGAGAAGCGAATTTCACAGCCTTTCACTCCTTAACAAGCTCGAAGAAGTATTTTGCTCGGAAGAGTGTAAGAAACTCATCCCATGTAGGCTGGGCATTTTGAGGTTGTGCCGAGGTGGCCTTCCACCAAATACGCGCATCTTTGTTCAGTTGGAATGTGGCGAGACAGACCTTCTCTTGGTCAGCACATTGCATAACGTTGAAAATCATCTCCATCTCGTCTATCCAATTCTTCGCTTTGTCTGGATTGGAGGAGCCAGAGAATCGCAGAGGATTTAAGCTCCAAAAGTTACGGTGCAGATCGCCAGTACCAGCTCTCTCGCCAGTTTGGGCCATAGTCTGCAAGGCTTGGGTAAGACCTGCAACGGTCGGTTGCATCCTGTCCCAGTCAACATTGTGTGCCATTGTGAGAATAAGGTACTTGAGAGAATAGTCAATTAATTAATTCCTATGGCATGAATGGGGATTATCCTAGGAGATAAATTTTAAACAACTATCTCATCCCGGGCTCTACCCCATCTCTCATAGGTGGGAAAATTTTATTTTCTTAGTTCATAGGTGTGGGTCCTTAAACCTTAGATTTAGCGTATGACATGAGATTTTCCTAGGACTTACTTATGCCTAGGCTCTGATACCAACTTAATTGTCACGCCCTGAGCTATGTGTACATCGGAAGCAAGTCGGGGAAACGTGGACAGTCAGCAATATGCCTCAAGTTAGCAATATAAATTAGAGCGCAATAACATCCGCATAAAGAGGAATGCACAATAACTGACCAAAAAATTCAACTTTTATTGATAATAATCAAAAGTACATGAATATTTGACTCTCTTTTGACGTAATAACAACTCGACTAAAAAAATGAAAATTACATAGTATGACTCAATAAATAAAAAATTACATGATGTGACTCTAGACTACTTAAAGACTCATGACACTCTAAGTCTTCTCGCATGCCTTTAATCATCACTCTCGGACCCATCACTAGCATAGTTCGAATCCGACTCACTTGAATTTCCTGAAAGATTAGAAAAGTAGGGTAATGAGCACACTTGCCCAGTAGGTATCTTCGTATCAACATGAATGCATGCTTTAAATAATTACATTTTTGCTCTAGAAAATAAGGTAATAGAAAACACGATATAGCAACGAGATATGAACTATAGAGATATGAGGAATGTGAATAATAGAGCATGATCAAGCAAAACTATAAGGTAGAGTGGCCTTTCATTAACGAGAATGTACTTCACAACCATAAAGGATGCGCACTAGACAGTCATGAACAATAAAGTACTAGCAAGCATGTAAATTTTCACAAGATTGACTCATGGATTTATCTAGTTTATAAAAAAAGTACTCACGGCGTAATGCAACACTAGTGTTCATCATACCCCATGGTTTATCATTTGTTTCTGACAATCAGCCGAGGGGGCTAGTGTCGAGCCTTTGGACATAATCAGTGCCCGATCTGCATCTTCAAGTTATAAATCAAGCTACTTCCATGACATATAAATAAATGTTTCAGCCAATAATGCACAACTCAACAATAGTTCATGATAATATAACCAAGGTAGGGAACGCGCCAATATGAGATAATACGAGTTCAAGGATGAATTAAAGACAATGTCATGTCATGGGAGAAATTCGACATCACAACGGCGTATTTGTAATTTTTCATATTCCATTAGTAACTTATTGAAAAAGGTTTTAAGTCCTGATAATCCATAGACCATCTAGGAACATAGGAAAATCAACCCTCGGGTCAAATCTCGGGTTAAGAACACTTGAGACAGAAACGGTCATGCCTGGGCCGTTTTCTAGAGATAGCTGTCTTAACCTAGCCGCAACCAAAAGGTAGCGGTCCTTGGATGGCCGCAACTAGACAGAGTCGACACCAGAAAGAAAGAAGGGTCGACGCAGTGAAAATTCTGGGAGATAGCGATCATGGGAAGGCCGCTAACTGACAATAGCGGTCTCCTGGATGGCCGCAACCAGTCAGGACTCAAAAAAACACTGGTCATGTGAGTGCTTTCTAGACAATCGGGCTTTGAGGGTACAACCAGCTCGGCGTCCTACTGAGAATCCCAAGCTCGCGAAGACTTACGGAGGCCTTAAAACATGATCCCCTAGTCCGACAGAAGAAAGATCCGACGGAGAGGTTCACAAGTCCAAGAAAAATGTGCCTATAAGTGCAAAGTATAACTAATAGTCACATACCGGGATATGTGCTATGTACTTAACCAGAAAGACAGTAGATGAGAGTGAAGTGCATGAAACAACGATCAACACATCACAATAAACCATGTTCTATGAGCATAGAAAATGATTTAAATACAAACTATAGGAGTTTTGGCATGAAATTATCATAAGATTAACATAAGCATTTAAAATAGGTAAGACATGCAATCTATCAAGGATGATGCACAATATAACCAATATCACGAATATGTAGTCAAAACTAGAATAAAACCTATTTACCTAGACTTACCATATATTTAATAGGGCTAATTGGTGCGGACACCAGAGCACATGAGCGGCACGCATCGGCGAGCCACCGATACCGTACACGGAGCACCACCTGAGTGACAGCGGCTTCCATCTGGCTCGGAGACAGCCTGGAGACTCCCCCTTGAGTCCCGACATTTATCATATTTGTTTAGACTTTATTTGTGTGTAATGTGTGTTGGTTTCATTTTATTCGGTTTGTAATTTTGATTGCAAGAGGGGTTTATTTGTAACATGGGACCCCTGGGTCCCACGGGCCCCCCATCCCTCCTCTCATGGATCCACCTCACTCCTAGGGCCCATGTGGGGTTAGTCAACCATTCAAATGGTGGGCTTCTAGAAGGGTGGGCCAAGTGGGGGACAAGTGTATTAAGATGTCAAAGTTGGCCACCCACCTTGCCAACTTGGTCAAGGGGGCGCCCCCCTCTCAACATCAATCTTTTTATTTTTTGTAAAATGGTGATTAGAACTAATTAGTTCTACTCATTATTATATTCCCCAAAATCCTAGGTCCAATGGTATTTTGAGTCTTTTGCCATTTCATATAAGTACCATGTATTAAGCATTTTAGTAGAATTAATGAAGAAGAAAATTGATGAATTTTGTTGGAGCAGCCTTGGCCGCCCCCCTCCTCTCTCCTCCCTCTCCCCCTTACAGCTGTGACGGTTGCCATTCTGAGGTGTGACGCCTCCCTTATTGTTCCGGTGATCACCGCTGCCGCCATCGTGCCGCCCTCACATCGCCACGGTTCTCATCGGTATTCTGTCCGCGCAGTGTAGAAGCAGCTTGTCCGAATTTTGCAGCTCTCCCTCGTGATCTTCTGAGCACCAAATTTGGAGGGGATATTCTAGGGATGTCAACCACACCACAGAAAATTCGGTTGGCCTTCTAGTTCACTTTTTCTAATTTTCCATTTTCGTCCAACTTTCAATTTCAGTTCTGCCAGTTTCAGATCTGATTTCCATCTTTCCCGAGTTCCCCATATTCGATCCCTTTTGTGATTTTTTCCAGAGCTCCCAATTTTAATGGGTGTTCTACCCATCAACCCCTCCACCCACGAGTTTTCTTGATTTTGATCAGCCCTTCACCTATTTTATAAAAATTGTTTTCAGAGCCATCTACAGTGATGTCTATCAGTTTCAAGATCTGACCACCCGCTAGTGTCAAAATCATAACACATCATAGCCTCCTCCAATCCTTCCAAAACAATTATGGCCATTTTACTTGTTCAAATCCCTAAAACTTTGGGGAAGAGCTCAGGATCTGAATCGGACGTCTACCTCACGGTCAACGGCAGTTGTCAGACAACTCACCTGCTGATCTGAGAGTTCGGGTACTGTACAATAGGAACTTCAAAATTTAACAAAGGCTAGATCCGCGCAAATCCAGGTCCTCTCTCTGGGTCTAGATTGAAGGATTTCAAGAGATCTTTCCAACGATAGCTCATGTGCCTCGATCCGACATCGGGATTGGTCGCAGTGGCCGATCCCGCCGGAGTGCGCGCCGGAAAATAGAAACCAGAATCCGTGGGCAACCACTTTACAACGTGGAGATCGGAGCCGATCGGCCACCGACCAGAGTTTCCGGCCGACCGCCATCCAGGGAGGCGCGCCACCAGGGGTCCCCATCACAGCGGGCCCCACCCCAGCAGGCCGGGAGGACAGCGCCATCCATGGGCCCCACGAACCCGTAGAACGCGCCGTTTGGACAGCACGAAAACGCGGAGTTCGGCACCGCCGGGCGACTTCAAGATGCTGCCCGTCAACCCGATTCGCGTGATTCCCGGGCCCCACATGTGACCTATTACCTCCCTGCGTGGAGTGGGTCAAATATTTGTACCGCTGTAAAATTGTTTAACCGGGAGTCCGTAAATCGACCAGGGTTGTCTTCGCCAAGCCGGGTGCGTGGAGGTAACGGTCTAAACTTCTCGGCGTTACTTTGCTTAGCTAGTATACGGTCTTATGCCGCTGCGAGAGTGTAGGTTCCTAGCCCGTGTGTTCATGTCGCCACTATGAGTGTGAGAGTGACCCGTCCCACGACTCGATCCGAGTCCGGAAGTTGAGTTAGACTACCTTGAACTCTGCCGGTTCCTTAACCGCGCACGATCCACGCTTTCCCTCGCTTGGGACGACGAGTGAGTTTACAGTTCTGTTAGCGACGTGTAGCCCATAGAAGCTCTTAGTGTCGAGCCAAGGTCGCTCTAGTAGTCGTGTCATTGCTGGTCGAGTCGTGTCCGTCTCATATAGCGTCGTCTCCTCAGTCCGTCCCGCATCAGTTTGGTATCAAAGCGAGTCGAGTCTAGGGTAGTCGTTGCATAAGTCTTGCATGGTCTAAGTCGAGTCTAGGATCATCATTATTTTCAAAACAAAAAAAAGTTTTTTAAATTTGCATTTCATCCCGATAATTCGGTATATTAAAAGGTGTTGTCCGAACGTTAGGCTACGCCTATCGGGAAGGACGCACACTTGCGGGAGTGATCTCCGGATCGATTAACTCCACCACGTACCGTATATTGGTTTAGGTCTAGGTGCATTAGTCGGTGTTTGCATCAGTTTGTGTCTCCTAGTTCGTGTGGCCTTGCATGTCCATTCCTAGGGATCCCTTCCCATCCTTTGGCAACTATGGACAACCCATGCCGACCCGTCCAAGGAGACAAGTCCGTGTCCGAGTACATTTGGGACTATAAAGTGTATCGGTTTGGAAACGAGAGCACCATGACTGCCTCTCAGTTCCAGAGAGGTTTGTGGCTTCATTTTCAATATGAATGTCTTATCCGCGACGCGTTCTCTCTGGCGTAGTGTTATCAGGTCGCTCTCGAGGTCGAGCCTTTCGAGGCCCAGTTTGATGCCGCCATTCGGCGAGCAGATGCCGCCCTTCAGCAAGCCTCTACCTCTCAGTCGATTCCCGAGCCGGTCGGACAGCCTACCCCACGGCCTTCCCCACCCATGAGAGCTCCATTACCATCACACTTACCTTCCGATCTTATTTCGGAGCCCTCTCATTTGGAGCCACCAAAGCCCGAGCCACCCGTGTTTCTAACGGGTACACTTTTCATAGCCGAGCCACTTCTTAGTTGGCTCAAGGATGGCTTGGTCCCGCCTCCTTACCCATCCATGGACCCCACCCTACCATTAGTGCCGGTCAACTCATTCCATACCACATTCCGGTCTAGTCACCATATTGACACATTGGATGACCTTGTTATGGGATTAGACTCACAATGGCAGTTGACGCACTCCTTGGCCCGAAGCTTCGACCAACCCACTAGTCTTAGCTTCACCCATCTGGCCTTAGGGTCCATTACCTCCATGTGCACCATGGGTTGTGTCACCACGGAGATCCTCTTATTCCTCCCCATGCCGGCCGAGCCCGAATTCATACCCTTTTGTCCGAGGGAGGAATCATACTTCTTACCTACGATCACCGTCCCTCCCGTCACAATGCATGAAGGTGACCATCCACACCTTCAAGACTTCTACACATGGGACTGTGACTTGTGGGAACCCACCACAAGGGGTCATACCTTCTTTGATCCCTTTGACCCATTCCATAGTGGGCCCCTTGACCCACCATATATACTTCACTTCTTCGAGGGAGTCCACTACCACACCCCTCCCACTCAGGCCAATCAACCTCCACATAGCAATAGGTCCGATGATTGGGGAACATGGCATGCCTTACCTACATCTAGGGGTGTTGACAAAGGTAGTTTTAGATCTCCCAATCCTCCCACATCCAAGCCTGATACACCTACATCTGGTCCTCCTAGCCCTCCCAAATCCAATGGGTAGCCGCATGCTAGGGACAAAGTAGGATGTCTAGGAGTTCCACTTTCCGCCAACCACCGGTTGCATCTAGTGTATTCATGGCACACATTCGGGTGTCCTGGTCCACCTTTGCATATGCATGAGTCGGACTAACCGCATAGGGTTGTTTAGGGTCATGTGTGCATCCGTGTGTTTTTCTTTTTGCTAAGCATGTTAGGAGTCTGCATGACGACGTCCGTCGTCACATTGAGGCCAGCAATGCACGGTATAAGGAGCTAGCCGATGCCCATCGACACCACCGAGAGTTCCAAGAGGGCGAATATGTCATGATCAGGGTAAGACCTGAACGGTTTCCCTCTGGAACCGTTAAGAAGTTGCAAGCTCGCGGAGCCGGTCCATTTAGAGTGTTGAAACGTGTTGGATCCAATGCGTATGTTGTGGACTTGCCCGAGGAATATGGTATAAGCTCTACTTTCAATGTATCGGATCTAGTTGCATATAGGGACCCAGCGGTGATCCCTAGTGAGCCTTTCGAGCCATCCCCTCCCCTTGAGTGATCCCACACCTGAGTGTCCACCTCCAGCCCCTTTGTCACGGCAGCGTGAGCATATAGGTCATATACTAGATGAGCAGGTGACAGTTACCAGGAGTGGATCCTACCCGCGCTACCTAGTGCGATGGAGAGGACGGCCCACTACCGAGGACACATGGATCACGCATGGCGAGTTGCAGCGGATTGATCCGGACCTTCTGGAGCGGTACCAGAGTGACGCAGACCCTTACTCGACAGGGTCGAGTTTCTCCCACCCGGGGAGAATTGGTGCGGACACCAGAGCACATGAGCGGCACGCGTCGGCAAGCCACCGATACCGTACACAAAGCACCACCCGAGCGACAGCGGCTTCCATCTGGCTCGGAGATAGCCTGGAGACTCCCCCTTGAGTCCCGACATTTATCATATTTGTTTAGACTTTATTTGTGTGTAATGTGTGTTTGTTTCATTTTATTCGGTTTGTAATTTTGATTACAAGAGTGGTTTATTTGTAATATGGGACCCCTGGGTCCCACAGTGTAATGCCCTGAATCTTGATGGATCTTTTGCGGATCTTGTTGGATCTTTGATGGATCTTTCGGGTCTGTTTCGGATTGGTTTCGTTGAGTTTCGGTTCACTTTTGTGGCTTCCGAGTTGAGTTTGACGAGCCGTGTGGGTTTTTCTCACGTACTAGTTATGGAACCCTACGGTGAGTTTGTTCGTCAATTCTCGAACTCGTGGATGCTGCTGCGACGATGTACTCTTCGAGCCGGTCGTTTCGACTATTTTTGTGTATTTTTCTGAATTTGTGCATTTTCGGCGCATTTTCGGAATTTTTAGAAATTAGGAAAATTTCCTAATTTCTTTCCTTTTCCTTTTTCTTTTCTCTCTCTCCTTCTCATTTGCGCGACCGTCTCTCTCTCTCCCGTTCTCTCTCGTTCTCTCCCCTTTCCGGCTCCGGCTGCAGACGGAGGCGTGCGTGGGCGAGTTGGCGAGGCCGTGGAGCTGGTTGGATGCGCGATGGAGCGAGGATCGGATCGATTCTGGCGCGATCCCGAATGGTGGATTCAAAGCCGGGGAAATCGGTTCGCGAGTGGTTTTCGGCGTGGTTTAGTCCCTTCGGGGCACGGTTTCTTCGGTGGAGGTAGGGTGACGGATCCTTACTTCTCCATCTTCGTTTTCCCTGCCATTGCACTGCGTTCGGCTAGGAAACGAGCGTGTTTGGGCTTGTTTTGCCTAAATCGTGATTTTCGTGGTTTTTAGGGTCGGCCGATAAACGGTGACCATTTGCGGCGTAGTTAGTTTCTAAATGACCGCAGGGATGTTAGAATCCCATCCACGTTGATTCCGTGCGATTTGGTGTTCATTCGAGGCCGGTAGAAGCCCGGGAACCTCGGTGACCCACTTCGGGTGGATTTGTCTAAATCGCCCGGATCTTGCGTTTTTGATGTTGCATGTGGGGTTTGAAGTTTCCTGGTGTTGTCTTTTGTCGTTACGGTGTGTTTCCCCTACGTTTCGGCGTGAATGGGGCGTGGAACGGGCCGATCCGGCCATTCCTATGTTTTCCGCCGTAGCCGAAGTAGCGGTCATGCCAGCGACCGTTACTTGATTTAGCGGCCCTACGACTGACCGTCGTTTGGTCTGTGTTGTTTTTAGCTCTTTTGCTTCTGGGTAAGCGACGGCCCCAGGATGGAGCGTTATTTCCATGTAACGCCCCAGTGCCTGGCCGTTACTTTCCTTCTTGTCGTTTTGTGTTGAGGTTAAGTCGGTTGATCTAACGCACTGGACCCAGTGCGTTAGATGGAAGCGGCGCGCCTTGCCCAGGCCGTTGCTTGCCAGTTGACTGACGTTGACTCGTTGAGGCGGTGCCTTCAACGGTCGGAGCCTCATCCGTTGTTTGAGAGTAACGGTGGAGCCCCTGGCCGTTACTTTCTGCTTTGGTAGAGCTGGGTTTGCTGCACCGTTGGATGTGACGGTGGGGACCCTGTGCGTCGTTAGTGAGTAACGCGCATGCCTCTGTCCGTCGTTTGCTGTTTGTGCTGGGTTGAGGGTGGCCATGCCGTTGAAGTAACGGATGGGCCCCTGCGCGTCGTTTGGAATGCGACGGCCCTCTCCTGCCGCGTCGTTTGTGAGTAACGCGCCTGGCGTCGCGCGTTACTTCACGTTGGTTTGGGTTTGCTGCACCGTTGGATGTGACGGTGGGGACCCCGTGCGTCGTTTGCTTGTAACGCGCCTAGAGTCGTGCGTTACTTGGCTTTTGTGTGGCTTTGTAGGTTATCAGGGTGGTGTGAGTGACGGCCTGTGTCCGTCCGTCGTTTGGGAAATAACGCCCCTGAGCTAGACCGTCACTTGCTAATAACGGTCTAGGGCCTGTGCGTTACTTCCTTTGTGCCTTGGTTTTCCGCCCGATGATTCTGTGTGTCTTGGCTTGTCCTTGTGGTCTGGCCGTTGTCCCGTGGATGTCTTCCGACGTCCTATGAGGGTTAAGACTACGTTGTAAGGTAGCCAGGAGTCTTCTTACTTGTGGTAGGATTCTTGATCCTACTCTTGTATGCTTTTGTTGTTTGGTTCAAGTCAACCCGGTCTGACCTAGTGGTTGACGTGTGGCCTTGTTTGCGCGTGTCTTAGCGGTTCTGTCCTGTCCGAGACACTGCTTCTGGATGCTTCGAGGTGTTGTTCTACCTCGGTTTGTGTGTCCAGCTGTGCTGAGGGTTCTTGGTGTTTCCCTCAGGTCTTCGTGTGTTGTTTTCTGCGGAGCGTGGTTTTTCTGGCCTAGGATTAGACCGATTGGCGGCTTGTTCCGCTGTTTGTGACGATCTTGCCTATGAGTCGTTCGACTCAGGATCGTTACATAGGAGGTCTAGTTACTCGTCCTGAGTTGTCGGCAGTGGCGATGCTGCCATTTGGTGCTTCGAAGTACGTGTTGATGGGCGTGGTCGCCTGTTTGTACTTCGGCACTTGTGTTTGAGCTTCTGTGTCGTGTGAAGCCTCCACTTGTTGTTGCTCTAAGGTCTGTTGAGTGCCGTCCTGCTTGCGGAAAGCAGAGGAGTGTTTCCCATTGAGCGGTTGTAGCTGGTTCCGCGGGCTCCTGGCCAAACGGTAGCGTCCTACCGAGGGAGAATACTAGCTAGAGGACCTGGCTTTGGGCTAGAGTCAGTGTGTGCACACGTGGTCAGGGACGGAGGACTTACGTCGACGGGCGTGACCCTGACTAGTTACTTGTTTTGTTGTTCCTGTTTGGTTCAGCTTGTGCCTATGTCTCTACTGTTGTTGTAGCAGTACTGTAGGCGAGACACTTGAGGTGCGGCATAAGACGTCAGTGGACGCAGCTGGCTTTCTAAGGGGGTGCTTCGTCACGTGACGCGTAGCTTTCGCGTTTTCTTGCGCGTTGTGACCTTTGCGAGTTGCCCGTCCGTGGCTGCACTCGGGGTCAGTGTTCTGTTGTCCGCACAGGTGTGCTGTTCGTGCGTGGGGCTGTGTGCACGATGTTTCCGGTCGTGTACGTGTTTGTTTGGCGTCTGTCCAGGTCTTGTCTAGACCTGGATTGTTTGGGGCTGGTTGGCGGATTGGTGTACCCTTCCGTGTGAGTTCAGGGGCATCCATCTGCTGCCTTTTTGTTTGGAGTAGTTTGGGGTGCTGAGGTTAGTTCAGCAGTCGCTTGTTTGGTGCGGGTTCTCACCCTCTCCTGCGTGTTCCCTACTCCTACTTCCCGTCTGTTTCTTTGTTGCTTTTTAGCAGTAGTTTTACAGCTTTGTAGTGTAGCTTTTCCCGCTTTGCTACACCTACTGTTCCTGCTGCTTTGTTGTTGCTTCCGTTGCCTTCGCTTTGTGCGCTGTCCAGTGGGGATCCGCGTGACCCCTACTGAGTTTCTGTTGAGACTCACCCCTGCTGCTTTTCAGGTGGGTTTCGACGTCTGCCTCTGCTGTTCCTGGCGGAGTGCTCTCTTGCTGTTGTAGCTGCCAGCCGTACCTGCGTCGGGCTTCTCCCGACTTCTGTGTACGTTTCTTTCTGTCGTACTGTACTGTGCTAGACTTGTTGTCTTTCCTTTGGGCTGGACTCTGTGTTTAATTGTAATTGTTGAAATTATTAATGAAAATGTAATTTTATTTCTGCTACTTTAGCAATCCAATCTAATGAAATTGCTTACTGTTATATCTCTGTGGCTTCAATGTACTCTACACATGCCTTTTATCCCTTCGGCGCTTTCTCGTGCTTGGGAGGCCTCGCGGGTCCCTCATGGTATCACGTGTATTCGGTATTTATACCGGGTGCACCGGGTATCGGAATCCGGGTCGCTACAGGTGGTATCAGAGCAGTGTTCTGAGATGTTCGGAGTTTCTTTTCTGAGCTATCAGAGCGTTGTTGTGTGAAGTACATGGGAATCCGAGATATGCAGTTTCCAGAGTCCTTAGGCCCAGTACAGTCTCTTGCTGGCGTAGGTGTTGCGATGGTTTATCGCGGTGCTTCTTGTGTGTGGTCTTGTACGTGCTTGGTTAGCACTGTACGAGGTGGTTTTTTCTCTCGTCTGGATGAGACGATGTGCTTCGTTCATTTTGAGGTTGGTCTCGATCGTGTTGCACTTGGCAATGTTTGTCGGTTGGCATGAACCTGCATTGCATTGTTCGAGCTGTTTTCTGCATTTTGCTCAGGTAGCTTATGACTTTTAGCGTTGGTGTGATGGCCATGCACGTTCTTACGATTGCTTTGGTTGTCCCGGCTTGAGTCTGTGTAGCTCCTGATGCATCGTTGTTTCGGTCGTCTCGATTATCGTGTTGCCTCGATTGAGAAGTTGCTCGAGCGAACCTAGGATTTTCCCTTCCTGGTGAGCTGCTGTTATTGAGCTTGTTGCTTCTCGTCCTTCGTGGTGATGCTTTTCCGAAGTTTGCCTTGGATTTGCTGTCTTAGTGTTGCCTTTGTCCTGTGTCTGCTTAAGCGTAGACAGCTTTGTTTTGAGTCTGATCTGCTCCTTGTTGTACGGTTGCTTGGCTTTGGACTCCGTAATGGTGTTAAGAGCTGTTGTGCACCGTAGTTGTCGTGCTGTGTCTAACGGCCGATGCGTTGTGAAGGCTCATTTATTGTGTCAGGACGTGAAGGTAAGCTGAGATTGATGCTTTCCTTGTGCTTTGCGCTGAAGCTGGTGCTCTTCTCTTGTTGCACTTAGGCTCCTTGTGTTCGGTTATTCGCTGGATTGGTGCTCGTGGCGTGTGAATTGCGATCTTGTTGATTGCGATGGCGCTGGTGTGTGCTGAGATGCGATTACCGATGTTGTTCTGTTGCCTGTGCACGTTGTTGAGAGTACAGCTGAAGTGTGTGGGTTGGCTACCCGTTTGTCGAGAGGTTCTTTCTTTCTCGATGTGACTTCGTCTTGGCTTCTCGTGCCTTGATGTCGTCAGTTGCCGTGCCTTTGTTCGTGGTTTTTTCTTGTGTTGGCATTGGCGTTTGCGAGTGTTGGGGAATTTGTCGGCATTCCTTGCTGATTAAGTACCCTTATGCTCTGTGTTTTCCTTCTTGGGTGTTGTGCTCTTGAGGCGTGTTGCTAGTCCTTGAGTTGCGTACCCCGAGATTGTTGTCGTTTCTTGTTGTTGTGGGTCTTCTCTTGGTGAGCAGTCTGATGCGTAAACCGTTCTTGTGTGGTTGTGTGCTCAGCTGTTCTTGTGCCTTGTTGTGGCCCTGCTTGCAGATGTGTTTCTTGGCACTGCGTGTTGTGCGGAGCCAGAATTCTGCAGGTGCTGCCGTTGTGTTGTTTGAGCGCTGTTTTCTTATGATTTTGTGTTCTCGTCTTGGACCATTGTTTTGTCAGTTAGCTTTGCTGTACTCTTCTTCCTTGGAGTGAGCTTGCGACTTGATCAGATGTGATATCTGAGTGAGTGCTGACTTGATTGTGCTTGTGGTCCAGTGGTGTTGTTGTCGTTGGTGTTCTGTGTGCCAGGTGTCCCCTGTTGCCTTTGGCACTGGAGCCGACGATGTGGTCGAGCTGTCAGCTGTGAGGACTGTGTCTCCTTGTGTGAGCTGCTGCTTGCCGTGTTGTTGTTGTGTTTCTCGATTGTTGTGGCAGTCGTGTCTCCTGCCCTGTGAGACGTAAACGACGTTGCCCTTGCTTCGGAGGTGTCAGATGTGTTCACTTTGGTGCCGTACTCGTGCTGTAGACTTGCTGTCTTGGAAGCTAGAGTGTGTACCTGTGATTGTGGTCTGACGGTGTTCCTCTGAGCTGTGTTTTCCGAGATTTGTGCTGTTGGGTTGTTCTTCCCTGCTTCTCCTTTGTCAATCCTTAATTTCGAGGGTGAAATTTCTTAAAGGAGGGGAGGATGTAATGCCCTGGATCTTGATGGATCTTTTGTGGATCTTGTTGGATCTTTGATGGATCTTTCGGGTCTGTTTCGGATTGGTTTCGTTGAGTTTCGGTTCGCTTTTGTGGCTTCCGAGTTGAGTTTGACGAGCCGTGTGGGTTTTTCTCACGTACTAGTTACGGAACCCTACGGTGAGTTTGTTCGTCAATTCTCGAACTCGTGGATGCTGCTGCGACGATGTACTCTTCGAGCCGGTCGTTTCGACTATTTTTGTGTATTTTTCTGAATTTGTGCATTTTCGAAAATTAGGAAAATTTCCTAATTTCTTTCCTTTTCCTTTTTCTTTTCTCTCTCTCCTTCTCATTCGCGCGACCGTCTCTCTCTCTCCCGTTCTCTCTCGTTCTCTCCCCTTTCCGGCTCCGGCTGCAGACGGAGGCGTGCGTGGGCGAGTTGGCAAGGCCGTGGAGCTGGTTGGATGCGCGATGGAGCGAGGATCGGATCGATTCTGGCGCGATCCCGAACGGTGGATTCAAAGCCGGTGAAATCGGTTCGTGAGTGATTTTCGGCGTGGTTTAGTCCCTTCGGGGCACGGTTTCTTCGGTGGAGGTAGGGTGACGGATCCTTACTTCTACATCTTCGTTTTCCCTGCCATTGCACGGCGTTCGGCTAGGAAACGAGCGTGTTTGGGCTTGTTTTGCCTAAACCGTGATTTTCGTGGTTTTTAGGGTCGGCCGGTAAACGGTGACCATTTGCGGCGTAGTTAGTTTCTAAATGACCGCAGGGATGTTAGAATCCCATCCACGTTGATTTCGTGCGATTTGGTGTTCATTCGAGGCCGGTAGAAGCCCGGGAACCTCGGTGACCCACTTCGGGTGGATTTGTCTAAATCGCCCGGATCTTGCGTTTTTGATGTTGCATGTGGGGTTTGAAGTTCCCTGGTGTTGTCTTTTGTCGTTGCGGTGTGTTTCCCCTACGTTTAGGCGTGAATGGGGCGTGGAACGGGCCGATCCGGCCATTCCTATGTTTTCCCGCCGTAACCGAAGTAGCGGTCATGCCAGCGACCGTTACTTGATTTAGCGGCCCTACGACTGACCGTCGTTTGGTCTGTGTTGTTTTTAGCTCTTTTGCTTCTGGGTAAGCGACGGCCCCAGGATGGAGCGTTATTTCCATGTAACGCCCCAGTGCCTGACCGTTACTTTCCTTCTTGTCGTTTTGTGTTGAGGTTAAGTCGGTTGATCTAACGCACTGGACCCAGTGCGTTAGATGGAAGCGGCGCGCCTTGCCCAGGCCGTTGCTTGCCAGTTGACTGACGTTGACTCGTTGAGGCGGTGCCTTCAACGGTCGGAGCCTCATCCGTTGTTTGAGAGTAACGGTGGAGCCCCTGGCCGTTACTTTCTGCTTTGGCAGAGCTGGGTTTGCTGCACCGTTGGATGTGACGGTGGGGACCCTGTGCGTCGTTAGTGAGTAACGCGCATGCCTCTGTCCGTCGTTTGCTGTTTGTGCTGGGTTGAGGGTGGCCATGCCGTTGAAGTAACGGATGGGCCCCTGCGCGTCGTTTGGAATGCGACGGCCCTCTCCTGCCGCGTCGTTTGTGAGTAACGCGCCTGGCGTCGCGCGTTACTTCACGTTGGTTTGGGTTTGCTGCACCGTTGGATGTGACGGTGGGGACCCCGTGCGTCGTTTGCTTGTAACGCGCCTAGAGCCGTGCGTTACTTGGCTTTTGTGTGGCTTTGTAGGTTATCAGGGTGGTGTGAGTGACGGCCTGTGTCCGTCCGTCGTTTGGGAAATAACGCCCCTGAGCTAGACCGTCACTTGCTAATAACGGTCTAGGGCATGTGCGTTACTTCCTTTGTGCCTTGGTTTTCCGCCCGATGATTCTGTGTGTCTTGGCTTGTCCTTGTGGTCTGGCCGTTGTCCCGTGGATGTCTTCCGACGTCCTATGAGGGTTAAGACTACGTTGTAAGGTAGCCAGGAGTCTTCTTACTTGTGGTAGGATTCTTGATCCTACTCTTGTATGCTTTTGTTGTTTGGTTCAGGTCAACCCGGTCTGACCTAGTGGTTGACGTGTGGCCTTGTTTGCGCGTGTCTTGGCGGTTCTGTCCTGTCCGAGACACTGCTTCTGGATGCTTCGAGGTGTTGTTCTACCTCGATTTGTGTGTCCAGCTGTGCTGAGGGTTCTTGGTGTTTCCCTCAGGTCTTCGTGTGTTGTTTTCTGCGGAGCGTGGTTTTTCTGGCCTAGGATTAAACCGATTGGCGGCTTGTTCCGCTGTTTGTGACGATCTTGCCTTTGAGTCATTCGACTCAGGATCGTTACATAGGAGGTCTAGTTACTCGTCCTGAGTTGTCGGCAGTGGCGATGCTGCCATTTGGTGCTTCGAAGTACGTGTTGATGGGCGTGGTCGCCTGTTTGTACTTCGGCACTTGTGTTTGAGCTTCTGTGTCGTGTGAAGCCTCCACTTGTTGTTGCTCTAAGGTCTGTTGAGTGCCGTCCTATTTGTGGAAAGCAGAGGAGTGTTTCCCATTGAGCGGTTGTAGCTGGTTCCGCGGGCTCCTGGCCAAACGGTAGCGTCCTACCGAGGGAGAATACTAGCTAGAGGACCTGGCTTTGGGCTAGAGTCAGTGTGTGCACACGTGGTCAGGGACGGAGGACTTACGTCGACGGGCGTGACCCTGACTAGTTACTTATTTTGTTGTTCCTGTTTGGTTCAGCTTGTGCCTATGTCTCTGCTGTTGTTGTAGCAGTACTGTAGGCGAGACACTTGAGGTGCGGCATAAGACGTCAGTGGACGCAGCTGGCTTTCTAAGGGGGTGCTTCCGTCACGTGACGCGTAGCTTTCGCGTTTTCTTGCGCGTTGTGACCTTTGCGAGTTGCCCGTTTGTGGCTGCACTCGGGGTCAGTGTTCTGTTGTCCGCACGGTGTGCTGTTCGTGCGTGGGGCTGTGTGCACGATGTTTCCGGTCGTGTACGTGTTTGTTTGGCGTCTGTCCAGGTCTTGTCTAGACCTGGATTGTTTGGGGCTGGTTGGCGGATTGGTGTACCCTTCCGTGTGAGTTCAGGGTCATCCATCTGCTGCCTTTTTGTTTGGAGTAGTTTGGGGTGCTGAGGTTAGTTCAGCAGTCGCTTGTTTGGTGCGGGTTCTCACCCTCTCCTGCGTGTTCCCTACTCCTACTTCCCGTCTGTTTCTTTGTTACTTTTTAGCGGTAGTTTTACAGCTTTGTAGTGTAGCTTTTCCCGCTTTGCTACACCTGCTGTTCCTGCTGCTTTGTTGTTGCTTTCGTTGCCTTCGCTTTGTGCGCTGTCCAGTGGGGATCCGCGTGACCCCTACTGAGTTTCTGTTGAGACTCACCCCTGATGCTTTTCAGGTGGGTTTCGACGTCTGCCTCTGCTGTTCCTGGCGGAGTGCTCTCTTGCTGTTGTAGGTGTCAGCCGTACCTGCGTCGGGCTTCTCCCGACTTCTGTGTACGTTTCTTTCTGTCGTACTGTACTGTGCTAGACTTGTTGTCTTTCCTTTGGGCTGGACTCTGTGTTTAATTATAATTGTTGAAATTATTAATGAAAATGTAATTTTATTTCTGCTACTTTAGCAATCCAATCTAATGAAATTGCTTACTGTTATATCTCTGTGGCTTCAATGTACTCTACACATGCCTTTTATCCCTTCGGCGCTTTCCCGCGCTTGGGAGGCCTCGCGGGTCCCTCATGGTATCACGTGTATTCGGTATTTATATCGGGTGCACCGGGTATCCGGAATCCGGGTCGCTACACACGGGCCCCCCATCCCTCCTCCCATTGATCCACCTCACTCATAGGGCCCATGTGGGGTCAGTCAACCATTCAAATGGTGGGCCTCTAGAAGGGTGGGCCAAGTGGGGGACAAGTGTATTAAGATGTCAAAGTTGGCCATCCACCTTGCCAACTTGGTCAAGGGGGCGCCCCCCTCTCAACATCAATCTTTTTATTTTTTGTAAAATGGTGATTAGAACTAATTAGTTCTACTCATTATTATACTCCCCAAAATCCTAGGTCCAATGGTATTTTGAGTCTTTTGCCATTTCATATAAGTACCATGTATTAAGCATTTTAGTAGAATTAATGAAGATGAAAATTGATGAATTTTGTTGGAGCAGCCTTGGCCGCCCCCCTCCTCTCTCCTCCCTCTCCCCCTTGCAGCTGTGACAGTTGCCATTCTGAGGTGTGACGCCTCCCTTATCGTTCCGGTGATCGCCGCCGCCACCATCGTGCCGCCCTCGCATCGCCACGGTTCTCATCGGTATTCTGTCCGCGCAGTGCAACAGCAGCTTGTCCGAATTTTTAGCTCTCCCTTGTGATCTTCTGGGCACCAAATTTGGAGGGGATGTTCTAGGGATGTCAACCACACCACATAAAATTCGGTTGGCCTTCTAGTTCACTTTTTCTAATTTTCCATTTTCGTCCAACTTTCAATTTCAGTTCTGCCAGTTTCAGATCTGATTTCCATCTTTCCTGAGTTCCCCATATTCGATCCCTTTTGTGATTTTTTCCAGAGCTCCCAATTTTAATGGGTGTTCTACCCATCAACCCCTCCACCCACGATTTTTTTTGCTTTTTTATCAGCCCTCCACCTATTTTATAAAAATAGTTTTCAGAGCCATCTATAGTGTTGTCTATCAGTTTCTAGATCCGACCACCCGCCAGTGTCAAAATCATAACAAATCATAGCCTCCTCCAATCCTTCCACAAAAATTATGTCTGTTTTACTTGTTCAAATCTCTACAACTTTGGTGAATAGCTCAGGATCTGAATAGGACGTCTACCTCACGGTCAACGGTAGTTCTCAGACAACTCACCTGCTAATCTGAGAGTTCAAGTACTGTACAACAGGAAATTCAAAATTTAACAAAGGCTAGATCCGCACAGATCCAGGTCCTCTCTCTGGGTCTAGATTGAAGGATTTCAAGAGAGCTTTACAATGATAGCTCCTGTGCCCCGATCCGACATCGGGATTGGTCGCAGCGGCAGATCCCGCCGGAGCGCGCGCCGGAAAATAGAAACCAGAATCCGTGGGCAGCCACTTTACAACGTGGAGATCGGAGCCAATCGGCCACCGACCGGAGTTTCCGGTCGACCGCCATCCAGGGAGGCGCGCCACCAGGGGTCCCCATCACAGCGGGCCCCACCCCAGTAGGCCGGGAGGATAGCGCCATCCGTGGGCCCACGAACCCGTAAAACGTGCCGTCTGGACAGCACGAAAATGCGGAGTTCGGCACCGCCGGGCGACCTCAAGATGCTACCCGTCAACCCAATTCACGTGATTCCCGGGCCCCACATGTGACCTATTACCTCCCTGCGTGGAGTGGGTCAAATATTTGTACCACTGTAAAATTGTTTAACTGGGAGTCCGTAAATCGGCCGGGGTTATCTTCACCACGCCGGGTGCGTGGAGGTAACGGTCTAAACTTCTCGGCGTTACTTTGTGTGACGACCCGAGGATCCGGTTACCGGGAAGGCCCGATAACCCGAGACTCGAACCGCCACCCACGAGCCGGGAGGGCTCGGAAGGGCTAAAAAGGAGTGTGGAGGTACAAAGAAATAAGAAATAAGGCAGGACGATTCAACAATTAACAGAAATAAATGAACAACTACAACAGAGTCCAGTCCAACAGAAAGTACAGTCTAAAGCAGTAAAACGTACCACATGCCAAGTGAACACTCGGCCCGGCAAGCTGGCAACCAAGAACCTCCGTACAGCACCCATTGCGAGTAACACGGAGTAACAGGTGGCACAACGCCACCAGACTCTAGATGGTCCACTAGACCTACGAAACCCAACGGCCTTTGAGTCACAAGACTCGGGGTCAAGACCGTTGCACACGACAGAACTGAGCCATCAATCTGGCCTAATCCTTAGGTCCAAAACCACAATGCGATAACTCACGAGGCAGTTCACAACCGCCGAGACCCATCCCTCGAGGAGGTAACTTAAGAAACCTCCAGCCCCAGGCTAGGAGACTGGACTCACCATCCAAGGCCACACGCTTGGCCCACTCGGAAGCCACCTTCCAGAGAAGCCACGACTTGCAGGGGAAACCTCATTGCACTCACACCGATACACGGTGACTCGATCTAGCAAGAACACGGAAGTCCGGAACACCTGGGGTCACCCGGACCCACCAAGCCCACGGGCATGCTTATCGAGGTAACGCGGTACCTCCAGACACCCCTAAACACAGGTAACGAAATCCACAGGGTGTCCGGGACACTCACGAGGCCAAAGGTCGACCACTGGGTCACAACCGGGTCGACCGGAGAGCAACACAACACAATCGGAATGCTAGAAGGTCACCCGGACCCTTAAATCGATGGGCACGCTAATCGAGATAATACGGAACCTCCGAACACCCAAGACACGGTCACAGAACTCCACGGGGTGTCCGGGACACACACGGCCCAAGGGGAGCACAATCAGCCGCAGACCGCCCGCCCCGGGCAGCCCGGCTGGTCACCTCCAAGAACGCGCTATAGGTCCATAGCGCGTTCAAACAGAACACGCTACAGGACCATAGCGCGTTCGACATGAACGCGCTACAAGTCCATAGCGCGACCAGACCAGGTCGCGCTATGATCCTATAGCGTGACAACCCTGAATGCGCTAGGGCCCTATAGCGCGACGGGAACCACCAAACTATTCATCTTCCCCGATGAACGCGCCCCGTCGGGGCGGCGCGACCCTCAAGAACGCGCTACTAGAGCCTAGCGCGTTCTCAGTCCACGCCCGAAAATGACGGAAACGATAGAAAAACCCATTCCACGCCCCATCCACTCCCCAGGTGAAGGGGAAACAAAAGGGGAAACCATCCCCAAGCCCCTAAGCATGCATCTAAACCCCTGGAATGGCCAAAAACACCGTAAAACTGGAGATCCGGCTCACACACCCAAAAATATGCATTTTTTTCAAATCACCCCGTTTAGCCCGCTCGGCTCACCACGGCCTACAAAACTCGTGGAAAATGAAGTACGCGGGTTGAGGGTCCATCTCCCTACCTCCACCGAAGATTCGACGCGCCGTGGATGCCGATCCACGAAGAAACGCCATTTAAACCCTCGCCGGTTCACGATCCCACAAACCGCCTCCACCATCGCGATCCTCGTCCCGTGCCCATCGCTCCACATCCCACGAGCCACGCCGCCCCGCCCTCGCCGCCTCCGTCGGTCGCCCGAAGTGAGAGGGGGAGAGGAGAGAACGTGAGAGAAGAGAGAGGGAGGGAAGAGAGAAATGAGAGATGGGGAGAGAAAAAAAAGGGGTTATATATATAAGAAAATCTAGAAATTCCAGAAAATACCAAAAAATAGAAAATCACCTTTCCGCGATCCTCGGAACGCACCGATCGCAACGGTACCACTCGCACCCTGGTGAACGGCCCGGTTCACCCGCAACGAGGTTCCGAAAGAATTACCGAAACACACACCGGAATCGGAAAACACACGCGGAAAGGCCGCGGAACGCTTCCGGGCCTCCGAAACAACTCCGGATCGCGCTGATCCGAACACGAAAGATGTCCGAAACGAAATTTTGGACACAACGGAGTCGGACATTCCGAGAAACCAGATCCGAGACCCACAAATAAGGATCCAAAAATCCGGTGCATTACACTTTGCTTAGCTAGTATACGGTCTTATGCCGCTGCGAGAGTGTAGGTTCCTAGCCCGTGTGTTCATGTCGCCGCTGTGAGTGTGAGAGTGACCCGTCCCGCGACTCGATCCGAGTCCAGAAGTTGAGTCAGACTACCTTGAACTCTACCTGTTCCTTAACCGTGCACGATCCACGCTTTCCCTCGCTTGGGACGACGAGTGAGTTTACACTTCTGTTAGCAACGTGTATCCCATAGGAGTTCTTAGTGTCGAGCCGAGGTCGCTCTAGTAGTCGTGTCATTGCTGGTCGAGTCGTGTCCGTCTCATATAGCGTCGTCTCCTCAGTCCGTCCCGCATCACTAAATTGCGCATTGTTTAGGGTTAACAGAGTGCAGGTCACAGGAACATAGTAGCGGTCCGGACATGGCCGCTATATTTAAATAGCGGTCTATCGGGCGGCCGATATCAGGAAATAGCGATCTTTCTTTAGACCGTTTTCTGTCTCAGACAGAAGGTAAAAACCCCATGTGGGCAGGCCTATTTTAGGGCAATAGATAAATGAAAACCATGCTAAATAGAGGGATAAGACAATGATAGATCATAAGAAATGCATGGAGATGCATGGTTGACATGAATTAAGCTAAAATATTTCCTTTTCTTGTTAAAGGCATGGTTCATGCATGTAGTGATAACCTAGATGCGCAGTCAAAATAAAACATCAAATTCTCTAAGTACAGTGCATGAAATCACGAGAAATCAAATGACTTTTATTCATAACACATTAATTTAGCCATCTATGAGATAACCTACCTCTGGAAGTACTCCTAAAGATCAAATTTTTGACTAGAAGTCGTTGCTGACTCATGCACGTCCTGCGTGGAACCGCCTATGTTCTAGCCTTCTAACTCTTTAACCTCTCGTCCTAAGTCCATGAAATTTGGAGGATAGTTAGAAGATACAAAGGACAACAATAAGTTCTAAAGACACAACTCGAACTAACCTTGTCTAGGGCTTCTAATTGCCTCTTCTTCCCTAGACGGTCGCACTATTTCCTGTGCAGACTACAGCGAAATAGCAACTTCTGGGGCTTCTAGATCCTTAAGGACTCGACCTCCTAATACGAAAATTGGAGGGATGTTAGTCAATATAAAGGAGAACAAAATCTTCAAAAGACATTACCTGAGATAGTGTCTCCTTACCTTCAAAAAACACGATCCAACATTTGGGTTCATGCGGGTCGAAGTTGGGTCTATTTATAGGGTATGAGTTAGGGTTACTAGATTAGGTCGAAATAGAATCCTATTTTGGGCTCCAATCAATCCTTAAGAGTCTTAGACACGATTCCTTAGAAGATAACTTTTTTCCAAGGTGATTGGGGCATGAAAAATCCAATCTTTCCACGTCTCTCGCCGTTGCGTTCACGGAAGCTGGTAGCGGTCTGTCTAAGATCGCTATATGGAGTTAGCGGTCGCGCGATAGACCGCTATCATCCAGGGCGCCAGAAATTTGAATTTCAATCAATTCCTCTTCATTTATCCCCTAAATTATCTAATTTAAATTGGAAAATTATCTTAGGACGGTTCTATTGTCCCTAGGTTCTCGTATGGACAAGAATGGGGGTTGAATTGTCCCTGCCAAGCGCAATGGTAACTTTTAAAAATTTTACGCAGCGAATTAACATGAATACTTGTGCAGAAGATGATAGCACGAAATGTAATCGATAAAGAGATAAGTTCTCTCAAGCTTACCGTTCTCACACGTTCAAGACAATGATAATAGATAATCAAACCACAAGCAACAGATGCGAGATAGGATTTTTAGGTGGTTCGGGACCGCGACGGGCTCCCTACGTCCACCCCTCACCAAACCGGTGAGGATCCACTCGCTTCAATGAAGCGCACGGAGCTTCCGCTCCAAGAGACATGGAGACAACATCTCCTACACGATCCTACATGGATCAACATTCACACACACACTCGCCGCAACACCCGCAGTACAAGAGTATCACAACCGTTCGCAGACGGTCGACAGACTTACAGAGTTAAAATTCAGAAAATCAAAGTATGTGTTCAATACAAGCATAGAAACCTGAAGCTAATGACTCCACTAAGCACAAACAAGATGTAGAATGATATTTCCATGGAAAGATAGGGCTATAGAATGTCTTCTCTCAGCCTCGGGTCGGAGGGTAGCTGGATGTAACGACCCGAGAATCCGATTACCGGGAAGGCCCGATAACCTGAGACTCGCACCGCCACCCACGAGCCCGAAGACTTGAAAGGGTTAGAAGGATGGTGTGGAGACTACACAAGTATCACAAATAATTGCAGAAGTTAAACAGTTTATATGAATAAGCAGGAAATAAATTAACATTTTATATGATACATGGTCCATAAGATATAACAAAATAACAATAGTAGTCCACAACTAGTACAGCGATAAGAAAGAAAAGTATAGCTACACGGGACATACCCGACCTCTGGCACTAATGCTGGGCACCCGAACCACGCTGAGCCTCAGACGCGCTCCCCTGAAGCCACGCCTCGCCTGAAACACGGTGAAAACACGCAGGGAATGAGTCTCAGAACAAGACTCAGTAGGGATCACTCAAACCCTACCTCGCTAAATGGAAAACCGCTACGCTAGCAGTAAGCGAGTACCTCGGGAGGGAAAGCCCTGCAACTACAACACCGGTCTCGCGGCACGAAAACCCACACACGCGCTACGACGAGATAACCGGAACTCGTCGGTCAACCCGACAAAACCCGAAGGTCAAAGTCACAGAGACTGACAGTCTGTCACTCCCGACTCAACAGGAGTACCTCCCACTAGAAGCACAGTCGGTAGCGTCCCTTGATGTCTTACACCGCATCGTAGGTGTCCGCTTGGCACGAAAGCCCCCGGCGGAGGCAAGGACACCGTACAAGTAACCACAAAACAAGTGACTAGCTGGGGTCACGCCCATCGGCGTGGGTCCAACCGCCCCCAACCACGTGTGCACACATAGACCGTGCGTCCCTGGTCTGGCCCTCTGACCGGTTTTCCCCTCAGCCGGACTCTGGCTACTAGACGCGAGGCCCGACGGAAACCAGTCTAAAACCGTCCTCAGGGTAGCCTCTCCACCACTCCCTGGTGGGACCACTAAACGTGTAAGCAGGCTACGACTAGTGGAGGGTCACTGAAGGAGTAGACTCTCAAGTCAACGAAAAATAACGTCCGAACCCGACGAAGTACGGGGACCGTCCCGCGTACCAGCACCGTTGCATGGTGACCACGGTCGGAGAAGAAATAGGACTGTGAACCACCTGGTGCAGTCTGGAGCCTGGCGGTCCACCCTTGGTGCGCCACAGGCTCTGACGGTCTATCACTGTGCCGTCAGAGCAGTCTGACGGTCCAACACAGGCGCGTCAGGCTCCCGGTGTAAAATCGGCTGTGACGCGCCAGTCTTGGTGCGTCACAGTCTCCGACGCACCTAGCCTGGTGTGTCAAAAGATGAGCAGAAACCAACCGTGACACACACCGCCCGGGGCGTCACGGTCTCTAACGGACCAACGCTGATGCGTCAGAAGATGGGGTAAAACTGGCTTGTGACGCGCACCCCTCGGGGTGTCACAGCGTCTAACACTCCAACCCAGGTGCATTAGAAGGTGGGGACGCGTCCTCTCTGACGCTCCCACACAAGGGCATCACAAGGCTCTGATGCCCCACCCTGGGTGCGTCAGAGGCCTTGACCCCCAACGGTCAGAACCACAACGGACGGATGCCAATGGTCGGATCGTCACCTGACGGTCCAACCTAGGTGCGTCACACACCGTGGCGGTCTATCGTAGGACTGTCAGGCCCACAGACCACCCTATTGGCAAAACATGTCTTGTGGCGCACCCTTCATGGGGCGTCACAGACTGCGACGGTCCCTGGAAGGACCGTCACACCGTCCCGACGACAAAACGGTGGGAAACGCTCAAAAATGCCAACCACACCCCCATACCTCCAAAGGAGAGGGGGAAATCAAGGGGGAAGCCCCCTAGGGACCCCTAGCATCCATCTAAGCCATTAAAACGCCGAATCGTGACCTAAAAACATAGATCGGGCGAACTCTCCCCAAATCATGGAAAACCCCAACCCTGCATGGAAACCCATCTATCAGCCTCCCCTCGGGCTAGAAACCACGGGAATGGAACGCGGGGAGCTAGGGAACGTCACCCTACCTTGATCTCGCCTCGAGGCGCACCGGATCATCCACAAACCGCGAAGAATGCTTTTAGAACCCTCGTCCCTTCACGATTCCCCACAAGCTTTACGCCGCCACGATCGCCTCGCCGTCGCCCCGCGCCGTCTGCACCCAGAGGGGACGCCGCCGCGGTCGTCATCGGCCGAATGGGAGAGGAAGGGGGCGCTCACGGTGGGGAGGAAGAAGGAAAGAGGAAGATGAAGAAGAAAAGGTTGGGGAGAGAGAAAAAGGTGGGGGTATTTATAGAAAATCCAAAAATTTCAGAAAATACCGAAAAATAGACAATCACGTTTCTGTGATCCTCGGAACGCACCGATCGCAATGGTACCACTCTTGCCTAGGTGAACGACCCGGTTCACCCGCAATGAGGTTCCGAAAGATTTATCGAAACCCGCACGCAGTAATCGGAAAACACGCGTGGAAAAAGCCGCGGACGCACTCTGGGCCTCCGAAACAACTTCAGATCGCGCCGATCTGAACACGAAAGATGTCTGAAACAAAATTTTGGACACAACGGAGCCGGACACTCCGAGAAAGCAGATCCGGGACCCAAAAAAGAAGGATCCGAAAGATCCGAGATATTACACTGGATGTCGACGATGAGAACGTCCTCGCGTTCCCCTTCTCGTTCCGCCCCTTTTCTTCTTCACACACGAGCTCCGGAAACGATCAGAAGTAGATGAAAACCTGGAGTCTTTGCTCAGCTCCTCTCCTTCTCCCTTTCTTGTCCTACAAGACAAATAGAGAATGTTAGAACACTTAACACACCAGGAATTTCTCCCAAATTCGTAGGTCTTTTATACCCAAATGAGAATGAGATGAAATGACCATGAAACCCATGTATAAACCCCTTCAAAAAGAGTCTAATATGTGTGTGAATACCCTAAGGGTATAAGGGTCAAGTTTGGCCCTAAATGGATCTCCTTAAGATGGGTTTCGGAGTTCACGTAATGGGTATCCCGCCGGTTTCGGTCGACCAACACGAGTTGGTCGGTCGACCAACATTTTACAGGGTTTTTCATAGAGGTTCTGGATATTTCGGTCGACCGGGGCCATAGGGTCAGTCGACCGGAATTTTACAGTCATCCCTTACTTGAATTCTGTTAAAATCGGTCGACCATAGGCCCAGGGCCAGTCGACCAACATTCAGGAAAGTTCCAATTTTTGAAGTTTTTAAGGGGCTAACACTACGAGATGATGTGCATGATGTATGTACATGTTACCCCTATGTGAAAACAACTAGATGAACACTATGAAACCAATTCTCATCAAGAAAATCTAAATCAAATCAAGCAACAAACATCCTAATGTTTAATTGACATGAATGCTCAATGTGATGCTAAGTTTCAACTAATGTTTGAATTACAAACCAAGAACTGATTTCACCTTTTAAAACCTCTAAAAGAATATGCAAGGATGCTCTTTAAAAACCAATGAGAGACACCTAGCATGAGTGACCTATTACCATGTATGTGAGCAAGGTGTGAGACCCAGAAAGATCATTTTCAACCAATCTTCACAAGTTATGATTAGTCAATTTGCAAGTTTAACATGTGAAGAATGATATGCATGGAGTATGTATTTGCAATCACAATAGTTGTACCTAATCACCAAACATCTAAAGCCTTCCAAAAATGCACAAGAATGAACATTTGTTACATTTTCAATCCCAGTAACAGTTTTTGCAATATTATGTCTTACCATTCCCTTTTTATGGTCATTGCATGGGATTTTCAACCTGTTTGGTCTTGTTGATGATGCGGTACATGTTTATTCAATCCTTTGAGTTCAAAATGATACTCACCATAAATTTCAATCCTGCAAAGCAAATTTATGATATTTTGCATGAGATCCTTGAAAACCATTCATTCATCAATGGATGCTTTGTACACCACATGCACACAAACATACACACAAGTTTTGTCAACATTAAAATTGAATCATCAAACTCACCTAGGGGTCCAACATGTTCTAGAATTGGGCTTGGGCTTATTGGATTTAGGAATTGCTCTATGGACCTGATTTAAGTGGGCCAAAGGGCTTGGTTATCAATTGGTCTTCCAATTTGATTTAATTAACCCAAAAATGCATTTAAAAGCCCATTAATGCCTAATAATTCCTATTTGATTACTGATTAATCCTAGAAAATTCCTAAATTTTTCAGGGGTGTTACACTTCCACGCTTGTTGCCAATGAAAACTAAAATATGCAGGGTATTATGGGATTGTTCATTCACATTACTAAGACATAATTTATATAAACCATCAGATAGAGAACCAATACCAATAACACCAGAATCTTTCATTAATTTAACCACAGAGTTTCCAAGATAAACATGAAAACCTTATGAATCAAGGTTTGATACTGAAACTAAATTTCTACTAAAAGAAGGTACATAAAAAGTGCCCTTCAAATCTAGAACAAATCATGAACTCAAAATAATTCTATAAGTTCCTACGGCCTTGACTTGTGAGCGCGTCTTATTTCTTGAATAGATGCTCTGTTCACCCTCGTTGGTAGGCCTTTGGAAGAGGAATCCATGCATAGAAGTGGCAACATGCACAGTATAGCCTGAGTCAATCCACCATGTATCTTTAGGAACATTTACTAAATGAGACTCATAACAAATATAAGATGGGAGATTACCTTTCTTTTCAAACCATCCTTTGAATTTCAAGTACTCCTTCTTAACATGTCTAGGTTCATGGCAAAAGAAATATTTTCTTTCATTTTTATTTTATTTTTCTTTGCCATTACCTTTTCCCTTTTTGTTATGCTTCTTCTTGCCTTTTTTATGGACACTCTTGTGCTTTCCTGAACTTCCACTTCCTTTATGTGAGGTAAAATTAGCAACTTGATTCCTCTCCCCTCTTAATCTCTCTTCCTCCTGAACACACATGGTCATCAATTCATTTGGTGACCATTTAACCTGATATGTATTAAATGATATATTAAAGGCATCATATTCACTTGAAAGAGAGTTGAGAATGAAGTGAACAAGGAATATGTCTGAAATAGTAACTTTCATTGCACTAAGCTGAAATGCAATGTCTTCCATCATCATGATATGTTCCCTAATACTACCACTACCAGTGTATTTCATTGAGGATAGCTTAGCCATTAAAGTGCTAGCTTTTGCTTTATCAGAACTAATGAAATGTTCCTCAACAGTCTTTAAAAATCCACTGGCTGTGGTCTGCTCAGGGATAGATCCCTTAATGTTTTGCCCTACATGTCCCTGCAAGAATAATAGACACAAATGGTTGGATCTTTCCCACTTCTCAAAGTGAGTCTTATGTTCCTGTGTACTTTCTGCTGTAAGTGGAGCTAGTTTATCCTCACGCAAAGATAAGTCTAAATCCATGCACCCTAGAGCAAACATGACCCTTTGTTTCCATTCAGTAAAGTTTGTCACATTAATGTAAGGCACTTGACAAGTGAAAGGTGCAAACAAGGGAGAAGCAGTTGTAAAATATAAACACATGCTCACATATAAGACAAAGCAATGATAATAACAAGTTATGAGTCATAAAGTACAGAGTAATTCTAATAAATGAAAAGAACTACTTTAATAAATGATCCTAATATATCATTATAATCTCTCCTTTGGGTGAGAATTATAATATACTAATGGACTAACTCCTCAAAATAACTTAAGTGATAGAACTAAAACTTATATACACTTTGATGTCAAGAGAGAGTACCTTTGAGTACAAAACTCTTAAGAGTCACGCGCCGTGCACATAAATTGTATTCTATCATGTTCATGACATGAAAGTAGAACACCCCTTTGGGAGTTAAATTCTACAATCAAGGTAGGAAAATAAAGTTTGATATCATTTTAATTCTTTAATGAGAATACTTTATTATTCTCCGTACATAAGGCCACTTTGGTGGTCAACTTATACACTTTGAATGCTAAAATACTCTCCCCTCAATTAAAAATGATAACAAACAAATCATAATGCTCATAAATGATACTATCTTCAACTCAAGAGTGTAAAATTTTATCATTTCTCGTAGTTAGTGCTACTTTGGTGGTCTACCTAATCACTTAAAAATAAAAAGTTTCACACAAAATTACATAATAGCATCAAAATAACACTAAACATGAGTAAAAGGACATAAACATAACAATTATTGCAATATGAAATGGAGATATTGATGCATAAATAAAATCTGTAAGGAGGTCAAAATATCATAAAAATATCTCCTAAAATTACTGCAACAATTATTAGTCCATTAACAAGCTTTAATCATGCCAAAAACTAAATTAAAAGGGGTTAAAAACACAAGTTTTAGCATGCTGTTTCATAAATATCCCTTTGAGTTTGTAGAAATGACCACTGAATTGTAAACATACACACAGAAATTACTTATGTATCCGAACCATTTACAAAATAGACCTTATATCCTTTAACAAATGTTATTGGGCTCAAAACATACCCAGAATAAATGGGCATATGGACCCTAAAGATGTCCCCTTAACAGATTTTAAAAGATAAGAATATACTTAACAAAAATTAAATAAACACTTTTATACTTTAAGGACACATTAAGCATTCATGGACATGGATATGGATATTTAAGCATCGGATTTTAATTGGATTTGAATACGTAAATGGATTCGGGTTCAGGTTTAAAACAAGATATGTATGGATCTCAGATCTAATATCCAAACCCAAAACCATTGACCAACTTAAATTCCGATCTTAAAAAGATCCACAATCCGAACCCAAACCAAAATCTAAAGACCTTAAAGGAAGATCCAAAAACTCATATCCACAAACTTTATTGGATCCTAACTTAAATGAAATTTAAAATTAAGATAACTTAAAGGCATCAAATATTTGAATACAATATTTACAAACCTTAAGTGATCATGGGTTGTTTCATTGGTTGGAAAACTGATCGAATCTAACATTTTTTTATCAACATGAATGAGGGTAGAATGGTCATTAGACCCTTCTTCTTCTTCCCCAAGCACTCCCCATCCGCCCCCTTTCTCTAGAAACCCTAACCGCAGGAGGACGTCGCCGCCAGGAGGAAAAAGACGAGGAAGGGCCATCACCATCGGCCACCCCCTCGGTTGTCGCCGGTGTGGGCAGCAGCGACGCACAGTGCTCTGGCCGGTGGCTGGCCCGCTTGCTATTTTTTAAAAAAAAAATCCCGTGACAACGGCGGGAGGGGCGTGGGGGAGCAGGCCCCCCACGACCACCGGCCTCCCCATGGACTGAAGATAGCGTCGGTGGCGTCGTCTGGTGGGGAGGTGGCCGCCGGGACCCCTCCTAGACTGAAACCCCCCCCCCTTTTTTTGATCTGGATCTCCCGCTGGAAAAACATAGAACCGCCACCCATGCTGGCTAGAAGGCGGCCAGACGCCACTGTATCGCCCCGTCGACGTCCGAGGGGGCGACCACATGCCACTCTGTGCACCGTCGTCCCTGCAGTTCGCGTCTCGGGGGAGGGGGCAATCGTGCCCACGCGAAAAGGCTGGCACGTCCAACGCCGCCCAGCCGGCAGTTCGAGGCCTCCCAGTCAGGCCGGGGCGAAGGGGCGCCACCGCGACCGTGGCCACCTAGCCGACGGGAAGGGAAGGGGGGCACTTCCGTGTTGGCGGCCGCCGTGTGGGTGGGTGTGCGGGGTCGTTCGAAGAACAACGAATGGAGTCCTAGAGATCAGAACTCGGGCTCTGATACCCCATGTTAGGGGATGTGTACCTGAAGTAAAAGCCATCCCACACGCGAGAAGGAAGACGACGAGGAAGGAGATCCATGCACGCGAACGTCGGGAAGAGAGATGCATAACCCAAATGATCTCTCTCTGGTTTCCTCTCTCTATCTCTCGTAACTGTGTCACAACCTAATGGGAAGTTGAACACACATATATATAGAGAGGAGTGACCAGTCCCAATTGGGCCTAAAATAGGATCTCACCCATATCAGGTACCTAATGGGCACTTAATGGCTGAAGCCCATTAATAATATTCCTATAATTTGACCTGTCGTGTGTTTAGATATGTGAGACCCAACACAAGTGGATCACTATATTAGGATAAAATCCAACAAACATGAGTTTTTTTTATTGGTAAAAAACATGAGTTTATACAGAAGAGAAACCCATATGAAAATGTCAAAGTTCTTCCTTAATTTGAACTTTAGCAACCCACCCTGACCCCCCATCAACCCGAACGCATATGTTCATGTATGGCAACTTTGATAAAAGGGTGGGTTAAGGGCGGGTACGTCACCCCGAGTGGCCCACCCCTAACCCACCCCGGGTGACTTACTCCAGCCTTTTGCTTGGATTCAAAAAACTCAAACTTATCCCTAACTGACCCCGGTTAAGAAAAAAAGAATCAAACCAAGAATAAGTCATCCCACCCCGGATAACCCACCCTAATCGGACTTGTGTGTGTGTGTGTGTGTGTGTGTGAGAGAGAGAGAGAGAGAGAGAGAGAGGACTTTGATAATAGGTTAGAATATGTTATTCCGGATGAATTTGGATGAATTATTAATTGAGTTTTCTTTTTTTGAGTTTTATAATTTATTCTTTGAATTTCTAAGGTTAACTCATTATATGTGAAATGATCGAATGAGTTAACTTCAAAATAAGGGCTTTAATCTTAACCAACATCAAATAATTTAATTATGTTACCAAACTCAATTAAAAACAGATAAGTGAAATAATTCACCCTATCCTACCCTTATTTTGTTATCAAAATCGCCCTAATAAAATAAGTGAGATGAAAGTGTGTGAGCACAACACTAGTGCGATTGGATAGCTCTTACCCCTTGTCCCTCGCAAGGGGCGTGCGGGGATTGCAAATTCTATACTTGATATTTTTTGTTTGTCTATTTATTTCTTATGTTTGGTGTGATTTGGTTTTGACCCAGTTCGATTCTCCCTCCCCACTACCCCCACTCAAAAAGAAAAAGGGGGGGGGGGGGGTGAAAGCGTGTAGTTTAAGTTAAAAATTGCCAGAAGGTAAAAGTATATGATCTAGAGCAAAACTATACATGTAAATGAAGATGGACCATGAAAAAGTGTAAGTTGTAAAGAAAATTTATAAATCCCGATTAGAAGTGTTTGTGGAGGGTGGAGGGGGTGTGCTGGTGTTAGGAAGATGACTTAAAAAAGAGAGAAACCAAGAATATAAGATGTGGGAACATCATGGCCCCATGTAATTACGTGAAGATGAAAAACGTAAAAACAAGTGTAATCCTGTATGTAACTTTTAACAAAACCAGATACATTTGTGCGAATCAAATTTAAAAAGTTATTTCAATAAAAAAATTAAAATATTCAGTGTATCAACATCTCTACAATATTTCATGGAAACAAATTTTAATAAAAATATTCATGTAAAAGTCCAAATAACGTAGCTACCCTTTTCCCGTTTCTACGAAATCAATGACTACGCCACACACAAAGTCACAGAGAAAACATTAGCCATGGCCTCCATCTGTAGCACCCCCAACTTCCGGGCGTTTCCCCTCGGCGGCGCATCGAGCAGAAGCGAGGTCAGATCCACGAAAGCCACTCGAGACCTCAGCCCATCTCCTTCAGGCCATCATCCAGCACAAGGAGCTGCAAAGCGGTGCCTCAGGTGCAACACCCTCTACCAGGAGAAGGACAACTCGCCCACAGCGTGCTCCTTCCACGGCCACATCACAGGTAGGTACCATCGTGGCGGCATCTGGTTCTTTTTAGCCTCCAAATTGATCTAGTAACCGATCGCGCCGGGATACCCACTCCTTCGTTTGCCGCCTAGAGTTAATGCGGCACCTGTTCGATGCAATGCGCAGGAGAGAGGGGGCTGTTCGCTCTATCGCCGCCTCACCAAGGGATCGATGGCGAGTGGACCGACGGGAGCGGGGTGATCGTCTACAAGTGGAACGAGAGAGGAAACAGGCCGAACATGGGCCGTGCGAACTGGAAGAAGAGGTGGAGCTGCTGCTCCGAGTACGACGAGTACGCTCCGCCCTGCCGCCGAGGTCGGCACGTCTCCTACGACGACGGCTTCACCCTCCACTAGCCGTACATATGTTCTTCGGAGCAGTGCACTACCTATTTGTCACTAGAGATTATCGCCTGCGTGTGTAAGTAAATTTCTACATGTTGCCGCGAGCTGTATTAACCAGACTCGTCAAAAATGTATCGGAGAAGAACAATTCCATTCATGGCACATCCAAATCTTATCTCATTCATAGATAGGTACATGATGAACACATCCGTTGTGTACATGTAGTTGCCGAGCAAGTTGCAGAGAAGAAAAAGCGATCAAATCGGACATTGCGACAAGCATGCGCTGCTCGCCTAGCAGGATTACACGGTCTTGAAGGAATCGTGGATGTGCCTGAGCATCTCCTCGTCGCGGTCCCACTCGGGCTTGGGCGCGTTCACGAAGTGGGCGTAGAGCTTGTTCCTGGCGCAGGTGACGGAGATGAGGCTGTGAGCCCCTCCGGCGCCCTCGATCTCGTACACGTAGTAGAGCTGCCCCGTCTCGCTGCGGCGCTCCTCCGATCGCACGGTGTCCGCGGAGGCGATCAGGTCCTGCAGGTCCACGTCCGACAGCGCCAGGTTGTTGAGCACGACGTCGACGGGGGCGAGGCTCCCGAAGCCGGCCAGGAAGGTCAGGTACTCCCTCTCCGCCCGCTTCTTTGGGTTGTAGAACTCGCTGTCGGTGCCGTTGGTGCCCTTCTCCACCTTGGACACCAGTCGCTCCTTCCACCCGTCGGGCACCTCGTAGGTGTACTCCGCCGTGTCCTTCTTGCTGGCGTTGCCCCCGTAGCCCCCGTAGCTGGCGGCGCTGGCGGCGGTTCCGTAGTAGAGGTTGAAGGTGGTGGGATCTGCGAGGGCGACGGGCGGAGGGGGCACGGCGGAGGAGAGGATCACGGCCGCGGCCGCGGCGGCGGTGAGGGCCGAGGGGAATGGCCTCGCGAGGAGGGCCTGGGACTGCTGGGGTTTGATAAGGGGTTTCAGCGTGGTGGGGGAGGAAGAAGAGGTGGCGCCGGCGCTGGTGGAGGAGAGGAGGGCGGCGGAGGGGGTGAAGAGGGTGGCCATGGCGACGGGTCGTGCTTCGGTTTCTCAGCGGTGTGTGGTCTCTGTTTGCCAAGTTGATGGTGCTATCCGGAGTGAGAAATCCCAGCGATGTTTTGGATGTGGTTACCTCCTCTTCTGGGCCCGACGGCCCGGGGATGGCTCTTACTCCACCTGCCGCGGCGAAACCCTCCGTTCTCGTCGGACCACCGTTCGATCAAAAGCGGAAGGCTCTGTTTCTTATGACGACTTTGATAACAGAGTAGGGGCGAATCGGATTAGTTATTTCGCCTACTCATCTTTATAACAGAGTTTGATAGTATGATTAGGGTACTTGGGGCTGATTAGAAATAAGGTCCTTATTTTAAGAATAATTCATTCTACTATTTTATATGGAATAAGTTATTCTCAAGATATGAGTACATTATCAAACTTAAAAAAAAAAATCTAAAAATAACTCACCCGAGTCTATATCAGATAATTTATCCTAACTTGTTATTAAAGTGACTTAAAGAACTGACGTGTAAATCCGTTAACATAATACTAATAAGGTGTTTGGAATAATTTGTCTAGGCCTTCTTTATTTTCGAGGTAGGATAGCGTGTTCGACCTCATATGGTCGAATGCGTTACTCGATCCCGGGTAAGTCGGATGTGTGTGAGAGATGTGCGTGGGGTTCACGCACTCTCTTTCGTCGGGCAGTGCATTCGTGTTATCCTACTCCGAAAACAAACAGGGCCCTAAAGAAACTCTTTCTATCTAAAAATTTATGTTGTGTCAATTTTTAACTTAAACTTTAAAATTAAAAAATAATATTATCTATTTGATAAAAATATCATAATTTTTAAAATTTATGTAAACTTATTTGGTAGATAATTTTTATTATAACAAAGAGAGTGTCGGGAGAGAAGGGGGGCCGGAAGAGAGAGCATCGGGAGAGACGGGACGTTAAGTAGACTAGTGGTGCTCTTCGGAGCATTGGCTCCTCTGTCGTCGTCGCTGCTGTTGTTACTGTGCGGAGGACGAGCCGGAGGGGGCAGCGATATGGGAATGGGGTGGGGGCGGGTACGTCACTACCCCTTAACCGACCCTAGATGATCTCTTCTCCCTCTCCCCCGTATAATTACAAGACTCACCTTAATCTTTATACGACTCTAGTTAAGTAAAAATGACCCAAACAATAATAACTTATCCGATGTAAATCATCGTAATCGAGTCTATTCCTATATCAAATAGGGCATTGGTGAACTGAAACTTTTAACTAAGTTTCTATTTGGCTGGACCTTGGTCCTTACGTCAATTATGTGCAAATTTAAGATAAAAGTATTCTCTTTTAGTTGCGTTTGATGTTTAAATTTTAATTAAATTAAAGAGCAGACGGGAGTAAAACTTGATTGCCTGCGTCAATATCGGGCATATTTTGGTCGTGGGAATAACTTCAGCCCTATCTTGGCCGCGTGAAAATAAGGTGGTCAGCTTGGGCCGGGGATGGAACTAGGTACAAGTGAACAAATAGCAAGTGATTAAACTCATTGTTAGGTCAAGTTATGACAAATGAGAGGTGGATTGGATTTGCTTAAAATAGCGTTCTATTTTTTAAAATACACTTAATTTTTGAGATCAACTTATCTTAATGTGATAGATTAATCTAAAAAATAATTAAACAATGTGAGGATTTTTTTAGCCTTAATATGGTGATAAAACAAATGTTAAATTCTCATAAGAAGGAGAGAAAAATAAGGATCAATCACACGAATGAGTGCACAAATTTTTATGATAGTTTAGTCTCAACTTTTAAGACTTACATACTCCACCATTGTGGGTGAAGTTTTTACACACATTATCAATGAGACAAATAAGAAAAAAAGAGATAAATATACACACGGGTGAATGAACACCCAATCACGATGCCATAGGAATCAACTCTACACACGTACACACAACATCAACTTAGATAGACTAGTTTCTTCTTCTCTTAATACAATGAGCGTAAGGAAATGAAAATTGAAAAGAGGTGAGTATGATGTGGGCCATGGAAGGAGCTCTTCTTTTGTAGATGCCATGTCTTAGCATTTGGAGAGCACACTTATGAGATGTAGAATTGTTCTCAAATCTTCCTCTCAAGGTAGATTGCCCTTAGAGTTTTAGGAGTAAAAAGAACGAAACACCTAACAAAGAATCACAAAAACACAAGAGCCCTCACAATAGATTTATCCTCTCAAGATAATAACTCTCAAGAACATAAGAACATTATATATTTATACCCTAAGTCATAAAAATAGCAACCTCTCAAAACATTAGGCAAATAACATAAAGCAAATCTTGGAATCGTGAAAGTTTTAGGTCACGCTTGGAACAGATTGAGAGTGGAGGGATTTTTTCAGAATCCCTTAAAGAGAGAAGAAGCATGAAGAGGTGAGATCTCGCGCGGGTCCTGAGCGGACGGGGGATCACCGGATTATGAACTGCAAGAAAGGGAAATAGATCAGGGGACCCAGGGATGAGTCCCTGGGGAAAAACCCTCCGATGCTTAAGTCAGTAGAGTTATGGTGGGAGCAACAAAGGGGGGAAGTAGCTTCTGCGCGAGATCCCTCTCCACCAAAAGGGTGAAGTGGTTCCTGCTCAGGAGTTTTGAGCGTGTGATTGTCCTTACCTTTCACCGGAGGGTATCCTTCATTTAAATAGTACGCCGTCTTCAAGAGTCCTGTAAGTCGAGGGGTTTCAGGCGGGAGTTACGTCCTCAACGTGAGCTCTTAACTGCCTCATCGTGGGATCTTTATCGCCATGGGGACGTGGAGTCCCTTATCCCCTTAGATTCCTGCTTACAGAAAGCTCCTAACGGCTGCATGGATAAGCAATCGTCGGCCGTTCCGAGCTCAGAGATGCCAGCCCTTATCCTGGGCGGTAAGTTTAGCTCGGATGAAGATGGGTCAGATCGGTTGGCACGCGCCTTTCTCTCCCCGGTGGAGAGATGGCTCGGGCGTGGACCTTTCCTGTGACCTGACCGACGCTCGGGCCTCCCGAGCCTAAGGGCCGCCTAGGAAGGTGGTATCCCCGAGCGAACTTTTATTGGGCTTTCAGTCCGGAGTGGGCCCAGTGGGCTGTCACTCGGGCGAGCGGGGCCTTGTTGGGCCCGGATGTTGTGTAGTGGACAGCGGATCTAGAGGGGAGGGGTGAATAGATCTGCCCCTCTTTTCGCAATGCAACCCTCTTTAAAGCTAAATGATGAAATAAGCAGCGGAATATAACTAGCTTGACGAAGAACACAAATGATTTGCTTGGCAAGATGATTATGCAATATAGATATTGAACCTAAGCATGCATCTAACACATATCAATCGCACAATCAAACCACAACACAAAGGATTTTAAGGTGGTTCGGACTGAATCCCCAGTCCTACGTCCACCCCTCACCAAATCCGGTGAGGCTTCACTAGTGCAACACACCAAACCGCAAATCGGAGAACCACCGATTGCCTTCCTACTAACCACCGGTAGGGACGTTAACACCGCAGATCGGACAACCTCTGATTGCCTTCCTACTAATCACCGGTAGGGATGATTTTCAGTTCCAAATGTTTGAATGAAATGAAAAAGAACAAGTATGAAAATACTCAAACAAGATATGAAATATGCTCAAGGAGAAGGATCTTGTCTGAGATTGCTGGGGCTTGAATCTTCTTTTGAAGTAGCTTGAATCACTTGGAGATTTGATGAAGAACTTCTTCCCGGAGTACTGTTCACAGCTACAGTACTCGAACTCTTCTCCCTTGAACACACCCTTGCAGCCTCCTTTGATCTCCCTTATTAGCCTTTCTTGCTTCTATTCTTCTTTGGAGGTTGCTGGATTGAGATATGAACTTGAATCACCTTTGAACCCCTTGATTGCTTCTTCTTCCTTGGAGGTTGAGATGGCTTCAGATCTGGACTTGAATGCCTTGGAATGGATGAAGAACTCCTTCCCGAAACACTGTTCACGGAGGTGCTACAGTACCTCGAAAATGGCCTCCCTTAACCTCTCTTGAAACCTTGAAGCATTAGGGTTTCTAACCCCTCAAGTGTTGGTTTTATAGACCTTGAATGGTCCATAGACACCCTCCAGACCAGATCCATAAATCATGGAAGATTAGGTAAGGTTTGATTAAACAAATCTATGGAAAGGGGCTGGCCACGAGGTGGAATTCGAAGTCAAACAAGGCTGCATCGGGGCTGGCGGTCGACCTGCAGCTTCTGGCGGTCGACCTCCACTGAGAAACACTATAGACGGATGGCCACTGGAATTTCCGGTCGACCGCTACGGGCTGGCGGTCGACCGCCAGCTGAAACACATGTAGATTGGCGATCCCTGGCTGGGGCGGTCGACCGCCCCTGTGCTAGCGGTCGACCGCCAGCTGGGCTGATTCCGGGCTTGCCCGGGTCGGTTCGTTATCCGCGTCAGCTCCGTCGTTCAACTCCATTAGCAGTCCGTGCATGTTTGTGACTTCATCCTTGTTGGTCTAGAAAGTACCAACTAAATCTTTAACCTTGGATTCTCTTGGCTATACTTCTTTGTGCATTGACCTTGGATGAGTGACGAGCCGAATATGAAATGTCGACTTTTGCTTGTAAGAGAGATGAGATTTGCATCCTTGCTTGGGCGCGATCAATGAGCTTTCACTTTGACCATTGCCACTTGATTCCTTATCCATTCATTGGCATATCTGTCATGAATAAAAACATCACGTATGTCAATCACATGAGAGTGGAAGATATCAATGACTAATAGTGTTTAGCCATTATCAAACCAAGAATACCACAGAACGCATATGACTATAGAATGATGTCGAATGACCCAAGTGACCACATGATGACTCAAATGACCTCAGGGACACAACACCGGATGGGCCTAGTTCGGCTGCTCTTCAAGTGGGCTACAGAAATCTCCCTCTCCACTTGTCCCCCTCCTACTCCCGAGCCAAAGTAGGCTCGGTAGAGTAGTTCATTTAGGGTTTAGGATCAGCGTGGCTCGGGTGGGTGGAGATCTGGCGGTGCTATGAAGCCACATGTCGTGGTCATCTGGGCCCGTAATAATTGCAATCCTGACAGATTTGAAATGAAGGGGCCCCCTTTTTTCGGAGGTCGGAACGACGCGCCGCCTCCCGCGTGGATTTATAGGCGTTGGGCACTGGTTGTCATCCCAGACTCTTTCCGTCGTTAGGGTTTTGGCTCTCCTTCGCTTCTTACTTTTGGGGCTCTTCGATGAGCCGAGAGGGCACGGCGGAGGCGCAGAAACTTGCGGCGGCATTTGAGGAGTTGGCGGAGATAACTGCGGAGGCGGTCCGGCAGCTTCCTCCTCCCCCGGCATCTTCGGGGTCCCGAGAGAGTTCTTCTTCAAGTTCTTCCTCGAAATCCATGGCGGGCCAGCGTTCGGGTGCCGAGGAGTAGGGTGACGAGCCGGTGGTGAGAGCGTCGGTCCCGAACTGCAGCGAGTTGGGGGAAGCCGAGGTGAAGAGGCTAGAGCATCAGTTTCGCCTGCCTCACAAGTATAGCTTCGCCCCCGCTGCTCCGCACGAGACGAGTTTGGATTCTCGTACTGGCCATATCTGTACCTTCCTCCTGGCGTGGAAGGGCGGATTCCGCCTTCCCTTCGAGCCATTCGTCCTCACGCTCCTCGGTTTTTTTCAGTTGGCGCCCATCCAGCTGGTAGCCAACTCTTATCTCCTCCTTTCTGCCTTTCGCATCCTCTGCCGCCAATGCGGGATTCCCCCTTCCTTGGACCTCTTTCATTATTTCTTCGAATTGAAGGCGCATCCGTCAGCCGGGAAGGGTTTTTACTTTATCCAGGGGAGGAGGAACAGGAGTTGCATCTCCTTGGCGGCGAAGGATTCTTCGTATAAGGGGTGGAAGACCCAATTCTTCTGGGTGGGGATAAACTCGGTGGAGGAAACCTGGAGGTGTCAAGTAATCCCAAATTTACACCCAAATATCCCTCCCAGGCAGGATGAGTTCCCCCCACATGTGGAGGAATATGCTGCCATCTTGCTGAAGCACCGCTAGTCCACCGAGGAACTGGTCACACCGGAGAATATCGAGCGGTGTCTTCTTACGCGGCTGCACCCGTCGGGCTCAGGTGTCGCAAGCTAGGTTCTCCTTCGGATGTGGGGGGTCACTTTTCTTCTTCTAACCGTGTTTTTCTCTTGCGCAGACACCAGGTGGTCGCCGTTGGAGGATCCCGCTTAGGTGGTCGACCTTTGCGATGATTCGGCTGCCGATGACCCCCAAGCCCGAGATAAGGGCAAGGGGGTGGCCTCAGGGGGGACTTCTCGGTCGCGTGGAGAGAAGCGTAAGGACCCCGTCGAGGGCATGTTGCGGGACGCCGTGAAGGCCAAGAAGCGGGCCAGGAAGGCTGGGACCGTGCCCGCTGCCTGAGGCGATTCTGGCTCGGCGGTGCTCCCCTCTCCCGAGCGAGATAGGGCCGACCCTATCGAGTCAGCTCTCCCATCTGCAGAGCGAGAGGGGGCCGAGGAGGCCAGGGGCGCTCCGGGGGGTGATGGTGATGGATCGGCTCTCCCATCGGTGGGAACAGAGGGGGCCGAAGTTGAAGAAGCCGCAGCTGGAGCTGGGGTGTCGGTCGGTACCTCGGGCGGTGGCGCGCGGGCCGGGTCGGTCGAGGTCGGGGGTTCGCCTGCGGAGGCGTCGCAGCCCCAACCGACCGTGATGCGTGGAGCGGCCGAGTCCGCAGCTCGATCAGGGCCACCCGGCGAGGCGGCAGATGCGGACAGGGTTCCCATGCCGGTGGCTCTGGAAAGGCTCGGCATCTCGAGCACTTTGTACCAGATTTGTCGCGGCGTAGCCGCGAGGGTGAAAGGGGGAGACAGGTGTCACTCCCCGCCCGGGGTCCTTGACATAATTATGGAGGGCGGCCTGATTATGGCCCAAATGGGGGCTACGATGGCGGAGACCTACGCTCGGTCGGAGTCAGAGCGGTCGAAGCTTGCTTGGACCCTCGGAGGGTGCAAAAGGAAGCTGGCCCGACTCTCTGAGGAGCATGAGGGGCTCCGGCGGGAGTTCTCCGCAATCAGAGAGTTGTCACGGTCGAGCCGGCTGGAGGTTGGAGCGCTGACCGAGCAGCTATCCAAGGCCCGAGAATCGCTCGAGAGGAAAAGTAAACTCCTTGACGAGGAGCGCCTTCTTTGCGTCGAGCTGGATGGCCGTTGGGAAGCCAAGCGCGCCGAGCTGGTGGATCGGGCGGAGGCAACGGAGCGCCTTCGGTTGGAGGCCGAAGCCGACCGAGCTGAGGCGGAGGAGCGATCGGCTGAGGCCGAGGAGTGGGCGGCCGGAGCCGAGCGGAAGTTGGCCGAGGTGGAGAAGCGGTCAGCGGAGGCCGAGGAGCGGGCGGCCGAGGCCGAGTGGAGACTAGCCGAGGCAGAGCGGGAGAAGGCCGAGCTCACTGGTAGGGTGGGACTGGCCGGGGCGGAGGCGATCGAGCAATACAAACTTTCATAGGCCTACCGGGTCGATCTGCAGGAAGCCGCCCTTCCCTACTACGAGTCAGCACTTCGCCGAGGCATCCGCAAGGGGTTCAAGCAAGGTTACCGCCAGGCGGCAGCTTATGCTGGGGACCAGGATTCTGGGATCGACTTCCCCTCTAGCCAATGTTATGACTTGGACTTGTCATCTTCCAGCTCATCTGCATCGGGCGAGGGAGATCTGGAGGGCTCTTCTCCTGAGGGGTCGCCAACTCCGGCTGCCTCGTAAGGGCTCGTGACCGAGGCAGTTCCCTCCCAGGAGGGGTCAGTGCCAGGGTCGGCCGTCACCGAGGGTACCGGGGGCAGACCAGCCGTGCCTCCCACCTCCGAGCTTCAAGAGGGGCCGGAGGCATGATGTATCGTCCTGTTTTGTCTCCTTCCTTTGTTTGTCTCTTTCTCTTTTCAAGAAAGGACTTCCTCTTTTTGTAAGGCAATAAATAAAATCTTACTTGCTTCTTGCTGTCCTTGCCATGATTCGATCAGCGTATCTGTAGTAGTTAGAAAGGACCGATACTTTCTGCGCAGATCTCGCGTGATGGTTGGGTGATCCCCTGACAGGGCGCCCTTCCGCTTTCTCATGCTTTGAATGCCTGGCCGCTTCGTGTATCCCGCTGGGGCGGAAGATGAGAAGTTTGAGGTGACCGTTCATAGGGGGAAATTCCTTTGGCGTGTTTTCGAGGAGAGAATCATTTAAGGCGAGTAGCCTCCCTTTGCCTATAAAAAGACTGAAGGGCGTCCCTTCCTCTCCACCGCTTAGGGTTTTCCCTGACAGTCTTTCCTCATTCTTTCTTCGCGTAGCGTTGTGCCGTTGTATTCGGAGCATGGAGGACGTTCCGGAGGATGAGGCTGCCGGCGACGTAGGGCAGAGAGTTCTTGCTGCTTCGGATTTGAAGAGGGTTCGACGTACGGAGGCACGTCGTCTTCCCTCTATCAATTCGGGCGGCGCTTGCAGGGGGGTGAGACGGAGGACGGATGGGGGCATCAGACGTCCATACAGCCCGTCCCTTCCTGCTCGCTTCACGGATGGGAGGAGGGAGCCAACTAAGCTCCCTTCCTCCGGGCCTTCCCATGCCTCCTCGTCCTGCTCTGTTGGTTTCTTTTTCTTTCTTGCAGCCTCTTTTTCCCTCTTCTACTCTGCTCCTCCTTTCTTTCACTCTTCGGAGGGTGCCTGCACTCTCTTTCTTCCAAAGAGTTTGCACGTTGGAGGGGGCTTCCATACGCATTCCCTCTCCCCTTCCTCTTCCAAGTTCAACTTGGAAGGTAGCCTTCCTCTTCTCTAATCCCTCTGTCACCTTTGACTCGAGCTACCCGAGCCAACGGGGTCAACTATCCTTTATCCGAGCCAGTTTCTACACGAGGCAGAGTCAGTGGCTGGACGCATGAAGGCCATCCGAGTCAGCCGAGCGACGGGCTCATATGATGGCGGCAGATGTATTTTTTTCTTTTTTCGACATGTATTTTCTTGGCTTCGGCCTTCCTGATGTACAAGTTTGAATAAAGGAGGGGAAATTTGTTTTATTCTATGCTGCTTACACAATGTTTGGTATTCAGAAATAGAACTTGCGTAGCGTAGTCGCGTTCCAGGTCTGAGGGATGGGCTCTCCTTCCATCGTAGATAACAGGTAAGCTCCTTTCCCGAGCGTCTCGACCACTCGGTAGATGATAACGCGAAAGTTCGTCGTTTAAAACACGCGTATAACAATCTTAAAACCGAACTCGCACAAAATGATCAAAAGAGAACATAGTACTATGGCAAGCACGGGTCGAATCTACAGGGAAGAAGAGATTTTTAGAGTTAAAAACCTTAGAGTCCTTTGAAAAAACACTTGTGATTTGGCTTTGCTTAAAGAAAATAGTGAAATGAAGAACAAACCAAACACTTAATTAAAACACCTATGATTATGCGCCTATGCTATAGAAATTAATTGCATGAAGTGAAAAGAAGAGATAGAAGAAGGTGGTAGAGATGGAAGAAGATCAAGAACTAGATCAAAAGAACAACTCTCTTCATTAACTTAAAAGAAAGAGTACATGAAGTGCAAGACAAGCTTACAACAAAGAGGTGACAAGATTACAATGAAATAACATAACATAAAAGTAATAATAAAAAGAGGGGCATGAGATGTGAAGATAGTAGTAGCAATGGAGATGACGCCATCGTCTCCTCCTCGCCGAGCCTTGGAGAGGATCGCTCCGCCTTGAAAGAGATCGCCGTGGAAAGTGATGGATGAAGAAACCGTCGTCGTCCACGTCACGAGCCTTGGAACATCGCCCATCTTGATGTGCACACCGCCATGAAAGGAGAGTTGTGGAGGATAAACTTTGGAGAGAAATATAGAGAGGAATATGGAAGGATTTGTGTGGAGATGAAGAAGGAAGAAGATGAGAGAGTGAAACAGTGGAAAAATAAATATAACTCGTAAAATAAGAAGAATTGGAGGAAGTGATAAAAGAAGAAAATCTAGATCTACAAGAGAGGAAGAACTTTAATGAAGAACTCAGAGAGAAATAAAGAAGGGAAGGGCTTCAAAACTGGGGAATAACAGAAATTAGAACCTCGGATGAACACTGAAATCACAGGACAGCAAGTTGAAAAATGAGAAATAACTTTCAAACCAGAAAGAATTAGAAGATGATGTAGAAGGAGTTGTAGAACACTTAAAAATAAAGAACTTTCATGAAGACAGTAAGAGACGAAAATGACTATAAGGGGGAGAAATATGGGAAAGAACATAGAGAAACATGGGTTTGCAGATGAACAGGACAGCACAGTGAAAAATACGAAATAGCTTAAAAACTAGAAAGGCCTAGAAGATGCTCCATAATAAGAAGTTGTAGAGAACTTAAAAATAAAGAACTTTGATGAATAGTGCATGAGCTGAAAATGAACTTACAAGGGAGAACTCGGAGGCCTAAGGTTGGGAGAGAAATTGCCAAAAGAAGAACACCATTCTCCTTCTTGTCATGGGCTATTTATAGGAAAAGTTGGGTAGATGGAGGGTGGAGATTGTATCAAAGGAGATGGATGGATGGGATTTAAGTAGAATACGATGCATGGGGAAGAGAAAAAGTAGGTGAGTACACTCTCCTTGGGCTTTGGACAACCCCCTTCCCAAGACTCATCATTCCTCTCCTTTATTTCAAACTTTGAATTCAATTCTCCCTCCAACCGAAATATGTGTTTCTTTTACTCAATTTCAAACTTTTAGAATTTCTTTTCTCTCCAATCAAAATATGTACTTTTGACTTGGTCAACATGGTGGTGACATTTTTGCCCCCGGCTTCTTTTGTAATTGCCTTCGGTGTCCTACACACACATAATTGTACTTTAGTCCATAAAAATTACCACAATGTGCACATAAATCTTTAATGCTCATGATTATGCAATGGAGAAGTAATGCTCATGGCCCTCAACTTTAATTTATTATTAAATAAGATAATCGAATTAATCAATTTACGTGAAAGCTCCAATTTAAATGCGGAGTTGAGGTTAGCTATGAAATATGCATAATTACCTAATTATATGCACATAAAATGGTGTATATGCAATGAATTGTCATAAGAAATGGACACTTATCAGTAGGGGCCTTCCCAATTAGGGGATAGCTTGCCCGTCGCCTCAAGTGGTCGAGAGGCTTCGACTTTTCTGAGGACGAAGTCTCCTAGCTCAAAGTGTCTGTCTCGGACTTTAGCGTTGTAGTATCGAGTGAGGCGGCGCTGGTATTCCGTTGCTCGGATGTTGGCAATCTCTCGGAGTTCATCTGTAGGTCGAGGTTTTCGAGCAGTTTGTGCTCTTTTGCCTCTGGCGAAAAGCAGACGACTCGGAGGGAGGGATTGGCGATCTCCAACGGAATGACGGCCTCGGTGCCGTATGCCAACTGGAAGGGACTTTCACCGATTGCCGTTCTAGGTGTCGTTCTGTACGACCAAAGCACGCTACGCAATTCCTCAAGCCAGCTGCCCTTGACCTTGCCGAGCCTGGTCTTGATGCCTTTTAAGGTAGTCTTATTGGCATTCTCGACCAGTCCGTTAGCCTGAGGGTGGGCGACCGAGGTGAAGTGATTGCGAATGCCTAGGTCGGCACATCTGTCTCGGAAATAGCGAGAATCAAATTTTCGACCGTTATCGCTCACTATCACCCGGGGGATGCCGTAGCGACAGATGATCGACTTCCAGACGATTGTCTCAGTGATCCTCGCCGTGGCTTCGGCCTCGATCCACTTGGTGAAGTAATCGATGGCGACGATGACAAACTTCTTCTGGGCCTGAGCCGTAGGAACGGCCCAAGGATGTCGATCCCCCACCGAGCGAACGGATATGGCTCGGCTAGGGTGACGAGCTCCGTTGCTGGCCGATGGACCAAGTTGTTAAATCGCTGGCACCGGTTGCACTGTTGCACATAGGCTGAGAAGTCGCGCTGAAGAGTGGGCCACAAGTAACCCTGCCGCAGTAGGATCCTGGCAAGCAACCTTCCTCCCGAATGCGCTCCGCACAGGCCTTCGTGAATCTCTTGGATAGCTCGGTTGGCTTCGTCGGTGCTAAGGCACTTCAGGAGGGGACCGGAGAAGGACCTTCGGTAGAGAGTGCCGTCTAGGATGACGAAACGTCGAGCTTGGTACTTCAATCTGCGGGCCTCTAGGGAGTCGAGAGGCTCTTGAGAGTCCTGGAGCCACGACAGGTACGGGGTGCGCCAGTCGCTCGGGGAGGCCGGGTCAACAGCGAGGAGCTCTGAGTCAATGCTCTGGCGCTCTAGCTCTTCAAGGAGGACCGATCGGGTACCCTCAGGGTCGAGAGAGGAGGCCAGTCGAGAGAGGGCCAGGGCTCTGACCAATTGGAGGTATTTGATCATTGGTGCCTCTCGAGCTTCGTACTCGCCGTTGACCTGGCTAGCAACCAGCTGGGAGTCGGTGTGGATTTTGACTCGCTCAGCCCCCAGCCGTCGGGCCATGTGTGCTCCCGAGATAAGGGCTTCGTACTCGGAAGCGTTGTTGGACGCTTGGAATTTGAACTTCAAGGAGTACTGTAGCTCTGCTCCTTCGGGGGACTTCAGGAGGATTCCGGCACCACTCCCGACCGAGTTGGAAGACCCATCGACGAACAGTTCCCAGGTTGGCCCGGGTGCGGACGGAGGTCTTTCTTCAGTCGGGGTGGTGCTCTCGGCGATGAAATCAGCGAGCGCCTGGCCCTTGATAGCCGAGCGAGGCCGATAAGATATGTCGTAGGCCCCAAGCATGATGGCCCACTTGACAAGGCGTCATGAGGCTTCGGGGTGAGCGAGGATCCTCTTCAACGGTTCGCCGGTCAGCACGGTGATGGGATGCCCCTGGAAGTAGGGTCGGAGGCGCTTGGCCGAGGTAACCAACGCTAGCACGAGCTTCTCGGTTGCGGGATACCTTCTTTCAGCCTCGTTGAGCACCTTGCTGGTATAATAGACCGGCCTCTCGACTCTCGAGTCATTCCTGACTAGGACCGAGCTAACCGTAAATGGAGTTGTCGAGAGATAGAGATGTAGGGCTTCGCCCGGGACGAGCTTGGAAAGCACCGGGGGTGAAGCCAAGAACTCCTTGAGCTCAGCGAACGCTTTCTGGCATTCCTCGTCCCATGCGAACGTAGCAGATGCCAATTTGGGCCCCCTCAATAGTTTGAAGAAGGGCAGGCAACGTTCGGCCGCATGGGACAGGAATCTACTAAGAGCGGTGATACGCCCGGTTAGGCGCTGGACGTCCTTGATGCAGGTGGGCGGGCGCATGTCCAGGATGGCCTGGATTTTATCGGGGTTGGCCTCGATCCCACGCTGAGTAACTAGGAAACCCAGGAACTTCCCAGATCTTACTCCGAAGGCGCATTTGGTAGGATTAAGCTTCATGTTGTACCTCAGGAGAGTGTCGAAGGTCTCGGCGAGGTCGGCGAAGTGGTCTTCGGCCTTGGGGGTCTTTACGAGCATGTCGTCAATATAGGCCTCCACGTTCCGACCGAGCTGACCTTCGAACATATGGTTGACCAGCCTCTGGTACGTGGCTCCGGCGTTCTTCAACCCGAAAGGCATCCGGGTGTAGCAGTATACGCCGAAGTCGGTGATGAAGGCGGTCTTCTCGATATCTTCTGGATCCATTCTGATCTGATGGTAACCTGAATAGGCGTCTAGGAAGCTGAGTATTTCGTTGCCCGAGGTTGAATCAACTAGCTGGTCGATGCTCGGTAACGGATAATAGTCCTTAGGGATGGCCTTGTTCAGGTCGGTAACTCCACGCACATTCGCCACTTGCCCGAAGCTTTCGGTACCAGGACGACGTTGGCTAGCCACGTCGGGTACAGGACCTGTCTAAAGAGGCCAGTCTCTTGCCCTTTGGTGACTTGCGCCTTGATGATCGCCTACTTTTCTGGTGCATGCTTCCTTCTTCGTTGTTGCACGGGCTTCATAGTGGGGTCGAGGTTGAGCTTGTGCCTTACGGTCTCCCCTGGTATCCCAGGGAGCTGATCGTCAGACCATGCGAAGACTCGGATGTACACAGAAAGAAAATCTCTATATTGCTTCTGAACCTCAGACGGTAGGTCGGCTCCGATTTTTACTCCGAAGGTCGAGTCGTCGTTTAAGAAAACTGCTAGCAATTCACCTCCATGTTCGGCGGTTGCGGATTTTTCCTCGACTCCCCGGGGGCCCTTGTTATTCCCGTCCAGCCTTGAGGCTTCCACCGAGATGTTATAGCACTTCTGAGCCATGGCCTGGTTACCTCGGACTTCCCCCACCCCGTTTTTGGTGGGGAACTTCATCTTTTGGTGATAGGTAGAAGGCACCGCTCTCGTTCGGTTGAGGATTCCTCGGCCGAAGATGGCGCTGTGTGCTATCATACCTTTGATCACTATGAAGTTCACCATGACCGTAACGGTTTTGGGTGGGGTGCCGAGAGTAACTGGCAGGCTTAGGGCTCCCTCGGGGTAGGTGGCCTGGCCATCGAACCCGCAGAGAGGGGTCCGGATCGGGCGGAGCCTAGATGGATCCTCTCCCATCTTAAGGAAACAATCATAAGACAGCACATCAGGGGCACTTCTATTGTCAACTAGAATCCTATCTACGTTACAATGGTTTATTGTGGCCAATACCACGATGGCGTCGTCATGCGGGGTGTTCAGCCCCTCCAGGTCTCAGTCGGAGAAGGCTATGACCTGGGGCTCACTCGGCGGGGCCTTGGGAGGCTCTATGGCTTGGCTCACCCGCTCGGCATGACGCTTCCTTCCTCTGCCGCTGTCGCCTCCTGATGCTGCTCCTCCGGAGATGACGTTGATGTGGACCCCTCGGGGGGCGTTGTCGATCTCCTCTGGGGCGCCTCGGTCTTCCTTACGCTCGGCTACGAACCGAGCTAGGTGCCCTTGACGGATGAGGCGCTCGATCTCGTCCTGGAGCTGGTGGTAGTCGTCGGTGTGGTGCCCGTGGTCACTGTGGAACAAGCAGTGCTTGTTGCGGTTACGGTTCTTCGACCTCATTGGCTCGGGTTGGCAGAGGAGACCCGAGTCCTTGATGTCTTCATAGATCTCATAGACCGGCGTGGCTAGTGGGGTGTATCGCTCATACTTCTGTGACGATTCCTTGCGTTCCCCGTCCCGGTTCCGCCTTTTTCCCGAACCAGAGCTTGGCTCGGATGCCCGCTTCTTGTCCCCCTCCCGACCCGAGCCGGTTGCATCTCGGCATGCGCTGAGTACTTCCTCGCACTCGGCATGGCGCAGAGCCAGAGTTACTAGCTCGGCAAGGGTCGAGGGAGGGTGGAGGACAAGCTCGCGGCGGAGATTCTCGTCCCGGGTGCCCCCAGTCAGTGCGGTTATGGCTGAGGCCACGTCTAGGCGAGGGATCCTCAGGGCTTCCGACTTGAATCGGTGAATATAAGTCCGGAGTCTCTCCCCTTGCACCTGTTTAAGGGCCAGGAGCCCCGCTACCGACCTTGGGGGGCACTTCCGGCGAAACTCTCTTTGAAGATTCGCCCAAACTATTTGAAATCTCGGATGGATCCGGGGGCGAGGGCCCGGAACCAAGCTTGAGCGCCTTGGACCAGGGTGGTCACGAAGGCTCGGTATTTGATGGCGTCGGACGATCCGTGCAGGGTCATCAGAGCGTCGAAGCTGTCGTAGTGATCGATCGGGTCGCCCTGGCCGTCGTAGAGCTTGAAGGTTGGGATGGAGGTTCTGGGAGACACCTCTGCCTTCAAGATATACTCGGAGAAAGGGGATTTCTCCTCATCCTCCGGGGGAGAGGCCTTCTGTAGGGCGCGCAGGGCGCGCTCTTGTTCTGCGAAGCGTCTCTCGAACTCTAGCAGTCGGAGGGATAACTCCGGCTGCTGTTGAGCCGCGGGGCTGGGGGGAATGTCTTGGCGATCCTCGGGAACGTCGGTCTCCGGGTTCAGATGGCGTGCCCCAGGTTTTCCCCGCCTCGGTGTGGAGGAAGCCTCTTGCTCCGGCGGCGGAGCTTGCGAGGGTCCTCCAATCCTGTTACGGATAATCTGCTGGCCGCGGATAGTGAAGCGGCCTCTGGCAGTGTGTTGGGATGCATTCTCGCGGGGAGGGCTCCCTGACGGGACGCGCGACCTTCCATCCCTAGCCGCTTGGGTCCTCATGAGTTCCACGAGGATATCCAGTTTTGCGTTGAGGGCTTGGAAGGCGTCCGCACCACCGTTAGGCGGTAGCCCTTCTGCCGCAGGGGGGGTGGTGGTTCGTCGACGGGGGCGCTGGCGTTGGAGGGGGGGTTCTGCGAGGCCCGAGAGGGGCCATCCCCAGCCGCTACCATGGCCTTTCCCCTATCGCTGGTGGACCTCCTCCCTGAGCTCCTTCGCACCATACTGGCTTTTTGTACGTTTCCCACAGACGGCGCCAGATGAAGAGGTGAGATCTCGCGCGGGTCCTGAGCGGACGGGGGATCACCGGATTATGAACTGCAAGAAAGGGAAACGGATCAGGGGGCCCAGGGATGAGTCTCTGGGGAAAAACCCTCCGATGCTTAAGTCAGTAGAGCTATGGTGGGAGCAATAAAGGGGGGAAGTAGCTTCTGCGCGAGATCCCTCTCCACCAGAAGGGTGAAGTGGTTCCTGCTCAGGAGTTTTGAGCGTGTGGTTGCCCTTACCTTTCACCGGAGGGTATCCTTCATTTAAATAGTGTGCCGTCTTCAGGAGTCCTATAAGTCGAGGGGTTTCAGGCGGGAGTTACGTCCTCAACGTGAGCTCTTAACTGCCTCATCGTGGGATCTTTATCGCCATGGGGATGTGGAGTCCCTTATCCCCTTAGATTCTTGCTTACAGAAAGCTCCTAACGGCTGCATGGATAAGCAATCGTCGGCCGTTCCGAGCTCAGAGATGCCAGCCCTTATCCTGGGCGGTAGGCTTAGCTCGGATGAAGATGGGTCGGATCGGTTGGCACGCGCCTTCCTATCCCCGGTGGAGAGATGGCTCGGGCGTGGACCTTTCCTGTGACCTGACCGACGCTCGGGCCTCCCGAGCCTAAGGGCCGCCTAGGAAGGTGGTATCCCCGAGCGAACTTTTATTGGGCTTTCAGTCCGGAGTGGGCCCAGTGGGCTGTCACTCGGGTGAGCGGGGCCTTGTTGGGCCCGGATGGGCCTAGTTCGGCTGCTCTTCAAGTGGGCTGCAGAAATCCCCCTCTCCAAAGCACATTTTGAATAACTTTTGGAGATTTTTCAATTCTCTTTCCCTTCTCTCTATCTCTCTCTAAATCTTGAAATCTGAATAAAATAAAAGATGATGAGACATTGAGACATTTGAAAATACTTTTGGGAGAGAAGGGATTTCAATGATTGGAGGGCCCGAAATTCCTTTCTTCAATCCATTCCAAATGCAACCTTAGAAACTTTCTTAGACCGAAGTCCACTGTTTTGTTGACGCGGTTGACCACCCTGAGTTTTTTTTTCTAACTCTGAATATTTTAGTTGACCAAGGTCGACTACACCATTGTCCGAGCAAAATATTGTGCTTTAGAAATTTTAGCCCACCTCCATATCTCACGTTATAGATAATAGGTAAAAACAAGGAGATATTTCTTTTAATTAATATTTTATGTATATATGTCATATACCTTTATGTAAACATTACAAAGTTATTCCTAAAGAGAGTCTAGCCCCTCAACATAAGTTATTAATAATGGATGTCATTATCCCTAAATTGAAAAGAAAGATCATTATAAATAATTGTTCTAAGATCAAATGGTAGAATTTAAAAAGTAAAAGTTTAAAAACATTTAAAAATCATCTATTAAAGAAAAATATTTAGAATTTAGAATAAAAAATTAATGTAATGTGGAATAATGTTACAAATTGTATAATAAGGGTAGCAAAACGAATCTTAGGCGAATCTAAAGGTAAAAAGAATTTTAAAAAAAGACTTGGTGGTGGAGTGAGGAAATCCAAAATACTGTTAGAGTACAAAAAGAATGTTTTAAAGTTTGGCAAACTAACAAAAATAATCAAACCCTGGAAGCTTATAAAATCGCTAAAAAGAGGGCTAAGAAAATAGTTAGCGAAGATAAATCAAAGGTATTTGAAGACTTATATAATAAATTAGGAACCCGAGAGGTGAAAATGACATATTTAAACTTTTTAAATTAAGAGAAACGAAAATTAGAGATTTAGATCATGTTTGTTGCATTAAAGGTGAAAATCAAAGGGTTTTAACTAAGTATCTTGAGATTAAAGAGAGGTGGCATAGTTATTTTCAGAAGTTACTTAATGAAGATTGTGTCGATGATTTCTCTTTAGAAGGTACCCAAGATTCAACAATATATGATAAATATCAATATTTCAGACGTATTAAGATATCAGAAGTGGAGGATACTTTAAGGAAAATGAAAGTGGGCAAGATCTTAGGACCACATGGCATACCTATTGAAGTATGGAAATGCTTAGGAGATATTGACATTCAGTGGGTAACTAAACTTTTCAATAAACTTTTAAAGGAACGGAGAATGTTAGAAGTTTGGAGAAAAAGTGTTGTACTTCCTTTCTATAAAAATAAAGGAGATATTCAAAGCTACAATAATAGTCGTGGAATTAAACTTATGAGTCATACTATGAAACTTTGAGAAAGAGTAATCGAAAAACACCTCCGATGTATGACTACTATATCGGAAAATCAGTTTGATTTTATGTCGAATAGATCTACTACAGAAGCTATTTTCTTACTATGACACCTAATGGAGAAGTATAGAGAGATGAGAAAAGATTTGTATATGATTTTTCTTGATTTGGAGAAGGCATATGATCGAGTACCGAGAAAATTGATTTGGTGGACATTAAGAAAGAAATGAGTCTCTCAAGGATATGTTGATTTGGTTAAGGATATGTACGATGGTGCTATTACTAGTGTGCAAACTATTGTTAGAGAGACTAGTGAATTTTTAGTTTCTATAGGTTTGCATCAAGGTTCTGCATTAAGTCAGTATCTCTTTACCTTAGTTATGGATGAAGTAACAAAACAATTGCATGAGGATATCCCTTGGTGTATGTTATTTGCATATGATATTGTCTTAATTGATGAGAGTATTGATGCTTTAAATGATAAGTTAGAGCGCTGGAGATTTGCTTTGAAGTCTAAAGGATTTAAAATTAGTAGGAGCGAGTCAAAGTTTATGCATTATAATTTTAGTAATGGAAGAGTGGTACAGGAGGACATGGTTTTAATTGATGGACATAACATTCCGAAGAGTAGTAACTTTCAGTACTTATGGTCTATCATACAAGAGAATGGAGAGATTTATGACGATGTTGCACATAGGATTAAGGTAGACTGGTTAAGATGGAGAAACACATCAGGAGTTCTCTATGATCGACATATACCTGTGAAACTCAAAGAGAGGTTTTATAGAACGACTGTGAGACATGTTTTGTTATATGATATCGAGTGTTGGACAGTACGAAAGGAACACATTCACAAAATGTGTATAGCAGAGATGAGGATGTTGAGATGGATGTGTGGCAAGACTAAAAAAGATAAGATTATGAATGAGCGCATCCGTCAAAACTTGGGGATAGCCCCAATTGATAGTAAAATGAGAGAAAATATACTCAGATAGTTTGAACATGTGCTTCGTCGCCCTAACTCAACACCGGTTAAAAGATGTGACGAATCTTAGTGGATGCTAGTAAAAGAGCTCGGGGAAGACCTAAAATGAGATGGTGTGATGTTATTAGGAAGGATATTGGTTTCTTGGGTTTAAATATGAATATAACACTTGATAGAAATCTTTGGCAGAACATGATTCATGTAGTCGACCCCAAATAATTGGGATAAGACTCTGATGATGATGATAATGATGATGATGTCATATACCTTTTCTATGCAATTTCATTCATTTAGCAGTACAAATAAGAGAGTAAATGTTAACTGAGTAAAGATTGTTTAGTATTCATGGAGTTCATATTAAATTTGATTAAATAATATTATTAAAAAAATCAAGTTTGAATAAGATAAAACTACTCATTTTTTAGTATCCCATCGACTCAAGTTCGATAAAAGCTTGACTTATGAATTAAGTTGGAATCTAGTAAAGATTGACTTGACTCACCTTATTTGCAAATAGAATTAGATGGTGCACAACACGGGTTCGACTCTAAAATTTTAATGGTGACAAGGGAGATTAGCTAATATTAGATTGCTAATACTAAATCATACCGACCCAATAATTAGAAATATTCCAGACCAGTTTGTAAACTGATTTGAATGTCATCTAATTCGATTCTCTTAGGCTGTCTAAAGGTTAGTCTATATACAAGGTTAGTTCTTACTTTACTTTGATTGAGAGAATAAATGAATTCAAATTAATTATATCATGATCTAATATAAAACAAGCTGTTAACTTGTTAACTCAATATTTGTGGCCTATCTGAATATTTCTTTTTTTGCGTCTTTTGGTGCTCGTGTTCTAAGACTACATTTGGTAGAATTTTTTTTTTACAGATTCTAATTGAGGAGTGAAGAATCCGTTTGAGTCTATTAAGGCCCAATATTGATTGGCCCTAGATCTAGGCCCGTGTCTCACGAGCATAATTGCTCCACGAATCACGAGATGCATGATCGAAAAGGCATTATCATAATAATGACAAAGTAGTGGACATCGAGAGACAACTCATGTCCCCTCACCTCCTGCAAGGTGGAAGACTAGGCGACCCATGACTCCATGCCTCCTCCAAAGTGGAAGACCGAGCGACCCACGATCTCACGATCCTAAACAACCATTTTTCCAGTAAGCCAGAAGACATGGAGGACAGAATGTGCTCGAGGAGGGAGATCCCATAAGAAGTACCATGGTCGAATGACTAGGGGGTAATCATTCTAAGCACTATGAGCCGACAATACTCCTTCCTCCATTTATCCTTTCGAGCACTCCTCTCTCCATCCGAGTACTTGTCTGACTTAGGTATCGTAGAGTTGTCTCTTGGGATCACACTGAGAACTCCTTTTGACTTCTTTTCCTTTGCTCACAGGTTTCCCTCTTGAAAAGCTTTTCCTCTTCTTTGACAAACAACTCTCAGAGTAGTAGCTTGCGATTCAAATGACCACTTTTCGGCCTCTACAATAATGATCGGAAGGGAGAAAGTTGGGGATAGAAGTATTAAATGGTTTAAATGAGTGTGTCATTTTCAAAATATATCTTTTCTAAGTCTAAAAAAAGATAGGCATAAAATGACACATTTTCTCTTCCCACAAAAATCTCATTTTGATTTCATTTTGAGAAAAGTAGACGGATTCTTAATGATTAGATGGGGTCTACATGTTGCCAAAATCCTCATATCAAAATCCATAGTTTCTCACTTATCTTCCTTAACGCGGCCTAAGACGTAGAGTATCTTTAATTTATCGCACTAAATTTCAATAGATGATTAAATAAAGGGTTTTTTGCATAAAAAGTATTACTAGACGCGAATTTGTAAAAAAACTAATTATGGAAATGTATTAGCATGTATATATCATTTCATAAAATCAAATAGTGCATAAATATCATTTGTAATATCTCAGAACTTTCTAATCCTTTCTCGTGGGTCCCGGATCTGGTTTCTCGGAGTGTTTAGCTCTGTTGTGTCCGAAATTTCGTTTCGAATATCTTTCATGTTCGGATCGGCGCGATCCGGAGTTGTTTCGGAGGTCCGGAAGCGTTCCGCAACTTTTCCGCGCATGTTTTCAGATTACCGGTGTGTGTTTCGGTAATACCTTCGGAATCTCGTTGCGGGTGAACCGGGTCGTTCACCTAGGCAAGAGTGGTACCGTTGCGACCGGTGCGTTTCGAGGATCGCAAAAATATAATTTTTAATTTTTTGATATTTTTTGGAATTTTTGAATTTTCTATAAATATCCTCTCTTTTCTCTCTCTCCCCCACCCTTCTTCTGCTTCCTCTTCTTCTTCCTCCCACCGTGACCGCCCCCCCCTCTCCCTCTCTCTCTCCCATTTCGACGCGGCGGGCCTCTCTCCGGCTGCAGACGGCGGCGGGGCGACGGCGTGGCGACATAGGCGGCGGCGAGGCGATCTCGTGGGTGTGCGGTGTTCGTGGGAAGCGTGAAGGAGCGGGGTTTCTAAAAGCGTTCTTCGTGATTTGAGCTCGATTCGGCAGAGCTTTCGCTCCATTGAGGTAGGGGGACAAATCCCTATGCTCATCCCGTCATCCCCCGCGTTTTGTAGGCCGAATGGGAGCCGAGAGGGGTGTCTTTGAGCGGGTTTGTGCAAAAGTATGAATTTGGGAGAGTTCGCCCGATCTATGTTTTTAGGTCATGATTTCGCGTTTTGATGGCTTAGAAACATGCTAGGGGTCCCCAGGGGTCTTCCCCTTTGATTTCCCCCTCTCCTATGGAAGCATGGGGGCGTGGTTGGCATTTTTGGGCGTTTCACGCCGTTTCGCTCTCGGACGGGTGTGACGGTCCATCCAGTGACCGTCACACCATGTGACGCGCCTGGATGGGTGCGTCACAGTCCTGTTTTCATCCAAGTAGAGTCTGTGGGCTGTGACGGTCCCACGATAGACCGCCACAGGTGCTGTGACGCACATGGGTTGGACCGTCAGGGACGTTCGACCGTTGGCTTTTGACCGTTGGTTCTGACCGTTGGGGGTCAAGGCATGTGACGCACCAGGCTTGGCGCGTCACAGCCTTGTGACGCCCCATGTGGGTGCGTTAGAGCGGACGCATTCTCACCCTGTAACGCACCAGATTTGGTCTGTTACAATCTGTGACGTACCGAGTGGCACGCGTCACAGTTTGTTCCTTCGTGCCTTGTAACGCACCAGGCTGGGTGCGTCAGGGTCTGTGATGCACCAGGGTAGGTGCGTCACAGTCGTTTTGCACCGAGGGTCTGATGCCCCTGTGTTGGGCTGCCAGATGGTTGTGACGGTCCAGCCTTAGACCGTAAGAGCCTGTGACTCGTCTAGGGTAGACCGTCAGGCTCAGGGTTGCCCCGGGTGGTTTGCAACCCCGTTTCTTTTCCGACCGTGGTCACCGTGCGACGGTGCTGGTATGTGGGACGGCCTTCGTACGTCGTCGGATGCGGACATTATTTTCCGTTGACTTGAGAGTCTACTCCGTAGTGACCCTCCACTAGTCGTAGCCTGCTTACACGCGTGTGGTCCCACCAGGGAGTGGTGGAGAGGCTACCCTTAGAGACGGTTTGTAGACCGGTTTTCGTCGGGCCCCACGTCTTGCAGTCAGAGTCTGGCTGAGGGGAAAACCGGTCAGAGGGCCAGACTAGGGACGCGCGATCTGTGTGTGCACACGTGGTTGGGGGCGTTGGACCCACGCCGACGGGCGTGACCCCAGCTAGTCACTTGTTTGTGGTTACTTGTTCGGTGTCCGTGCCTCTGGTAGGAGCTATCACGTTAGGCAGTTCACCTGCGGTGCGGTATAAGACGTCAGGGGACGCTACCAACTGTGCTTCTAGTGGGAGGTACTCCTGTCGAGTTGGGAGTGACAGACTGTCAGTCGTGCGACTTCGACCTTCGGGTTTTGTTGTATTGACCGTGGTGTTTCGGTCGTTACACCGTGGCACGTGTGTCGGTTTTCGTGCCGTGAGATCGGTGTTTTGTAGAATGCAGGGCTTCCCTTTCCGAGGTTCTCGCTTACTGCTAGCATAGCGGTTTCTCTGTTTGCGAGGTAGGGTTCGAGTGATCCTTACTGAGTCTTATTCTGAGACTCATTCCCTGTGTGTTTTCACCGTGTTTCAGGCGAGGCGCGGCTTTAGGGGAGCGCGTCTGAGGCTCAGCGTGGTTCAGGTGCCCAGCATTAGTGCCAGAGGTCAGAGCCGGGGTATGCCCCGTGTAGCTGTACTTTTCTTTCTTGTCTATGTACTAGTTGTGGACTACTAGTGTTGTTATTTTATTATATCTTGTGGACCATGTATCACGTAAAATGTTAATTTATTTCCTGCTTAATTTTATAACTGTTTAATTTCTGTAATTATTTGTGATACTTGTGTAGTCTCCACACCATCCTTTTAACCCTTCCGAGTCTTCGGACTCGTGGGTGGCGATACGAGTTTCGGGTTATCGGGCCTTCCCGGTAATCGGATTCTCGGGTCGTTACAGCTAGTATCAGAGCAGCGGTTGTGAGATTATACGAGAATCATAAGTAATTGTAGTGGTCCACTAGTCCACAGCGATGATGTACATGTGACGCTGACATCGGGCATCGTGTGTTTTGCTTAATCTCGCTGTTTCCGTGTTTCCTGTCTTTTGCTTCAGAAGCGAGCATGGCGTCGAGGGGGGGCACTCGCTCTCGGCAGGGGTAGTCGGATGGAGGTCAGGAGATCCAGCAGGAGGTTCAGCAGGAGCAGGAGGAGCATAGTAGAGCGCCACCTGCGGCCACCGAGGCAGCGGATGCTGCGAGGTTTTCGGGGGCCGAGGATTTCTTCCGTGGCATGTACTAGCTTATGTCGCAGCAGTTCGGCGGAGTGGCTGGTGAGGGCTCGTCGACCAGGGGTGGGCCAGGTCGGGCAGTGAGGGATTTCATGCAGTTTCATCCACCTTACTATGGCGGTAAGCCAGATCCTGATATGGCTCGGAGTTGGCTCGACGAGATGGAGCGGGTGTTCAGTTCCGCGCGGTGTGCTGCGGAGGACAGAGTGATGTTGGCCTCCAACCAATTACAGGGTACGGCTCGGGAGTGGTGGTCTTCCGAGTGGAAGACGTCTTTCCAGCTTCGTCCACTTGAGCAGATTGTGTGGAGCGACTTTGTCAGTGCTTTCGAGCGTATCTACTGTCCAGAGTATATTGCTACGTAGCGGATGCGTGAGTTTCTGGAGCTGGTTCAGGGTGACATGTCCGTGTTGCAGTACAGGGCCCGATTTGTTGAGCTGGGTCGGTATGCACCTCATATCATGGAGCATGAGAAGGTGAAGACCGCACAGTTCGTACAGGGCTTGAGGCAGGAGTTGAGGCACCATTTGATCGCGAATGCGGCCACTGATCTAGAGACAACGTCTCGTGTTGCGGCTTCTTTGGAGATGGATATGCAAAGGACTCGGGGACCGATTAGCCAGGGGCAGTCTTTGTCGGGTCGCAGCCAGCAGTCGGCTACCCAGCAGTAGGGTTCCTTTCAGCATGCATCGGGTGGTTCAGGAGCACCGGCAGCGTCGGCGATAGGATATGTGTCTTTTGGCTCTAAGGTCAAGAAGTTTTTCAAGAAGGGGTTCGGTAAGAAGAAGCCCAAGGATCAGAGGCAGGCATCATCGGGCAGTGTACATCAGCCGATTCCTTTTCAACATCAGGGATCAGTGGGTGGATCACGAGGACCGTGTCCACGGTGCAGCGAGTACCATCCAGGTAGGCAGTGCACATCGCCGATAGTTTGTTTTCAGTGTGACAAGCCAGGGCATATGGCGCGTGACTGTCCTCAGAGGCAGCAACAGCAACAGTTTCCTCAACAGCAGCAAATTCCCCCGCAGCAGAGGCAGCAGCAGCAGCAGCAGGGACAGTATCCGCCGCTACCCAGGTCAGCTAGTGTGGGAGGTAGGTAGAGAGTTCGAGGCCAGATCATACACATGACCTGGGCAGAGGCAGTGGCGTCGCAGCTCGTGGAAGGTACCGTTCAGATTTTGGGTTGTGTGGCTCGAGTTTTGTTCGATTCTGGCGCGTCTCATTCGTTTATTTCGGAGGATTTCGCGCTGAGTATTGAGGAGCCGGGGACCCAGTTGTCCTGTGATTTGGCAGTGGAGTTACCTTCGGGTGATTTTATGATCACACCGTATTGTTTCGATGAGGTTCATGTGTGGGTGGAAGGGCGGAGTTTGCCGGCTATGCTCTATGTGTTGCCGTTTCAGGACTTTGATGTGATTTTGGGCATGGATTGGCTCGAGACACATTATGCGTTGGTGGATTACGACTCGAAGAGGGTTTATTTCCTGTGACTTCACGGACCCACCTTCTATTTCCAAGGTATTAGGTCTTCCTCTCCCCGCTTTCTTATTTCTGCGATTCGAGCTCGTCGTTTGCTTGATGCGGGTTGTTAGGGTTTTCTCGCCTCCGTGGTTGTGACGGACCACATGGAGCCGGATGTAGAGGACATTCCGGTGGTGTGTGAGTTTTCCCGATATTTTTTCGGAGGACTTACCTGGATTGCCTCCCCAGCGGGAGATCGATTTCGTTATCGAGGTTGTGTGGGGTACGGGACCTTTGGCGAAGGCTCCCTACCGTATGGCCCCCGCTGAGTTGAGGGAGTTGAGGGCGCAGTTGCAGGAGCTGCTGGCCAAGGGGTATATTCATCCTAGCTTTTCCCCTTGGGGTGCGCCCGTGTTGTTCGTGAAGAAGAAGAACGGTAGCTTGCGGTTGTGTATTGACTACAGGCAGCTGAATGAGGTGACCATTAAGAACAAGTATCCGTTGTCGCGGATTGATGATTTGTTTGACCAGCTTCAGTCTGCCCGAGTGTTCTAGCGGATTGATTTGCGGTCCGGTTACTATCAGCTGAGGATTCGCGAGTCTGATATGGAGAAGACTGCGTTCAGTACGAGGTACGGGCATTATGAGTTCTTGGTGATGCCGTTCGGACTCACCAATGCCCCCGCAGCCTTCATGGACTTGATGCAGATGGTGTTTCGTCCGTATCTGGACCAGTTCGTGGTCATATTTGTGGATGACATCCTTGTCTATTCGCGGTCTGCCGAGGAGCACGCGTACCATTTCGGTGTGGTGCTGCAGACGTTGCGAGATCACCAGTTGTATGCGAAGCTCAGTAAGTGCGAGTTCTGGCTTCGTGAGGTGCACTTTTTAGGGCACGTGATTTCTGGTGATGGTATTTCCGTGGACCCCGCCAAGGTCGAGACAGTAATGCAGTGACCGAGGTCGAGGTCTGTGACGGAGATCCGGAGTTTCTTGGGGCTTGCGGGCTATTATCGTCGGTTTATTCAGATTTTTTCTCGCATTGCGGCCCCAATGACTAGACTTACGCGGAAGGATGTGTCTTTCGTCTGGTCTGAGGAGTGTGAGCAGAGTTTCATGGAACTGAAGAGATTGCTCACCTCGGCTCCGATGTTGGTTTTACCTTCTGGATCGGGAGGTTTTGTGGTGTGTACAGATGCTTCCGGGGTCGGAGTGGGTGTTGTGTTGATGCAGCATGGTAGAGTGGTGGCTTTTGCATCTCAGCAGCTGAAGCTCCACGAGGAGAACTATCCTACCCATGACCTGGAGTTGGCGGCTGTGATCTTCGTGCTGAAGATCTGGAGGCATTATCTGTACGGTGAGAAGTTCGAGGTGTTCACTGACCATCAGAGTTTGAGGTATGTGTTCACGCAGAGGGACCTTAACCTCAGGCAGAGGCGATGGATGGAGTTCATGAAGGATTATGACTTCACCCTGTCTTATCAGCCGGGCAGGATGAATGTCATCGTCGATACTTTGAGTCGGAAGGTCGCGGTCAGTGCCTTGATGTTGAGGAAGTGGAGGCTCTGGGAATAAGTGTCCGAAGTTTTGTTCATGCTCAAGATTCCCCAGGAGCCAGGGTTAGCGGTGCTTGCTAGTCTGACTGTCACGCCTGATATCCACCGTCAGGTGACAGAGGCTCAGCATTCGGACCCTGGGTTGTCTCGGGTTCTGGCTATGGCTGATGTGGAGCTCGGCGAGGATGGTGTTGTGAGGTTCCACGGTAGGCTGTACGTCCCAGCCGAGGAGCAGGTTCGCCGTGCGGTGTTGCGCGAGGCTCATGGGAGCAGGTACATCGTACACCCGGGTGCGACAAAGATGTATCGGAACTTACGGAGGTAGTTCTGGTGGCCTGGCATGAAGAGAGATGTTGCCGAATTTGTGGCTAGGTGTCTGACCTGTCAGCAGGTGAAGGCGGAACATCAGCGACTGGGAGGTACTCTCCAGCCCTTGGATGTTCCCGCGTGGAAGTGGGACCACGTGACCACGGATTTCGTGGTGGGATTGCCGAGGACTCCGAGTGGGCAGGACAGTATTTGGTTGCTGGTGGATAGGCTGACGAAGGTGACTCGGTTGTTACCGGTCAAAGTCAGCTGGAGCGTGCCTAAGTTGGCTCGTCTTTATGTGGAGCGGATCGTCCCGTTGCATGGGATTCCCATTTCCATCGTGTCGGATCGGGATCCGCGCTTCACTTCTGGATTCTGGAGGAGTTTCCAGCGAGCTCTTGGCACGATTTGGCATTTAGCTCGGCGTATCATCCTCAGTCAGATGGTCAGTCAGAGAGGACCATCCAGACTTTGGAGGACATGCTGAGATCCTGCTGCCTGGAGTGGCAGGGGAGTTGGATTCACCACCTACCGTTGGTGGAGTTTGCCTACAACAACAGCTATCATTCGAGCATCGGCATGGCTCCTTATGAGGCGTTGTATGGGCGTCCGTGTCGGACTCCACTCGATTGGTTTGAGGTTGGTGAGCGTGTTTTGACGGGACCGGAGTTGGTGCAGCAGTGTGTGGATGTTGTGCACCTGGTTCGTCAGAACATGTTGGCGGCCCAGAGTCGGCAGAAGAGCTATGCTGACCGTAGGCGGCAGCCTCTCGCGTTCGCCGTGGGCGATCGCGTGTTCTTGAGAGTTTCTCCGATGAAGGGGGTGATGCATTTTGGACGGCGTGGGAAGCTGAGTCCCCGCTATATTGGTCCTTTCCACATCGTGGAGCGCATCGGTGAGGTAGCTTATCGGTTGCAGTTACCCCCTGAGTTGGCGTCGGTGCATGACGTGTTCCACGTCTCGATGTTGCGGAAATATATGCCCGATGACTCTCATGTGCTTGAGGATTCTGTTTGACCTGAGGTGACTCCAGATCTTTCTCTCCCAGAGTTTCCAGTCCGCATGGAGGATAGGCGAGAGCAGCGCCTGCGGAACAAGGTCATCCCCTTGGTCAAGGTGATGTGGCAGCGGCACTCTGGTGGTGAGGCTTCTTGGGAACGTGAGGACGAGATGCGCCAGTAGTTCCCTTACCTGTTTGAGTGAGTTTTTTTCTTTCTTCCCCTTGGGTTGTTCTCAATTTCGAGGATGAAATTTCTTAAGGGAGGAGGACTGTAATATCCCGGAGCTTTCAGATCCTTCTTCGTGGGTCCCAGATCTGCTTTCTCGGAGTGTTTGGCTCCGTTATGTCCAAAATTCCGTTTCGGACATCTTTCGTGTTCGGATCGGCGCGATCCGGAGTTGTTTCAGAGGCCCGGAAGCGTTCCGCGGTTTTTCCGCGCGTGTTTTCCGATTACCGATGTGTGTTTCGGTAATACCTTCGGAACCTCGTTGCGGATGAACCGGGTCGTTCACCTAGGCGAGAGTGATACCGTTGCGATCGGTGCGTTCCGAGGATCGCGGAAATGTAATTTTTGATTTTTTGGTATTTTTCATAATTTCCAGATTTTCTATAAATACCCTCTCTTTTCTCTCTCTCCCCCACCCTTCTTCTTCTTCCTCTTCTTCTTCCTCCCACCGTGACCGCCCCCCTCTCCCTCTCTCTCTCCCATTTCGACGCGGCGGGCCTCTCTCCGGCTGCAGACGGTGGAGGGGCGACGACGCGGCGACGTGGGCGGCGGCGAGGCGATCTCGTGGGCGTGCGGTGTTCGTGGGAAGCGTGAAGGAGCGAGGTTTCCAAAAGTGTTCTTCGTGATTTGAGCTCGATTCGGCGGAGTTTTCGCTCCATTGAGGTAGGGGGACGAATCTCTATGCTCATCCCGTCATCCCCCGCGTTTTGTAGGCCGAATGGGAGCCGAGAGGGGTGTCTTTGAGCAGATTTGGGCAAAAGCATGAATTTGGGAGAGTTCGCCCGATCTATATTTTTAGGCCATGATTTCGTATTTTGATGGCTTAGAAGTATGCTAGGGGTCCCCAGGGGTCTTCCCCTTTGATTTCCCCCTCTCCTATGGAGGCATGGGGGCGTGGTTGGAATTTTTGGGCGTTTCACGCCGTTTCACCCTCGGACGGGTGTGACGGTCCTTCCAGTGACCGTCACACCATGTGACGCGCCTGGATGGGTGCGTCACAGTCCTGTTTTCATCCAACTGGAGTCTGTGGGCTGTGACGGTCCCACGATAGACCGCCACAGGTGCTGTGACGCACCTGGGTTGGACCGTCAGGGACGTTCGACCGTTGGCTTTTGACCGTTGATTTTTGACCGTTGGGGGTCAAGGCATGTGACGCACCAGGCTTGGCGCGTCACAGCCTTGTGACGCCCCTGTGTGGGTGCGTTAGAGTGGACGCATTCCCACCCTGTAACGCACCAGACTTGGTCCGTTACAGTCTGTGACGCACCGAGTGGCACGCGTCACAGTTTGTTCCTTCGTGCCTTGTGACGCACCAGGCTGGGTGCGTCAGGGTCTGTGACGCACCAGGGTAGGCGCGTCACAGTCGTTTTGCACCGAGGGTCTGACGCCCCTGTGTTGGGCTGTCAGATGGCTGTGACGGTCCAGCCTTAGACCGTCAGAGCCTGTGACGCGTCTAGGGTAGACCGTCAGGCTCAGGGTTGCCCCGGGTGGTTTGCAACCCCGTTTCTTTTCCGACCGTGGTCACCGTGCGACGGTGCTGGTACGTGGGACGGTCCCCGTACGTCGTCGGATGCGGACGTTATTTTCCGTTGACTTGAGAGTCTACTCCGTAGTGACCCTCCACTAGTCGTAGCCTGCTTACACGCGTGTGGTCCCACCAGGGAGTGGTGGAGAGGCTACCCTTAGAGACGGTTTGTAGACCGGTTTTCGTCGGGCCCCACGTCTTGCAGCCAGAGTCCGGCTGAGGGGAAAACCGATCAGAGGGCCAGTACAGGGACGCGCGGTCTGTGTGTGCACACGTGGTTGGGGGCGTTGGACCCACGCTGACGAGCGTGACCCCAGCTAGTCACTTGTTTGTGGTTACTTGTTCGGTGTCCGTGCCTCTGGTAGGAGCTACCACGTTAGGCAGTTCACCTGCGGTGCGGTGTAAGACGTCAGGGGACGCTACCGACTGTGCTTCTAGTGGGAGGTACTCCTGTCGAGTTGGGAGTGACAGACTGTCAGTCGTGCGACTTCGACCTTCGGGTTTTGTCGTGTTGACCGTGGTGTTTCGGTCGTTACACCGTGGCACGTGTGTCGGTTTTCGTGCCGTGAGATCGGTGTTTTGTAGATTGCAGGGCTTCCCTTTCCGAGGTACTCGCTTACTGCTAGCATAGCAGTTTCTCTGTTTACGAAGTAGGGTTCGAGTGATCCTTACTGAGTCTTGTTCTGAGACTCATTCCCTGCGTGTTTTCACCGTGTTTCAGGCGAGGCGCGGCTTCAGGGGAGCGCGTCTGAGGCTCAGCGTGGTTCAGGTGCCCAGCGTTAGTGCCAGAGGTCAGAGCCGGGGTATGTCCCGTGTAGCTGTACTTTTCTTTCTTGTCTCTGTACTAGTTGTGGACTACTACTGTTGTTATTTTATTATATCTTGTGGACCATGTATCATGTAAAATGTTAATTTATTTCATGCTTAATTATATAACTGTTTAATTTCTGTAATTATTTGTGATATTTGTGTAGTCTCCACACCATCCTTTTAACCCTTCCGAGTCTTCGGACTCGTGGGTGGCGATACGAGTTTCGGGTTATCGGGCCTTCCCGGTAATCGGATTCTCGGGTCATTACACCATCGCCGTAACCATTTGTTACCACCCGCCAATGTAAATATAGTTTATTTTAACCAGACCTATAAAAAGATCAAATTACCCTCAGTTTGAGAAAAAAAACATGTTATCCCCTCCCTCTCCACCTAGCCACCAAGAGACCCCCTCCCCATGGCCGCTAGAGCCCCCTCCCCATCTCCCTGCGAAGGTAGACCCCTATCCCCCTCCCCCTACGCAAACGTGAAACCCCCTCCCCCTCCCCTAGCTAGTATGCCGCCCCCTCTTCTTCTTCTTCCTCTTCTCCTCATACTGTCGTTGTAGGCCGCCAGTCTCTCCTCCTCTACCGATCGTCGATGCCAGACCCACTGACCTCTTCTTCTCCATTGTCCGTCGGACTTGCCGCCATCTTCCTCTCCCTAGTCTGCCATATCTGCCACCCCCTTCCACTAAAACCCTGGCCGCCCCATCGCCCTCCCAACCGTCACCTTGTGCCAAGCCATCCCCACATCTCCACAACGTCTACTGCCGTCTATACACTGCATCGACACCATGCACGGCTACCATCTTCCCCACACAAGCAGCATCCTGCCGTCAGTACCCTCAACCTTCGCCAGCAGCTAAGCCATCACCGGCCTCCTCTTTGTGGCGAAATAGCCGCAGCTCCACCCCTGTCAGCCCAATCCGGCCTCTGCTCCATCACCTTCGTAGCACCGGCCATCAGCTTCCATCGGCACTGACTCTGACCACCCCTCACACCACACCGGCTACCTCTTACCACCTCTTACATCGCAGCAGCCCACTACCTCTCTCTCTCTCTCTCTCTCTCTAAGGGTATATTGGTCATTTAACACCCAGTTAACATGAATATTAATATCTTTTTCGAATATTTGCCCCGTTGTCGATGTATACTAATCGCGATGGCATTTATACACTATTTAATTTTAGATAGTGATATGAATGTTAATATATTTTTATAAATATTTTTTATAAATTTATATCTAAAATTAATCGTACATTACGTAATTCATCATAAAAATAAAAAAAATAATCCTATCCCGGAGACCAATTGGACGGCAGTCGGCAGTCTTCGTTCTTATTATCTCCATTTTTGGCCGTCGGATGGAGGTATGAAGGATCTGGCTTCCAGGGCGCTAACTTCCTTTCGTTCTTTGAGGCGTGGAGGACTGTCCACCTCCTGTCGCTTACAACAGGGAGCCTCTTTTTTTTAAATCCCACGTGTACCAGGCTCTGAGCCGCCGGCACCATGCGCTTGACCAATAACAGGACGCCAGCCGTTCAAGTATCCATTGTGGCATTTTTCTATTGGTTAAACACTGTGCGGCCGGTCGAAAGACTTTAGACCGATACGTCCCCTCCGAGATACCGAACCACGGAAGCCACAAGAGCCACCCAGATTCTTGCGGGCCCCGGGGGAATCGTCTCCATGCTTCTGTCTCTCCTACACCACGCCATGGCTTGCCACCCCCGCGCTCTCTACAGCCATCACCCCCTCCCCTTCTCCCCCAGCCCGCCCTTCCCTATAACATCGGATATGAAGGTCGACCTGCATCGTCAATTCTCTTCTCCTCCTCTCTTCCCTTCCCACACTGTCCTTTCCTCCCCGGCTCTGCTGGAGCAGCGGCAGCCAAGTTAGGGAGAAGCCAACACCCCGACCGGGGGGGGGGGGGTTGGGGTGTCGTCTCTGCTCGAGATGGAAACCCTGTGTCCGAAATTGGAGCTACCTCTGCGGAGCTTCGCCACCGCCCCATGCCCCTATTGCCGGCGGCCCAAGCAGAGAGTTCCGACGTCTAACCTGTTCCCCCGATGTAAGCTTGGGGTTCGGTCCGAGAAAAGGTCGATGGATGAAGTGTTCGCATCGCCGGATGTCCAAGGAGACTTATCGGGCGGGAGGCCGAACAGGTCATTCGGCAGGAGGTTGCTCGGACTCGCGGCAGCCACGGCGGCTGCTGTTTCTTTATGCTGCAGCTCCCCAGCGATTGCCGAGTCCCTTACTGTTGCTTTCCCTGCTTCAAGAGTTCACGAGGTAAAAAATCTGTGATGCGGGCGTCTCACGATAACGTCGTTATGTTACTCTACCCTGTGTAGAGTTGTAACATGTTTATCACTGGGAGATTCTTTTTCTCTTGAGCTGTGTAACTTAAGTATGGTGTGTTCGACCTTAGATGTTTTATAGTATCTTGGATAATAGTACTTGATTTTATTTCAGCATTGTAGAATAAGAATTTGCGACCAAATCTTAGAGGATGATAGTAAATGAGCTCGTGATAGGCCTAAAATGAGATGGTGTTATGTTATTAGAAGTGACATTGGCTTCCCGGGTTTAAATATGAACGTCGCACTTGAAAGAATTCTTTGACGGAATAGGATTCATGTAGTCGACCTCAAATAATGGGATAAGACTCTGATGACGACGACGATGAGAATAAAAATTTGCAGTCTACTTATCGTGTAGTGCCTTTTTTCTGGATTCAAATGGTAGCTGCAAAAAAACTTGCAGTTCATGTGGCTAGTGCTGATCTTTATTTGATCTTTATTCCTGGACACCATACGGGCTTCCAACTTTTATTCACATCACTTTTCATTGCTAGTTTCATGACATCGGGTAATCTTATGCCAACAACAGGGGATCCCAAAGTCCACTTCCATAATCATATTTGATAAAATTTAGTGACTGAAGGCTATTTCTTGTGTGTTCTTTTGCTACCACTGACAGTAGTTTACTTGTTGATTCTTTAATTGGCTCTGTTTACATAGTCATGCGTTTAAAGTTTCTTTTCAGGTGAACACCGTCCAGAGGACTCTTGTTGAGGCATGGGGTTTGATACGTGAAACCTTTGTAGATCCAACTTTTAATCACCAAGGTGTCATATTTTATATACTTACGATGCTTCTAACCTCGCATTTTTTTGATTCACAATCAAGTCATGTATGGATTCAGTGGTGTGACGTGTATGAAAACGACAGCTGTTCTGAACTAACTGTTATGATGAGACATAAATTACTGAATTGGATTATGTTTATGAATTAAATCCCATAGGTCTACTTACCCAAATGTCCAGTTACTGAAAGAACATAAGATATGGGAATCAAGATCGGTTAAAGATTGATAGATGTGTAGTCTTTCATATATTTGCCCATGAGTATCCAACCATTTTTAAGACCAAGCCTCTCGCTGCCTAACCCCCAAATAAAAAAATAAAAGAAGGAAGAAAGGAAAGTGAAGAGAAACATAGATAAATGAAAGAAAAAGGATGAACTTGATGAGTTCCAACCTAAAACTTCTCAGGAATGAAACCATCTTCATTAGGCTTAGAAGCAGTGTCCTAACAGTGCCTTATTCTCATATATCCTGAGGATATAAGTCATTAGATGCATATTTTTGGAAAGGATCTGAAAGTTATGTTTGAATTTGCACATTAATATTGAAACTTTTCTTCCCACATGGAGATTGTATCCCCATTGACAGTCTACTTCTGACCTTTTTCACTCTAAAGTCATCATCCTGTACCTCACAAGGAAACATTGTTTTGTCGCTTCAATTAACAACCCACACCTTCTGGGAGCTGTCTACAGACATAATCACATAATTAATGCTGATGAAAGGTAAACCTTGGCGAAAATTTGCCTGCCTGCCAAATTCATTTCCCAATAGACATTTTAGTGTTACTAATATTCGTAATTGTCTGGGTTATCTTGAGTGCAACATATTGATGCTGACCACTTATTCTTGAGAAACAATTCTAAGATATTTTGGCCATTATCCGGTCCTCTACTTGGTTCTTCATACCATTACATGCTGATAGTATTTGATTGCCACAAACTTCATGCTCTTCTCCACTCATTCCTAATAGATTCAATGAATATTGTAGATGAAGTTGCCAAACCAGAGCTCCCTTTCTCATGAATGAATGAATCGGATATGCATTGGAGGGATATTGTGTTTATGCTTGCTGTTCTCCAACTACTACCCATGCTCTACATGTTTACATCTTCTTGATATGGAGCTGCCTAGTTCTTACACCCCCATAGAGCGTTTTTATGTTGGAATCTTTTTTTCCGTTTAATTCACATGTTTGATTTTCTGCATTAATTTGTCTTATTCAGACTGGGATCTGAAGTTGCAGCAAACAATGGTGGAAATGTTCTCTTTGAAGTCAGCTGATGCTGCATATAATAAGATTAGTGGCATGCTTGCTACTCTTGGTGATCCATTTACTAGAATTATCAGCCCAAAGGTGACTGGTTTGTTTCTTCTCCTATTTAACTTGCTTGAATGTTGGCTTTTGTGGTTTTTGAACCCTATAAGTGTACTAAATAAGTGTCTTGTTCCTTTGGTCATTGTAGAGGCCTAAGAAGGGGGCTCAAATGATCCCATATTGGAAACTATAAAGATGGGCATGTGCTTATAAGCAAGACCCAAGTCTTCTCTTTTGAGGGCCTTTTTACCAGCAAAAAGGACAAAACCTTAGCCGCCCTCCGGCGTGGCAGAGACAATACCTCAAAAGAGGCACCCCAAATTTGTACGTCTTCATTGGCGCCGTATGTGGGAACCCCGGCCCCATAAGCACAAAGCCCACTTTTACTGGGGGGCTAGTGTAGAGGCCTAAGAAGGGGGCTCAAAAGATCTCATATTGGAAACTACAAAGATGGGCATGTGCTTATAAGCAAGACCCAAGTCTTCTCCTTTGAGGACCCTTTTACCAGCAAAAAAAGACAACCCTAGTCACCCTCCGGTGTGGCGGGGACAATATCTTAAAGGAGACATCCCAAATTTGTACGTCTTCAGTAATAATATTTTGCTTTCAATTGAAGGTGGCTAATTGTTCACATTTTAGCTCCCAACATTTGCTTACACTTTTTGAAGGTACAAATCACTTTTTACCCCTAATCATCAATTTTGTATAGTCCATCAAGCAACTGATTTTGGTGCCCCTCCCTGCCCCCCCCCCCCCAAAAAAAAAGAAAGAGAAAGCCAACTTTCAAAGAGTACTTTCTTCTTTTGAGAGGGAAGCAAGTACAGCTTGTAGGCTTTATTATTAACCATACACATAAAAAAGGAGTTAAGTCCTTGGGGATACAGAATGCTAAAAGTGACTAAATAAAACAATACAAAATTGAATGTTGAATGGCAGGGACTGCAGTCTAACTTAGCCACGCCCCTAGCCTTCAAAGTTCAAGGGCAATTTAGTGCCAACTGACATTAGTATTGAAGACCAATTTAACTGAGTTACTATAGGGGTCAAAAACAAAAATGAGCATTATATGTCTCTGGTTTTCCAGGTTCATGGATTCTTTCACCTTATTTGATGAGGAAGTGCATTTGATCCTACTGTTATGTTGAAACCAATTTAAGTTTCCTATATGCTTCTCACTGTCTTTATCCTTTATCAAACTGCCTAATGATCTTCGGCGCATGCAGGAATATCAAAGTTTTCGGATAGGTAGTAATGGAAATCTCCAAGGGGTTGGAATCTTCATTAGTGTTGACCAAAGTTCAGGGCAATTGGTTAGTGACCATGTCTACGCATAAAACCCATGCATTTGCCTTGCATAACTCTTACACATTTCATGATGAATATTCAATAGTCCAATTATATATTACCTTAGTTAACTTGGATGGGCAGATTTGTTTCGGTTTATAAGATGTTCATACTCATCTTCTTAACAAACAACTAGCATTTGTGATCTGCTAACTCAACTATCACTTGTTCTCATAAATTAGCCTTTTATGTTGTCATAGGTTGTCTTGTCCTGTATAGATGGCAGTCCAGCTGCCCGTGCTGGCATACATGAAGGAGATGAGTTGATTGAAATAGATGGTGAGTTAATTATGACTTATATAATTTTTTTTCTTTTTTTTCTTTTTTCTTGCTTTTGTCTTGGCTAAATAATCCATTCTTCAATAGAGGGTGAGCATAAATCTTTGAACTACATACTGCTCTAGCCTGCAGGTACATTGTTCTTATATTTTGTTATGCATTTGCGCCCATAGTCATCAGGATTGTTTTATTTTTAGTACATATCCTTATTTTTATTCATATGAATGCATCATACAATCAACTTCTTGCAGAAGAATATCATTAATTTGTTCCTATTGTGTTATCTCTCAGGTATAAAACTAGTAATCACATATGTAATGTATTGTTTTGTGGCTGATAGTCTTTCTGGACAAATCATAAGCCATCACCATCTTATTTTTCGTTTCTTAATGAAATTCTGAGATTACGAATACTTCCTCATCCTTGTCATATGTGTGTGAGTTTAAATGTTAAATAGATGGGATATGCCGGAGAAATAATCTGAACAAGGATCTAAGCACCAAGAAAGTTTTAGAATTTTATAGCTGCAAAAGTATCGACAATTTTAAAGAGACTTCCAGTACCTGGTGCTGGTGGCCTTCCATCTTAGCTTTCGTCTAGAGAGGGGGATCACTTTGCTGAAAATGTCACCCATCTAACATTTGACGAGAACTATTGTCTCCTATCTGATGGCAACCATCTACATAGACAAATCTGCAATATATCATGTCCTGGAATGAAACAAAATTTGAGCGTCTTAAATTTTATAGTTTAACTCATACTGCTTCAATTCCAAGTGCAAACTTAAAATTTGTTATGATTCAGGTATTTTCTGTGTTATTCAGGTGAAAGACTTGCAGGTGTAGATGGAGAGGCTGCCGCCCAGAAGCTCAGAGGACGTGCTGGAACCACTGTTACAGTAAAGATTCACAATGTAAGTGTCATAAGCTCCATTCTTTATTTCTGATGAAAATAGTCGAAATAAATTGTAATTATAAAAGGATAAAACTGGAAACACAAATAGTAAGCAGTTTCCTATCATTTGATCTGTAATTAAATTTCTGGTCAAGGCCCCTCGATGATGGGCTTTTATCTTGTAGTTCCCAGCTCTTTTGATGTCTGCCAGCTATGTGGCATGGGAATTAGCTGAACAAAGTCACACAGAAACCAGTAGAAGACACGATAATCCCACATTACGATTAAGTTTGACCATATTAAGACTCATTAATATGCTATTGTTCTCATAACACGAACTCTTGCAACTTCTCTATATCTATTTTAAGTGGCATATTCTGTGTTGAATTGCCATGTGCCATGTAAACCTAAGATAAAATTTTTCTTTTTCTATTGATCAATTTAGAGTCGTGGAAGCTGCGATGTTATGGGGGAAAAGCCATGGTTTAGTCAAGTTAGAACTACTCAACTGTAATTCGCATCACTGAGCATTCCACAAATGATACACGGCCATTTCATCACTTTTTTTTGACTAAGCTATACAGTGAATTCATTAATGTTATAAATACTTTCTTGGCCAAAACATTAGCAAGTTCTTTTCAAAGATATGCCTGCACTGAGATTTATTACTCCGTGCAGACATTTGAGGTTGTGATCTTCTATAGCACTAAACAAGACCTTTAATGTTCATTGTTCTACATTTCTGACTGGATCTTTATCATTTTGATCTTTTAGGGTGATGAACATGGAGGTCATCCTGGGATTAGAGAGGTATTTTACATCCACCTTTTCTTGAAGATTTAAAATGATAACATTTGGGAACTGATGTGGGATTCCCCATTTTCACATTGGGGTGATACACTTTTGGACTTTCGGGCAACATTGTCCTTTTCTTTTTCATTTTAAATGTGTAGGTGGTTTCCACATAAAAAATGGGAGGTCTGAGTTCTAATCACTTCCCTAACATTTGACCTAGTTATAAACATCAATTTCAACATCATACCGATAAGTTCATGGAAAATGTGATTATGATTGATGTTTTGATTGGTTACAAGACATATTTGGCTGTGGATCTAACATGGAAAAAGCTCAATTCCTGGTTGAAGGTCAAATTATCGCGTGAAGTTATCAAGATTTCACCCATATCCAGTACAATAATCTCGCACATGTCCCAAGATGGCCATGAATCAAAGATTGGTTATGTGAGGCTGTCTTCCTTCTCTCAGGTACTAATATTTAAGCAGTGATATCATTCTTGTGCCATTGTAATGAACATATTTGATTTTCAATATTCTTGTCCTTTGTTCCTAGCATCATTCTGGCACGTCGTTGCCTCTGAAATCCAACCATTGTCTACTTTTGACCAGACTGCTGCAGTTGAAATGGAAAATGCAATTCAGGGTATGGAGGATCAAGGTGTGCAGTCCTACATACTGGACTTGCGTAACAATCCGGTTTGTAGAATTCTCTCTTCTTTAGCTGAATGAGATCCTTACCATTCATTTAATCTTTTCCGTCCTTGCTCAAATGTACTCTACAGGGAGGTCTTGTGAAGGCTGGTTTGGACGTGGCACAGATATGGTTAGATGGAGATGAGACACTTGTGAACACTGTTGACCGTGATGGAAATATGCTACCTATCAACATGATCAATGGTCATGCTTTGACACATGACCCGCTTGTTGTTCTTGTAAGTTGTCTTTGCTATTGCTGTTTATATCATGTCAGACAACTAAAGATTTCAGCTGTTTGATTCCTTGTATTGGGCAAGAACATTCTCCACTTCCCACTCATGCATATATTTTTCCCCATATCAAGCTGTTTGTCAGCATTCAATTGGGCTACCTGCAAAAGGCCAACTTTTGTGAGTAAAATGAAATGCTTTTCTTTTGGGTCTTGTAAAATGAACATTGGGGATCTTTTCCTCAGAAACAATGCACAGGGCAGATGAAATTAGGCTCGACATCATGGAACAAATTTTGTGGTTGAGCCTCCATTGCTCGATGATAATACCAGCATGTCAGACTTGCATAGAGGAAGTAGTGGAAAAGATTCCTCGTGGGGCTGTCTTTACCATAAAGGCCGATTTGTGATGATATGGTTTGGGTGTTATCCTCTTACTGGAAACTGACAGTATGTGTTTCCACTATCTGCAATTACTTGAGGGTCTGGACTGCACCTATCACTCCACGCGGATGAGCCTACTGTGTCATTCCTCCATATTAATACCTGTTGATTTTATTCCTACTTTAAGTGTCCAACAAATTATTAGTTTACATTTTTATCTTGATAAAGATAGTTACTACTGTTTAGCCATGTCATGTAAGTTTGTCTTCGACATCCTGAGCAAGCCATTCACTTTGACAATAATAAAAAAGAATTCTGCACTTGTCTCCTGTGCGGCTTCCTCCACTTTGGCTGCATTTCTTTCAAGCTTCTTTATTCCCTTCTCTATATCGTTCATAAACTGAAATCTACTCATGACACATTATACAGAGATTGTGAGGTAAAAAAAGGGTTTATATTTCTGATCCTTGTATGTACATGGAACAGGTGAATGAAGGAAGTGCCAGTGCCAGTGAAATTTTGGCAGGAGCATTGCATGACAATGGACGCGCTATACTCGTGGGAAACAGGACTTTTGGTAAAGGAAAAATTCAGGTAAATTTCATCATACACAGACTTTATCATGTGCTTTTCCCACTTTGCTAAGTGGATGAGCAAATTCTTGATTTTTTCCTCGTGAATCTGCTTGTCTTTGACCTTGTACCGCATTGTTCCTCATCTAAATCCCCTTTGCATCATCTTATTCCATTGAGTTGGATATGGCAAGGACATAACTTGCTGCAGATGATTATGGTGTCAAAATTTTCAGCTTCCTTCTGGAAGTTACATTTCAATGTTATAACAATGTACTCACGCGTGTAACAGAGTGTGACTGAACTACATGATGGGTCCGCATTGTTCATCACCGTCGCGAAGTATTTGTCCCCGGCATTGCACGACATCGATCAGGTGGGGATCCCACCGGATGTACAGTGCACACCTGACATGTTGGCCACGGCCAAGGCATCCGCTGGGAGAGATCAGAACACGACCACTTCTTTGGAGGGAGACTCTTGCATCTTGGTGGCAGAACATGAGTTGGAGATCCAGGAGTCCAAGGGTTCAGCTTCATGAGAATAGCAAGGCTTTTAGTCCTTCACTGTGATCAATGTCCCTGGATCATATATGCGCAGGGATTCTTGAAGAATCTGCTAAAAGCTAGGTTAATGTATATGCATCTTCCCATTCTTGGTGTAACTATGTTACACATTTGTATAGCATTGGAATCTCTGGAACAACATGACAGTGTACTGTAACTGCAGAATCAAAGATATACATGAATCATCTATTTTAACTTTTCGTTCTTATCTTCCATCCGTGTGCATATTCATTTGATATCAGAACAGTGTCCTATGGCTGCGAAATCAAAGATGTACACGAATCATCCAATTTAACTTCTCATTTTCATCTTTCATGTGCACACATCACCCGGGCGTTGTGGCCGATACCTATTGTATGGAGCTTCGTTGTTGTCTTATGGACGTGAAAGTCGAAACGATTAATAATCCAAGGTTGCAGCTTGTGAGTGCCAACTCCCCCAGACAGATACATGATCGGTGTCTTCCTACGGGCCGAATGTGTAAAAAAAAAAAGGCAAAAACGTGAGAGAGAGTTCTACTTGTTACACCACTGGTGGTGCAAGAAAAAAAATAAAAAAACAACAATCTAACCTATGTATACTTACTATCTGATCTTTGATCTAACAATTGGAAAAAAATAAAAAATATAAAGATCAAACAGCCCTATTTGTCCAAAATAATATGCCAACAAATTTGAATCCATTTAGGGCTTGCTATCTTTTTTTTTCTTATTTCTTTAAGCCTCGATTGGATAGTGTAGGCATGTACGTCTGGTTGAGTTCGACCCATCTTTTATATTTATTTATTTATTTGAATCAATGGATAACAACAAGAAAAATTAGATGGAGAAGGTCTGGAGTCAAGCTCGAGCACGCTCTGCCGTACATGGCTTGGGTTCTGTTCGACGATTTTCAAAGTGGTATTTTTGATTTAAAAAACCATCTTCATAAAATATTTTTGGCACATTATTTTAGCAAGGCGACAGTACCATCTTGAAAGTCACAATTAAATACATTGTCATCCAATAAAAGTTCATATATGAAGTCTTTCGTAAAAGGTGATAGACAGAGCAAGATCAACAAGATCAGGGCTATAAATATTAAATAGCTTAATCTTGAACTAAGATAGCTTTAACATCGACCATGGTAAATATCGAAATGGATAACAAAAACCGTATCTTACTTGTAGTTACTGAGGGGCCATATTTATTATTATTTGAACCCAACAATATATGTCACGTGTGAATTGTTAAAATATCAGATATGTGTATTCATGAATTGTCACAAATGTTCTTCTATATAGACATTTGCTCGCCAATTATTACAAATGTCGCTGATAGGGCTTACTGCACACCCCCAGGTTATTGCACATCTTGTATGTGCACCAAATTTTTTTTTTTAAAAAAAAAGTGTGAGGTGGGAGTCCACCTCACCTATTTAATCGTACAATTTATCACTCAGTCTAACGATCTAGAAAATTAAAATAAAATTCTTTTAAAAATATTTTTTTTCAAATTTACACAATCTGATTTTTTTAATTTTTTTGGGCCGTTGGATTAGGAGATGTGTCGTAAGATCAGATAAGTGACGAAGAAAAGCAGCGTGTTTTTCCGACAATTGTTTACTCCCTGTTTTGTTGCAGTATCAATCTTGGTATAGTATTAATATTAATATTGATATTAATATGATATATCAATATTAAAACTGATGTGAAACAGTGGATTAATCTGCAACAATATTAATTTCAAAAGTAATATAAGGGGTGATTCGTGACAGAAATGGAGACTACAATCCCTCACCTTCTACGTCATATGGCTCTCAGGATGTTGCCGAGACCCGCCAACACCTTGGCATCATCGCCCCCACCATTCACCGAATCTGATTCCATCTTCGTTTCTACCAGCTTCGTACGAGTTAGAATCTCAGACAAGATTGGTCGACTCTATTATCTCTATCAGATCGAAATCGCTCTGATCCGATACGATATGTCCGAGTTACATGCGACTCGAGTCGACTCCGTTGCCTCTCATCCCACCCGGCAGATCTTTCTTCTCCCATTTCAACGCCCTCCCACCCCGGCGGCTGTTTCTTCCCCCACACCGACACCCCTCCACCCCGGTAGCCCACCCCGGCACCCCCGCCCCACCCCCGACAATCCCCCACCGTGGCTGACAATGTCTCTCTTGGCCGGATCATCGTCGCCACTATCGGATCTGGGCTACCATCGCTGGATCATTGTTGCCACCGTCGGATCCTCGTCGGAGCATGCCTATAAGGTCACAGAGAAGGGTAAAAAGGGAGGAGGAGCGACTCGATCCGAGTCGTCTGAATCATGTCTCGGATTTTCGTGGATCCGAGTAGTGTTAGAGTGTGGAGTCAGAACTTTTCTTCGTGCGCCCTTGCACGGGATCACACTCTGTCTCAGGAGCGCATCCAATGCTCCAGGGGAGCATCCTCGATGTCAGGAGAGCATGTAGTCACGACTTCGTGCGTTCTCGCATGGGAGCATATGCAGTCTCCAGGGGAGCATCCATTGCCTCTGAAGAGTATCACTGGCGTCAGGAGAGCATCCATTGCCTCTGAAAGGGTTCAAGGCAAGTCGATGTCACTTGGAGAATGTCAACATGCATGATGCACCGACCTTAGTATTGGCAATGCACCGACCTCGTCTTGGCAATGCACCGACCTGGTCTTGGCAATGCATTAACCTGACTGATGGTGGGGGAGCATTAGTAGTCACTGGAGGGCATATTCGATCTCAGGAGAGCATCCTGGGTGACAGGCGAGCATGCACGTTTAATGTACCCCGGAAGAGATTTGTTTAACAGGGCCATTGTTATCCTTAATACTCTGACTAATGACGCCCTAATCTCCTAGTATAAAAGGGTGAACTCTCTCTTTGTATTGTAACCAGTCTGTGATTATCTTAGTGGATTATTGCTGCGGCCGTGGACGTAAGAAGGCATCTTACCTCCGAACCACGTAAAAAATCCATGTGTTCTTGTGGTTTGATTTCTTTTCTCTTTCTTCTTCCTCCTCTGCTGGTTGTCCTCCTCGTCTGGGTACTCCATACCCCTAACAACTGGTATCAGAGCCTTGTTCTGGTTCGAGGAGGACAGTGGGAGCAACGGCGGTGGATGAAGGAAAGGTTAGGATCAACAAGTTCGATGGCAAGGACTTCGGTTTCTAGAAGATGCAAATCGAAGACTACCTGTATCAGAAGAAGCTGCACGAGCCACTTTTTTGAACAATGCCGACATGGATGAAGAAAGAAGATTGAGATCTACTAGACAGACAAGCATTGGGAGTTGTTCGCTTGACGTTGGCTAGAAACGTCGCCTTCAACATCGTGAACGAGAAGACCACGGCAGGATTGATGAAGGCGCTATCAAATATGTATGAAAAGCCCTCGACTTCAAACAAGGTATATTTGATGCATTGTTTATTTAATCTGAAGATGGCCGAAGGTGCTTCTGTTACAAATCACATCAATGAATTCAACGTGATTACAACTCAGTTGAGTTCTGTATAAATAAACTTTGATGATGAGATTCGAGCTTTGATTCTTTTATCCTTCTTACCTGAAAGTTGGGGTGCAACTGTGACGGCTGTAAGTAGCTCTTTCGGTTCAAGCAAATTGAAGCTCAATGAGGTTCGAGACTTGATTCTAAGCGAAGATATTCGCAGAAGGGAATCAGGTGAAATCTCAGGTTCTACCTTGAATACAGAGAGCATGGGAAGAACAAAACAGCGGGGTCAAAATAAGAGCAGATCTAGGTCCAAGAAGAAAGGTCAATCAAAGTTTGGTGGTGATGGGTGTTGAAATTGTGGTAAAAAGGGACACTTAAAGAAAATATGCAAAAGAAAAACCATAATGAAAAACCATAATGAAAAGTCCGCCAATGCAACTGCAGCAGAGCAAGTTCAAGATACTTTAGTTCTTTGTGTTGACACTCCTTTAGAGTCATAGATTCCTGACTCGGGTGCGTCGTTTCACTCTACCTCACATAAAGAAAGTATGCAAAATTATGTTACTGGAAATTTTGGGAAGGTTTATCTTGCTGATGATGAGTCTTTAGATATTGTGGGGAAGGGTGATGTCAATGTAAGGATCATAAATGTCACTTTGTGGAAGTTAAAGAATGTAAGACATATATCTGACTTGAAGAGGAACTTGATATCTGTTGGATAGCTTGATGATGAAGGTTATGTCACAACCTTTGTGGGTGGATCTTGGAAAATAACCAAAGGTGCTATGGTGATAGCACGAGGCAACAAGATGGGTACTCTCTACAGGACTAACAACAAAGATACAGTGGCGGTGGCTCATTTAGGAGTTGACTCCAACATATGGCACTGCAGGCTTGGTCACATGAGTGAGAAAGGGATGAAGATACTGTTATCAAAAGGTAAGTTGTCTCGCTTAAAATATGTGGAAGTTGGTCTTTGCGAAGACTGTATTTTTGGGAAGCAAAAGAAGGTTATTTTCTCAAAGACAGTAAGACCTTTGAAGACACGGAAGCTAGAGCTTGTACATACAGATGTATGGGGTCCTTCACCAGTACCATCTCTTGGAGGCTCACTCTACTATGTCACCTTCATTGATGACTCTACTCGCAAGGTATGGGTTTATTTTTTGAAAAGAAAATCTGATGTATTTGTTACTTTCAAAAATTGGAAGACCCTTGTAGAGAATGAGACATGTTTAAAGGTGAAGTGTCTGAGATCAGACAATGGTGGAGAGTACGACAACAAAGATTTCAAGGACTTTTATGCAGCTAGTGGTATCAGGATGGAAAGAACTGTTCCAAGAACACCACAATAAAATGAAGTTGCCGAGCCCATGAATAGAACCTTGAATGAACAGGCTAGGAGCATGAGGATACATGCCGGACTGCCAAACATATTTTGGGCAGATGTTATTAACACAGCAGCCTTCTTGATAAACCGAGGACCATCTGTCCCTTTTGATGGTGAAATTTCAGAGGAGGCCTGGACAGAGAAAGAGGTAAATCTTTCACACCTGAGAGTCTTTAGGTGTGTTTCATATGTGCACGTAGATTCTAATGACAGGGATAAACTGGATGCTAAATCTATAAAGTGCTTTTTCATTGGATATGGTTCTGATGAGCTTGGATATCAATTTTGGGATGATGAAAATCAAAAAATTCTCAGAATAAAAAATGTTATATTCAATGAAAATATCTTGTACAAAGACAGGGCTGTTGTAGAATCTGACAGTGCAGGGAAAAGAAATTTCACAAGATGATGTGAATGACAAGATACATGATATATCTGAAATAGAAGCACAACCCTGTACACCGGTACAACTGAGAAGATATGTAAGAATACCTAGGCCCACACAAAGGTATTCTCCATCTTTGCATTACCTACTGTTGATTGACGAAGGTGAACCCGAGTGTTATGATGAAGCAATGCAGGTTACAGATTCTGTTAAGTGGGAGTTACCCATGAAAGATGAGATGAACTCATTGCAAAAGAACCAGACTTGGGAGCTAACTAAACTCCCTAAGAACAAGAAGGTATTGCACAACAAGTGGGTTTACAGAGTTAAAGATAAACCTGATGGCAGTAAGGGGTACAAAGTAAGGTTGGTAGTGAAGGACTTCCAGCAGAAGGAAGATATAGACTACACTGAGATCTTTTCTCTAGTTGTGAAACTAACCACTGTTAGATTGGTGTTGAGTATTGTTGCTGCTGAGAACTTACATTTGGAGTAACTAGATGTGAAGACAGCTTTTCTCCATGGTGACTTGGAGGAAGACATCTACATGTTGCAACCAGAAAGTTTTTCAGTCCCAAGCAAAGAAAACCTTGTGTGCAAGCTTAAGAAAAGTTTGTATGGTCTGAAACAAGCCCCCAGACAGTGGTACAAGAAGTTTGATGGATTCATATGTAACAATGGTTTCATTAGGTGTAACATGGACCATTGTTGTTATCTTAAGAAGTTTGATAATTGTTATATCATATTGTTGTTGTACGTTGATGATATGCTTATTGTAGGATCAAGTATGACAAAGATTAACAATCTGAAAATGTAATTATCAAAGGAATTTACTATGAAGGACTTAGGAGCAGCAAAGTAAATTCTTGGGATGAGAATTGTGAGAGATAGAACAGCTGGCACTGTGAAGCTATCTCAAGAAAGTTACATCTAGAAGGTGTTGGGCAGATTCAACATGCAGGATGTAAAACCAGTTAGCACTCCTTTGGCAAGTCACTTCAAGTTGTCTAAAGAGCAGTCACCAAAGTCTGCTGAAGAGCGTGAGTCCATGAAGAAAATTCCTTATGCATCAGCTGTAGAAAGTGATGCGCTCGACATCCATCGTTTAAAAATGACCTGCCACACAAATTTCAAAATTTATACAACCGCACTCACTCACTTAAATGATTTTGAAAATACGAGTAAAGTGGTAAATACGGGTCGATCTCACGGGGAAGAAAAATAATCTTTATAGATCAAGTTGGAATATATCCTTATGTTTGCAAATCAATTGTTGTCTTTTGAGTGTGATTATCACTAAAGAAACTTAAATTGCGACTTTGCATAAGAAGAGAAAAGTGAAGGAAATATTTAGCCAATGGATGAAGAGCGCCGTCGTTTCCTCGCCGAGCCTTGGATGAAGATCACTCCGCCTTGGAAGTCGACGCCGTGAGATGATCGGAAGATGACTCACTTTGGGTGTGTGTGAAGAACTTGTGAAGAGAGGGGTTGAATAGAACTAGGAACAAAGCAATGTTGAAAACATAACAGAATTCTATTGAAAATAGAGGGCTGGAAGGAAAAGAATAACTTAAAATCTAGAGGGAATTAGAAAAAGTGGAAGAAATGAAAGTTGTAGAGAATGAAAAGATGAAGAAGTTTGATGAAGAACACAGAAACAAAAAATGAAAGGAAGACAGTGAAAAATGTGAAAAACTCAAGAGCTATCAGTGCGGATGAACAGTAATATGGTAGAAATCAGAACAGTGAAAAATTAATTATAACTCTCAAAATAAACAGAATTAGAAGAAGTGGTAGAATAAGAAATTTTAGATCTACAAGAGAAGAACAACTTTCATGAAGAACTCAGAGTAAAAAGAAGATGGGAAATGCTTCAAAACAGAAGAATATTAGAAGGTATCACCTCGTATGAACAGTAATCACGTAGAACAGCACTTAAGAAAATAGGAAATAACTTTCAATCTAGAAGGAATTGAGGGAAATGCTAGAAAGAGAAGTTGAAGAACACTTACAGATGGACAACTTTGTAGAAGATAATAAATTGAAATAAGGATCACACAAGCTTGTAAATTGACTATGAAGAGCCAAAAATGGCTAAGAGTACAATGAAAACATTCAATACAAACTAACAACAAACTCCAAAACTTAAACACAGAGCTCTCAAAATTTCTCCTCCATGACTTTCCTCAAGGCCAAAATGAACTACAGAATATCAAATGCTACTCTACTCTACTCTCCATCCTCTCTATTACAATGGAAGCCCCCTCCCCTTTTATAGAGTTATTCCCCATGTGAACACTTTGCCATTCTTTGCCATCTTTGTTGAAAAACTCAAGTCATTTGCAGCCATTTTTGACTCAAAATTGTGTGCCAACATATGTTGCACACTTCTCCATTTTTTTGATTTTTCTATATTTTTTTTCATTTCTTTACTCATTTTTCCTTCTTACTCTCTCTTTCTCTTTTCTCTCTCCTGGCCGACCGCGTGCGTCCGTGCGACGCCGCCTCTCTCTCCTTCACTTTTGCGCGCACGTGCGCCCGCCTCGCTGACGCGGTGCGCCGCCTCCGCGTGTCGCCCGCCGTGTGCCTTGCACGTGGCGCTGTGCGCCGCGTCGCCCAGCCACCTCTCCGCCGCGTGGACCCCCTCCACGTGCCGCCGCCTCGTCGCCCCTGCCCAGCCGCGAAGGCGGGCACGGGGCTTCTGCCTGCGAAACACAAAGCACACATATAATATATATTAGTTTATACAATACATATTTATATATAATATATATATGATATGATATACATATTGATATATATATCATATATAGCTTAGAAAAATTCAAAAAATGTCAAATAAATTTATTTTTTTTCTATTTTTTTTCTTTTCTTTTTGAACAACTCCCTGGACTTTTGGTCTAGTTCAACATATAATTTTAGTTTCTTTTTTTTTCTTTATATTTGTTTCTTGTAACTTCCCTCGTACCGAGTGCATGCATAAATAAGTAAAAATTGTTATTGAAATTATTTAATTTCAAAAAATTAATTATTTGACTCTAAATTAACCGTGAGTGTGATACGTGTATATTTATTATTATTTAAGCTCAAAAAAATGTGTATAATCATGAATTAATATGTAAAAATACACACTTATCACACCCCCAACTTACTCATTGCTAGTCCCTTAGCAATACAAATAATCTCAAAATGTAAGGACTAACAAGAGTTTACAAAGTTCATGCCTCATTTCTAGATCATCTTTCATAGAGTCAACTAAAGATTAGGAATCTGGAATCATTATCACATACTAGCCTTATGTAGGAAATTCAGGTACATGTTTGAGAATTCTAATCAAAATTCAGTAGCACTTGTGCATGTGTAATACTAAATTCACAGTAGAGACAATTGCGTCCTCTAGTTGCTATTCCGAACAAATACCTTTCAATTCTGCACTTCTTAATTAAAGTGTTCAGCATACTAGCTTTTTGTCTGCCTTATTACGTTTGTCCCTTTTGGGATCTATATTTTTTTCTTTTCTACTCTTTTCTTTTTTTCTATACACACATGATGCTGCACTACCAGTCACTGTTTTACGCGAACCTCAACACGTCTTAGGTGAAGTAGGCCCGGTTACACAGATCAAAGTTCCTTTTTCTTTTGACGCGAACCTCAACACTTCTTAGGTGAAGTAGGTCCGGTTACTCAGAATCGGAGTATTTTTCATGGTATTTTTCTCACAAATTTTATTTTTCAAAAGATAATATGGCAGAAAGCTTCTAAAAGATATCTTCTTCAAGAAGTGCAGCATATCAGACAGTATGTCCAAAATAGCAGAAGGCTTGTCCTACTTGTTTCATTAGCGTGCAACGTGATTGTATTTTTCTAAAGTGCACATGAACTTTAAAGAGATTCTTAAATCAGTTTTCCATGGTTAGATTAAATAAATTGTCCATCATCCTTTTCCCTAGTCTTTTTTATTCTAGATTTCTTTTCAATGGAAACATGAATCATGAAAACTCAATCGGGTGTTTTTAGTTTTCCAAAAAAAAAATTTGAGGTGAAAAATTTAGAGGTTGTATATATGAATGCAGAATAGGCAACATGATTTTCTGTCCCCCCAACTTAAATGACATTGTCCTCAATGGCATGAACAATAGAGATTAATAGAACAATGTAGATGAGAAGTTTATGAAGGAACGGGACAACCTGATAGAGGTGGACTTCGAAAATTGTGGCTTATGAAGAAAAGGTGGTACTTGACTTTTGACGGCTTGGCTTAGCTGAGCAGTAGAGTAAGCAATCTCCGTTCTCTCCCCAACTGATCTATTATTCACACCTGCAAAATAAAAACACACGAAGAACTTGGGTTGCCTCCCAAGAAGCCATTTATTACCACACAAAAATCACTAAAACTTTGGGTTAGCCTCCCAAGAAGCGCTAAGTTTTATGTCGTCAACCAGACACAAGGTAGATCATCAACCAACGTGTGGCATTCAGAATGAGCCACCACGTGACTTTGTCCTCCTTCAAATTTAGCCCTTATGCCATTGGAAGACAAGAGTAACCATGTAGGGATTGGGGCTAGAAATATGCGGGTCTCGCACTTTATTGAAGTTTGCTGTAACCAGAAGTGTGAGCCAATTTTTAAATTTAGGGATCCAGAAATGGTCAATGGTCAATAATTTGTCATGAGCGAGGTGGAACCCTTGCACAACATCAATCCATTGGTCCTCTTGACCTGTATCGTCTCTCCTGACGAGTCCTTTAGGAACGACTTCCTCCATGGTAACTTGTTCAGGCCCTGGAAGCTTAGGAATGAGATTGTCATCCTTAGCCACTGTCCTCTCAGTAACAGCCTCATGAACTTTAAGGGCATTGATCAACTTATCTTCCTGAGAGGAAGTCAAATCAAAGATGAATGTGGTTGGCACATCCCCCTCAGGTCCTAGAATGTCAAATTGGAGAGGCTCAACTGACAGGGGAATCAAAGTAGAAGGAAGCACGGGCTCAGTATCTAACGCATCCACAGATTCAGACTTCATTGGATAGGCTTCAGGGGTCAGATCAAATATAAAATTTTTGAATGAAACCCCTTCATCACACTCATCACTCATCTGAGGATTATTAACCAAATTACCCAATAATGGGGTGGATAGAGGAAATGTAAATGAGTCTAGCTTGGCCCTTTCATCATAGGTTAGATCAAATGTGAATTTCTCTAAGACGAGCCCTTCATCACACTCATCACTCAACTGAAAATTATCAATCAAATTTTTAAGAAATGGGGTCGGTAGATGAAATGTAAATGTTTTGAATAAGGCCCCACCATCATGTTCTTCCATCCCATCTTCAAAGAGAGTTTCATCAAATTCGGAGAGAGACATGTGATTAAAGATTTGAGGCTCAATATACGCTTCCGCTCCCCCTAACTGGAGATCATCCACCTCTCTAGCATTATCCTCACAAGAATAATCAAGCATAGGTTGATCATTCACTAAGTCATCACCGTCATCAATTTCTTTTCGAAAACATTCCTCATTCCCCTCAGAGTCCGTAAAGTTTGCATGTAAAATCTGCTGACAATTTCTCTCCATAATCCCTTCATCTTCGAAATCAAATGTTATTTGAGTGTTATGAGATTGAGGAATTAAGGATTGATTACAGTCAGTGCGAAGGACTTGATGAGTAAGATTAGATTCAGAGTAATCAAAGAATTGATCTCTCTCCCTGTTTTTGACTTCTTTGGTAAGTCTATTGATTGGTTCTTGGAGGGATTGACGTTGGAGAATTAACTGAGTGAATTGATCATTTGGGTTATTATCTGAGGGTGGAAGAGATGAATAGCAAGGAGGGAAATAATTTATATGTTGGGCTGGATCATAATAGTCATTAGAGTTTGGGGCCCAAATATGATTTTCCTTATTCCCTTCTTCTCCCCCCAACTTAGACTCCTTATTATTTTCCTTGGCCATTACAAATTGAGATTCATTAGCTTCCCCCCAATTTTCCTGATAGGGCTGCTCCATATTATCCTCATCATCAAAAATTATTTGAGAGTTGGTGAATTGAGGATTGATAGATGGATCATTCAATGTGATATTATAACCAGGAAATAAATTTTCAAAGTTTTCCTTGGGGAGGCTAGTATGTTGGTCCATTTCTAGCTCTCTATCACATTGGTCAAGCTGGGCTTGAATGATTTGGCTCTGAGCTTGAAGGGATTGCTGATTGGCCAAAATGAGTTGAGTCATTTGATTAAACCTGTCCTCGAAATCAGACTTTGGTGGAGCTGGATAGGTTGGGTTGTACTCAGACTGTGATGAGTAATTAGAATGAAAATCAGTCTGGTACTGAGGTGGTGAGGAGTAGATGGGTTGTCCTTCATGTTGGGCTTGATTGTAAGGATCATTTGAGTAAGAAGCCCAATCTGAAAAGTGTGAGTTTGAAGGACTTTGAATGGGGTCTTGATAGGGTACCCAAGAAGAAGATCGTCGGTTTTTCCACCTAGGACATGGGTTTGTGTAGGAGACAGAGGTGGAAAAATCTGATGGAAATGGGTGTGGCTCTTGGGTAGGAGATGAATTGTAAACCTCATTGTGGAAAAGTGAATGATTTTGATGATAATAGGCAAATGAAGGAGTTGAACTCAAATTGCCCGCATGGTTGAACATGAAAGAATCTATTAATGGGCATGAACAAAATTGTATGTGGCCATGCAAAAGACCCAAGAAAGAGTGATATTTTTTAATGAATATTTTTTCTGTTTTGATTTTGTTGTTCTTTTATGCAAAGATAAACAAGTTATCACACAAATTACCCTAATGACCAAGATGTGTCCTAAACCTACAGATGAGGTTTCACAAAATGATTAAAGTGAAACTTAAGTTCACCCTCAGTATTTCCACCAGCCAGGTAAGGGGTGGGGTAGTGGGAGGCTCCCCCTACTTTCGTAGGGACCTAATTATGTCAAACCACTAGCCCGCTTAAGGCGTTTGCCGTCCGACCGTCTTGCCTTAGGCACCGGTTTTCATAAGAGGGTAAACCCAAATAACACAAGAACCACAGTGTGATCCTAGGGTCAACGTCTACTGACTTTTATTTATGGCGTAGGTCATGCAGATATGCAAGGGAAATGTGGTTTGTGGGCTAAGGAAGGGTGATGAATTCCCCACCTTATGTTATTTAAAGGTAGTGCCCTTAGAATATTTTGAAATGAAATGCATACCACAATTTCAAACAAGGGGTTCTTATGCAATATGCATGCCAGAATAGGATAAGTAGAACGTACCTTGCCCCTCGCAATCTTCAAAATGCAATGACAGGAATTAAACAAAGAAAAATTCTATGCTAAATGATGCATGACCTAGAACATGATGTGTGGTTTCTATTCTTGAAATGATATTTTTTTTATTTTGGTGCAAGTATATATATATATATTTTTTAGTTAATGAACCTATCTAGCCAGCACAATTTTCTTTTGTTTTGATGTTTTTTGATTTTTATAGATTTTTCAAGAATTTTTCAGATTTTGTTTGTAGATTTTTCAGAAATTGGAAAAACAGAACATGTTCCTACGTTTCTGCCCTTTAGCGACGCTTGACAGCTACAGTACCAGGCTTTCAGCGACGCTTCATTTTCTTGGAATTTCAGGTATGATTTTCCTCTTTCTTTGATTTTCTGATTTGTTTTCTTTTTCCTGTAAAATAAAAATAGCAAAATCAATATATAAATATACACATCAAACACAAGAATATTCCAACATTCAAAAATTCCTCCCCGGCAACGGCGCCAAAAATTTGATGCGCTCGACACCCGTCGTTTAAAAATACCGTGCCACACAAATTTCAAAATTTATACAACCGCACTCACTCACTTAAATGATTTTGAAAATACGAGTAAAGTGGTAAATACGGGTCGATCCCACGGGGAAGAAAAATAATCTTTATAGATCAAGTTAGAAAATATCCTTATGTTTGCAAATCAATTGTTGTCTTTTGAGTGCGATTATCACTAAAGAAACTTAAATTGCGACTTTGCATAAGAAGAGAAAAGTGAAGGAAATATTTAGCCAATGGATGAAGAACGCCGTCGTTTCCTCGCCGAGCCTTGGATGAAGATCGCTCCGCCTTGAAGTCGACGCCGTGAGATGATCAGAAGATGACTACCGCTTTGGGTGTGTGTGAAGAACTTGTGAAGAGAGGGGTTGGATAGAACTAGGAACAAAGCAATGTTGAAAACATAACAGAATTCTATTGAAAATAGAGGGCTGGAAGGAAAAGAATAACTTAAAATCTAGAGGGAATTAGAAAAAGTGGAAGAAATGAAAGTTGTAGAGAATGAAAAGATGAAGAAGTTTGATGAAGAACACAGAAACAAAAAACGAAAGGAAGACAGTGAAAAATATGAAAAACTCAAGAGCTATCAGTGCGGATGAACAGTAATATGGCAGAAATTAGAACAGTGAAAAATTAATTATAACTCTCAAAATAAATAGAATTAGAAGAAGTGGTAGAAGAAGAAATTTTAGATCTATAAGAGAAGAACAACTTTCATGAAGAACTCAGAGTAAAAAGAAGATGGGAAAGGCTTCAAACAGAAGAATATTAGAAGGTATCACCTCGTATGAACAGTAATCACGTAGAACAGCACTTAAGAAAATAGGAAATAACTTTCAATCTAGAAGGAATTGAGGGAAATGCTAGAAAGAGAAGTTGAAGAACACTTACAGATGGACAACTTTGTAGAAGATAATAAATTGAAATAAGGATCACACAAGCTTGTAAATTGACTATGAAGAGCCAAAAATGGCTAAGAGTACAATGAAAACATTCAATACAAACTAACAACAAACTCCAAAACTTAAACACAAAGCTCTCAAAATTTCTCCTCCATGACTTTCCTCAATGCCAAAATGAACTACAAAATATCAAATGCTACTCTACTCTACTCTCCATTCTCTCTATTACAATGGAAGCCCCCTCCCCTTTTATAGAGTTATTCCCCATGTGAACACTTTGTCATTCTTTGCCGTCTTTGTTGAAAAACTCAAGTCATTTGCAGCCATTTTTGACTCAAAATTGTGTGCCAACATATGTTGCACACTTCTCCATTTTTTTTCAATTTTTTTGTATTTTTTTCTACTCTTTTTTCCTTCTTCCTCTCTCTTTCTCTCTCTTTTCTCTCTCCTGGCCAGCCGCGTGCGCCCGTGGGCTGCCGCCTCTCTCTCCTCTGCTTTTGCGCGGCGTGCGCCCTCATCGCTGACCCGCCCACCGTGTGCCTTGCGCGTGGCGCTGTGCGCCACGTCGCCCGGCCACCTCTCTGCCGCGTGGACCCCCTCCACATGCCGCCGCCTCGTCACACGTGCCCAGCCGCGAAGGCGGGCACGGGGCTTCTGCCTGCGAAACACAAAGCACACATATTATATATATTAGTTTATATAATATATATATATATATATATTATATATATATTATATAATATACATATTTATATATATATATCATACATAGCTTAGAAAAATCTCAAAAAATGTCAAATAAATTTATTTTTTTCTATTTTTTTTCTTTTCTTTTTGAACAACTCTCTGGGCTTTTGGTCCAGTTCAACATATAATTTTAGTTTCTTTTTTTTTCTTTATATTTATTTCTTGTAGCTTCCCTCGTACCGAGTGCCTGCATAAATAAGTAAAAATTGTTATTAAAATTATTTAATTTCAGAAAATTAATTATTTGACTCTAAATTAACCGTGAGTGTGATACATGTATATTTATTATTATTTAAGCTCAAAAAATATGTATAATCATGAATTAATATGTAAAAATACACACTTATCAGGAAGTCTAATGTATACCATGATTTGTACCAGGCCGGATATAGCACATGCAGTGGGAGTTGTGTACAGACATATGGCAGATCCAGGCAAGCAACACTGGGAGGCAGTGAAATGGATTCTGAGATACTTAAAAGGCACCTCAGGCAAGTCACTTTGTTTCAGGAAAAGTGATGTTATCTTACAAGGTTTTGTTGATTCAGATCTTAGTGGTGATCTGGACACTAGAAGAAGTACCACTGGCTATGTTTACACCTTGGGTGGCACTGCAGTGAGTTGGGTTTCAAAACTTTAGAAGGTTATTGCTATCTCAACAACAAAAGCTGAGTATGTTGCTATCTCTGAAGCTAGCAAAGAGATGGTATGGCTGAAAATTTTTTGAAGGAGTTGGGCAAGGAACAAAGCAATAGTGTGCTGTTTTGTGACAGTAAAAGTACAATTCACCTTGCAAAGAACCCAATCTTTCATGCAAGGACTAAGCACATACAACTGAAGTATCACTTCATTCGTGGTTTGCTTGAAGATGGTATTTTGTTGTTGGAGAAAATACTTGGTGCAGAGAATCCAGCATACATGTTAACCAAGGTGATAACCACAGAGAAACTGAGGTTGTGTAAAGTCTCAGTTGGCCTCCATGGATGATTGATGGAGGGATGCTGTAGCAGTATTTCCATTGTTACATTGAGCAGGATTAATACATTGAGATGTTTGTTTTCTTTGGAGTTCAAACTCCAAGTGGGAGATTGTTAGAGTGTGGAGTCAGAACTTTTCTTCGTGCGCCCTTGCACGGGATCACACTCTGCCTCAGGAGCGCATCCACTGCTCCATGGGAGCATCCTCGATGTCAGGGGAGTATGTAGTCACGACTCGTGCGTTCTCGCATGGGAGCATATGCAGTCTCCAGGGGAGCATCCATTGCCTCTGAAGAGTATCACTGGCATCAGGGGAGCATCCATTGCCTCTGAAAGGGTTCAAGGCAAGTCGATGTCACTTGGAGAATGTCGACATGCATGATGCACCGACCTTAGTATTGGCAATGCACCGACCTTGTCTTGACAATGCATCGACCTGGTCTTGGCAATGCATTAGCCTGACTGATGGTGGGGGAGCATTAGTAGTCGCTGGAGGGCATATTCGGTCTCAGGAGAGCAACCTGGGTGACAGGCGAGCATGCACGTTTAATGTACCCCGGAAGAGGATTTGTTTAACAGGGCCATTGTTGTCCTTAATACCCTGACTAATGATGCCCTAATCTCCTAGTATAAAAGGGTGAACTCTCTCTTGGTATTGTAACCAGTCTGTGATTATCTTAGTGGATTACTGCTGCGGTCGTAGACGTAGGAAGACATCTTACCTCCGAACCACGTAAAAAATCTATGTGTTCTTGTGGTTTGATTTCTTTTCTCCTTTCTCCTTCCTACTCTGCTGGTTGTCCTCCTCGTCTGGGTACTCCATACCCTCAACAAGTAGATCCGCCCGAGTCGCCCCGACTCAGACCGAGTCGACGAACCATGATCACAGGGAGTTGTGAAGGCCGATGCCCGAGGGAGTTTTGAGGGAGTTGGGGGTCGAAGCAAAAGTAGTATTTTGTAACACAGGGCAAGACCTGTCTTGAATCTGATATATACTTTTGGAGCTTTTATGTGAAGAGATTTTAAAATTGATACAAGATAGCTAAACACCTAAATTAAATGATATTAGTATCAATATCAAAAGTGATATTGATACAAGTAATTAATATTTCAACCAAACAGGGGATTGTAAATTGTAAATAAAGTAGATTATAAATTTATTTATTAAATTAAAACCAAAAAATTCCTCATATTTCAAGATAACTGAATCTAAAATTAGGGTCATAAAAGAAGTGACATTCTTACCACCGAATGTTGATTTTTAGTTAAAATCTGCTTGGTACGTACAGTGTAAAATTTTGTTAAATGCAACATAAAAGTTGATGGCAGAATTATCTGGGTGATTCAAAACTTTTATATAACCAAAATGCCTATCTATCATTTATCTTCAGATCCAAAGTTAGAGTTTCCTATGAGTGTCACCTGGTTGTGTCTGTGTTTGAGTAACGCTCGGTACAACATTCTCGGTAATTATATTTTGGGATGTTGCACATGTAATATTTTTTATTTTTATTTTTTATTTTTTTTTGACTGACTCTCACGTCTAATTTGGTTGATGTGTCGTTCACGTCACCGGATGACGAGACGTGAGAGTCAATTAAACGAAAAATCTCGACTATGTGAATAGTAAAATTTTACTATTCACATAGAGATAAATTTATTTTTACTTAGGTCTCACGTCATGTCATCGGATAACGTGACCGACACATCAACTTAATTAGACGTGATAGTCACTTAATTTTTTTTTAAAAATAATAATATATATTACATGTGTAACACTCCACAGTATAATTACCCGATGTGTTGCACTAAGCGTTACTCTCTGTGTTTATATGCTCCCACTAAACTTAGGCCTATAAATCAGCTGTGGCAAGACATGATGAGCTTGGGTTATAAAAAGATCATGACTGCCTAATTTTTCTGATGGGAGATAAATTAACTCCGTATTACAACGAGCATATAATTAAGAGGGGAGGTTTCCTATCTCCTATCTCCTCCTCCTCCTTCCCAAACGATGCCAGTAAAAAGAGGAAAAGCTAATGATATAATATGCTAACGGTAAAAGGGAGATGACGATGATGCGCATGAGGGGCAAGCTGCGGGTGTGCGTGGGGGTTTTGCAGGACGTACGTGGCTGATTGCATGTACGGATGTCAAAAATATTGATAAATCTGATTATTGACGTCATCTGATCGACGATCGATCGAGTAATATTTAAATAAATAGATATGAAATTAAATTTAGATATATTTAATATATCTGTTTCATATTTAAATAGGTATGAATTTAACGCACTCGAGTATCCATATATCTTATTCGAACCCGTTCTTAATAGTTCATTGTACATGTTAGACCTATAATTTTGACATTAACTTAACATGTTATCTCCTTGTTAGATTTGTGAGTTTGATCTTCTTACTAAAATTGTAATAATATTTTTATAAAATATTAAAAGTATTTTGCTAAGAAAATTATTGATCGACCTTCTTTTTTTTCTATTTCTCATAAATCTCATATTCTCTTAGACGTGGACATAGATTCATGATTTATAGATGGGTACGGATATCCGTGGATATATCTATACCCGTGATAGATATCTCTGTATTATATCTACGAAAATAATAGAGTACTATCTAGATATGATATTTATAAAATTTGTACATATAGAATATGATATTAATCTATTCAAACTAAATCTGATTTATTTACGTCCCTACGTGTAAGAAATGACATGGCGTGGAATATATATTTACTAGCTTGAGAGCGAATCATTTAAAAGGGAAATAATAAAATGAAATGAGTAGATGGTGGTCTTGCACAGGTGGGTCGCATGAGGAAGAAGGTGACAGGAGAATTAATGGATCAGATTGATAGGATACATAAGGAAGGGCGATCAGCTAAATAAGTAACTTTCACGTGAGATGGTAGTAAGAGTTAACCTCGTAATAAGGACTTAACTCTAACCTGTCTCGAGTACGATAACTCTGCTACTAAATTAGATTAAAAGTTGATAAAGTGAAATAACTCATCTTAATCGGCCCTCGTTCGATTATCAAAATCGCCCTTAAAATACAACTTGAGCAACAGACCTAGGATTCACGATATGTTTATTTTTTTGTTGGATTCCAGACTCGAAGAGCACTCAGATTATCGATGATTTTGAAGAATATAACAATCAAACGTATTTTCTATGAATTTTACAAGGTGACTATTCTATAGAATAAGTATTCTCATCTAACTTTTCAATAGGAAATTAACTTGGAATAGAACGAGACATGAATCGCTTAGTCTCTAATGAAAATTGCTTATAGGGTGTTTGGTTACGATTTTTTCCCTCTTTCTCTCTCAAATTTAAAAAAGAGAGAGAAAACTCATTTATGGGTGTTTGGTAGAATCTCCTAAATTTTAGGGAGAGAATTTACTCCCGTACAAATCTTCCTCAAAAAAAAAATAACTTCCTACCTATTTTTTTTTTGAAACCGCTCTCTCTCCCCCGTGCGTCCCCTCCCCCTCCCTCGACCGACCGGATCCCCCCTCCCCCTCCCCTCCCCCACCGGCTCGGCGAACACCCCCCCCCCCCCGCGGCCCCCCTCCCTTGCCCGTCCCCGGCGAACCCCCCCTTCCCCTCACTGCCCCGGCGAACTCCCCTCCCCTCCCTGGCGCCCCCTGCGGCCCCCTCCCCTCCCCCCGACGATGCCCCCCCCCCCCCCCGACGGCGGCCCCCCTCCCCTCCCCTCCCTCCCTGGCCCCCCCTGCGGCCCCCTCCCCTCCCCCCGACGGTGCCCCCCCCCCCCCCCCCGACGGCGGCCCCCTCCCCTCCCTCGGCAGCTTCGCCTGGGATGGCCACCGCCGCGAAGGCCTCCTGCCGGCCCCCTCCACCCCGCCCTCCTCTCCCTCCGCCGCGGCGGATCCCCCTAGCCCCCCTCTCCCTCCCCCCCGGCGACCCCCCTCTCCCTCTCCCTCCGCCACGGCTGATCCCCCCAGCCCACCTCGCCCTCCCCCCCGGTGACCCCCCTCTCCCTCTCCCTCCGCCGCGGCGGATCCCCCCCTCTCCCTCTCCCTCTCCCTCCGCCGACCCCCCCTCTCCCTCTCCCTCCCCCGCCGGGGCTCCGCCGCGGCAGCTCCTCCCCCTCCTCCGGCGGCTCCCCCCCTCCCCGTTAGCCCCCCCCCCTCTCCGGCAGCTCCCTCCTCTAGCAGCTTCTCCTCCGGCGGCTCCTCCTCCTCCGACGGTAAAACTGAGAGCTTTGCCAAACAACACATCCGACTCTTTTTATTAATTTTAAAAATGAAGTAGAAAATTGATGTGTCATAATTTTAAAGATAGAAAGAGTTTTCTTTTTAAAAATGTTCCCAAACACCACATTAGCGACGGCCTCACAATGATTAGGAAATGACTCTTAATCACAGGAGGATGTCTTTAAGCCATGGAATGATAATTAATGTACTATGAGGCCTTAAATACACACGAAGGAGCGTGTGATGGAGGAAGTGACTGACGTGGGCCATTTTAACATCTTAAAATCACGAAACTGTTGACAAAATAAGACATTATATAAGGCATAATTCATAAGGTGGTTAGAATAATTTGATATGGTGGTTAGATTATCCTGACATTAACCTGGTTACAGGGAGAATAATTGATTCAAGCAAATGATAGAAGCAGCTATTTTTTTTTTGAAAGCATAACAGTGATTCATATCATTCATAGAAAGAAGAACATACAAGACAACACACTGCACCCGAGCGAGAGCAACCGCCAAATACACAACCCAAAGACTTCCAAGAAGAAAACAAGAGAACATAGTGTGGAACAGGAAGGGGGTAGACGGACGCCGAGGATGAGGAGGCCTGGAGGCGCCGGAAAAGGGTCTGCAGCACTTGAAGGATACAGGAACCTTCCACGAGGAGCACATGGCTTCCAATCCGCACTGACTTCTGGCGGTGACGAAGAGAGTCTCGGGTGGCCAGCACCACAATGGATGCATGGGGGATAAGCTCAGGATCTCCGAGGCACTTCAAAGACGAGGTTGAGAACCCGATACCTGCAACACGGAACAGAACCAAACATTTCCGAGGCCACAAGGGAGCACCCATCCAAGAGGGGAAGATCGGAATGGGGGTGAGAAGAAGAGGGTGGAGGGGGAACGGAAGAAAGGGACGAGACATTGGGGAGAGGGACAGGTGGAAGGGAGGCGGGGGATGATGAGGGGTGGGCGGACCGGACGGGAAGGTGGGAGGAAGTACAAGGGCCGAGGCCAGGGGGGTAGGAATGCTCGGTGCCAAAAACGGAGAGGGGTGGGGGACGGAGGGACGGCCGAAGGCGGGGAGGTGGAGGATAGAGGGACGGAGGGGAATGGGTGGTCCGAGGACAGCCGGAGGCAGGGAGGTGGAGAAGAGGGGGTGGATATGGTGAGGGGAGGCCAGACAGGAGGATCGGCGGCGAGGGGGGAGGTGATGGAGGCGGCGGCGGCGGGCTGGGAGCGCAGGGGACAGGGAAACGAGAAGGAGGGGGGGGCGAGAGTGTGGAGTGGAAGGGGGTGGCGCCTGGGGCGGGGAGGAAGTCCAGGGGAAGAGGCAGGAGAGACAAGGAAGGGGGGGGGGAGAGAGGGGGGTGGTCGCCGGGGAGGAGAGGGGGCGGGGCCAAGAGAGGGAAGGGGGGGACGGAGGGAGGGGCGGAGCAAAAACCAGGGGGGGGATCGGGGCAAAACCCCGGCGCCCTTGACCATTCCAGGAAGGGGAGGAACCCTACCTGACAAAACCCAAGGTGGACCCGGAGGCCACCCGGCAGAAGCCTCCCGTGGGGGAGAATGTGGGGTGGGGGGGAGTCCCCGAAGGGGGCTCCCCCCACCGGAGTTCCGCCGGGGAAGAACCCCCGCGACCTCGGAGGGGGAGAGACGCTCGGCGCGCACCGACCCGGCTCCTCCTATATAGAAGCAGCTATTTGACCCTGTTAAGATAGCCCTAATAATTTTCAAAAGCAAAAAAAGTAATTTTGCAGGGTTATCCATTATGAGTATTAATTGACATGGGTTTTAGCGTCCACTTGTCAAAGTTTAATTAATCTGTGTGGGGCCCCTACATCCCCTTGTGACCACCCCCACCCCCAAAAATAAGGGAAAAAATAAAAGTCACATTAGATATGAAGTATCTAAATAATAAAATAAAAATCACCTTTAACTTAAAAATGCCAATATGTCATATTGAAATTGATTAATGGGACCTGGTTTTCTCAAAATGACTAGCAATTAAGGAGGGTTGCATTCCCTGCTATTAGGTTCCCTCCTCACAAATTATATTTGATATGGGACTAAATTGGTGTGGGTCTCTCACATAGATTATTGGACTCTTGTACAAACTGTAACAAATTGTGCCACTAATGAGACACCGCTCTCGGTGCCTACTCTACGATGTTTAGGCGTCCTTCAAATCCTTTAGGTCACTTATTCCGGATGTTTATGCACTTTTCCTCGTAAACACGGGAAAAATGAGCTTAGATATCAATTGATAGAAAGCTAACGCCATCCCTAGTCATTTAAGAGATTCTCACTTTCTATATTTTTATTTATTTTTATATTAAATAATTTAAGAGATAAATTTAAGAGAGCGTACCTCATTTTAGAGAAGTGACGTGGACACGTTCCACTGAGTTATCACTAAAGTTAAAAGTTAATTAATGAATAAAATAAAAGTTACAAAGTACATCATAAGAAAAGACATTTAGAGCTAAAACTTAAGCGAAGGACATCCGAATCTATCTAATCGGAATTGTCCTTTTAGTCTCTACTATTGTCCCCACTCCCCAATTTATATTCGATATTAGAATAAATTAGTGTTGATATATTCGATATTATAGTAAATTAGTGTTGATCTCTCGTACGAATTAGTAATCTCTTACACAGGCCGAAATAGAACTGTCAATATATGATAGTTTGACATAATTTATTTCAGGTTTGAATGATAAAAATAATTCAAAACTAAAATACCATTTGGTTAGTTTTGATTTTAATAAATTTAGCCTAGAAATAGTGTGGGTCATGGCAACAAGTTCAACATTATAGCACTCTTCCACCATGTTATTGACTTACGAACTCCGAAATGTTTATATGTCAAACTCTCCTTATTATCCTTTTCAGACAACATCTTATAAATTTTAGGGACGATTATTTTTATACGTTTGAACTCTTTATAGATAATCTTTATGTTGAAATTTCTCTAATTGATTTTGATGATAATAAAATCCTTAGCGAATGTTCTTTAAATTGTTGCTTAGGCTATAAGTTAAAAAATGAACAATATGTGAATCGTTGTCAAATTGTGTGATTCTTAGGATTATCCCTTCGGCAATATGTTAGCATTTCAAAAGCTCTTCTAAATTAGTTCGAGATTACACTAATTAGACTCTTTTATGAAATATTATGCTGATTTAAAGATTACAAACAAAGTGAATTCTAGTTTAGTGTCAAAAACCTTGAGAAGAAACACAATCTAGCAAACACAAAAAAAAATAGTGTCAGATTTGATGTTTAACATTATGAGAAGAACCAACTTCCAAGAAGCTCAAGATATTTAGTGTTCTCACCCTGAGAAGAATCACTTTTCTAATATCTGTAGCACACATTGGTGTCACAGTTCGGTGTTGACGCTATAGTGACATCATCAAGACCGGCTTTGATGTGAATTTGCTATTATTGCACGATTCATTTTCGAATGGAACTATGATGACCATGGAAGGTTGTTACTTATATATGGAAGGATTCACAATCTCTAGGTCTCACTTTGATATATGGTTAGTCCTGAGTTAGTCATAGTTTAGTCAATGTTTAATTATTTTTGAAGTCTAAATTACTTTGATACTTAAATCTGGACTAAATCGGGAGGATGAGTATTAAACCTGGAGTAATCCTGGACTTCGAAATCTACCTCCAGAGGTGGATTTAGAAGGGTTAACCTAATAATAGATGCGTAATAAATGCACCCTCTCTCTCTCTCTCTCTCTCTCAATATTTTACTTATAAATATTATTGAGTTAACCCACTAACTATCAAATCACAGTAGATTCAAATTACGTTAGTCCACCTACTTATTTCCGAGTTAATACTCTTGTTATCAAATCAAAAATAGACTAACTATGGACTAACCTAAGTAATTTAATTTAACCCAAATCCCCTACCAAAGTGAGACTAGAGGCCACTTTGATAACGGGTTAAGTTGAGTTAGGGTGAGTTAACTGGGGTTGGGTGGATTATTCCTTGTTTGATAGTTTTTTTATTAACCCAGGTCGGATAGGGTTAAAGTGGATTAACTCATTCTTAGAAAATAGGTGGAATGAGTTAATCCACCCGAGTTAGAGTTAGGGTGGGGTGAGCTAATCCGAGTAAGCCACCCGCTCCTAACTTAACCCGTTACCAAAGTGGCTAGGAGTGCACGAAGAGTCTTACTTCGACCTAGAGAATCAACAACTACCCTTGTGGAGAAGAATCTGCATTACCCTAAGGTGTCTTCCTATGTCATCTTTGGTCAGAACGACTTGAAGATTCTATTGTACGTATTCTACCAAATTTATGATCAAGAAACCTCTCTTTTTCATTCTTGTACTGTAATAGTTTAGGTTTTTTGTGTTTCATTGGAAACTTCTTCCAAGAGGATGAAAGTTGTGTTTAGTACATGACTCTATTTTGAGAGATGAATTAGCATCTTTATGTCTAACGTTGACTTGTGAGTTTGCACTCCTGTGTCTACCAGTTGATAGGTTAACTTACACTTTTGTGTTAACAGTAGATAGGTGAGTTACAACCTTGATGTCTAGCGCAGAGTGATGAATTTACAACTTGATGTCAAGTGATGTGTAAGGTGAGTTAACACCTTAATATCTAGTGACTATAGTTAAACACCTAAGACATTTTTAGTGAGCGAACGCATATTAACAAAGGGCTATACTGAATCACTATAAAAATTATAATATCTTTTTGCCTACTTTCCCCCTTCTTAATATGAGTTTATATGCTTATTGGTGTGAGTGCTTAATTTATTTGTGATTGGCAAGAACTGAATTTGATCCAATTCACCCCCTGCCTCTTGGGCTGGCCTAACTTAGGATTTCCTACACTACTTTATATAATTTATTTGTATGTTTCTAAACTCTTTAAGAATAATGTTTGATATCCCTAATCTCTACATGGTACACTTACCTAATAATACATGTACACTCCTAGATAGTAACTTTGAGGGATACGACAACATTAGTTTGTAGATTGTTAAATACATATTTGTAAATATATCATTCATGGATTTGTATTAGCAAACATATCATTGATTTTGTCAAAACAGTGCAAAAATGTCATCGTCGTGACCTCCCGTTACTCACCGTAAATTTAACCACGATTAACTTTAACTATACTAATAAAAAGACAACAATATTCTTGGGTTAAAAGAAGTCCTTCTCTCTCCCAACTTCGTTCCCCTCTCACTCTTACCTATGATTTGTAAGTAACAGGGGGTCGCCGGCACGGGGATACATATAGCAGCAAGATCAATGGGGTGTAGGGTATGTGACTGCAGGGAGAGGGAGGGGGGCTCACCGGCAGGGTAGAGGGAGCATAGAAAAGTGTATAAGGGGAGGGGAGGCTATACGTGAGTAGTGAGGGGGAGGGGCATGCCAGAGGGGAGAGAGATGAGGGGGACGAGAGGGGAGAGAGGAGGGGGCTTGTCAGAACGGTGGCGTAGGGGAGGTTGGGTGGTGGTCACCGGAGGGGAGAGAGGGGAGGGAGAGGGGCAGTGGGTGGAGGGGTGGTTGCCGGAGGGGAGAGAGGCAGAGGGGGAAGAGGGCTTGTTGGAGGGGAGAGAGGGGCGGGGGGAGGAGTGGAGGAGTGGTTGCCCGAGGGGAGAGAGGCGGAGGGGGAAGAGGGGAGAGGGGAGAGGGCTTGTTGGAGGGGAGAGAGGGGCAGGGGAGAGGGGAGGGTGGGGGGTGGTCGTCGGAGGGGAGAGAGGGGCAGGGGAGAGGGGGAGGGGGCTTGCCATAGGGGAGAGAGGGGCAGGGGGGAGGGGAGGGTGGGGGGTGCTCGCCGGAGGGGAGAGAAGCGGAGGGGAGGGTGGGAGAGTGATCTTCGGAAGGGAGAGAGGGGCAGGGGGGAGTCACTATGTGTGGGAGCGATTTCAGAGGAAAGTCGTTCCCACATGGAGTGACTTTTCACTCTCTCCTCTCTCTCTCTCATCTCTCTGTTGCCTCTCTCCCTCTCTCTCATACGGACCCCCACCCCGGCCATCGCTCACTCTTTTTCTCTCTCACTTGTCTGCTCTCTCTCCCACCTCTCTCTCTCACGGACCCCCACCCCGGCCATCGCTCACTCTTTTTCTCTCTCACCTCTCTGCTCTCTCTCCCACCTCTCTCTCTCATACCCCCACTCCACCGCACCAGCCACCGCCACACCGCCCGTCTCCTCTCCCTTGCCTGCATGCTGACACCGCCTGCTCTCACCTCTCTGCTCTTTTTCCTCCCATCCCCCCTCTCTCTAACCCACCCCACCCTAGCCATCTCTCTCTCTCCTCTCACCTCTTTGCTCTTTCTCCCCCCTCTCTCTCTCTCTCTCACGATTGGGGGAGACGTCGGTGGATCTTGCCGGCATCTCTCTCTCTCCCCTCTCTTTCTCTCTCAGACCCCCACCCTACCAGGGCCATCTCTCTCTCTCACACCTCTCTGTCTAACAGTCTCTCCCTCGCATCTCCCCTCCCTCTACAACTCATCTCTCTTTTGGTGTGGGAAATTTGAGATTCATGAGAGATATTTTTATATTTTAATTGTCAAATAGAGGGAGTTATAGAATATTCATCGGTCCGTTGATGGAAGTTCATTATAATGGCATTTTTGCACTATTTTAACGAAATCAAGAATATCTTTGCTAATGAAAATTTACGGATGATATATTTGTAAATATACGTTTAACAGTGATTTATTTACAAAAAATCTATTAGATAAATGTAGGGTTATCAAAGTTTTTCATAAAGAATTTAAGTGTATAATGATAATTAATCTTAAATTTTATTTTGAAGAAAACTATAACTACATCGCATTGAGAAGGGTAGAGTAATGTTTTACGCAACACGGATGTTGCAATTACGTTGCGTCAACGTGCAACACTTGCCAGCTAGGTATGACTTAGCGGGATGCGTAGAAAAATGAGACGTGAGATGCCTATTTGACTGTCTCATTAAATGGGGTCAATTCCCTTGGAAGGAAAAATTCCACCCTGATCTCCTCGTTAGCTTTCAAAGAGATCATTTTAAATTTTAAATGTTTCTTAACATAACGAGAATCAATCTCTTTTAAAATTTGATTGTGAGTCTTAATGATGTTTTTTTAAATAATTTTAAGATAATTTTTTGTAATTAATTAATATAATATAGTAAACATAAATAAAAAATAAATACAAAAATAAAAATAGATAATGAATAGTGCATGGGATATGTGGTGTTTTGTGATTGATCGAGTCTATCAGACCGTGTTAAGTTTTAAAAATAATAATACGAGCCTTAATGAGCTCTATTAAAAATTATTCTTATACTAATTATTATTATTGAAAATAGATTTTAACAAAAAAAATAAAAATATATGTTTAAAAAATAATATATCATTTTTAAAATAATTTTATCCTAAACAATTAGAGTCATTCGTTTAAGTTAAAAACTTAGACGTATTACACTAGACTTAAATAATTTGAATAGTAATAATAAAGTTTGCACTCTAGTAAAGTATATTGCATTAAATTGAAACATAAAGCACTGTAATGATAAACTTTACACTGGAATGAAATGTATTGTACTAGAATAAAACGTATTGCAATGTAACGATACACTTTGCATTGGAATGAAATGTATTAGACTGTAATAAAATGCATTGCACTGGAATGAAGCAGATTGTACTGAACTGAAAACATTATCATTTCAACAGGTGACGATATCCTAGCCATGCAAGGAGAGATGAAAATGTCGGTTTTCATAGGTGTCATCTCTTCTCGCAAGGTTTGAATATCGTCGTGTGTTAAAATGACAATATTTTCAATTTAGTACAATGTGCTTCATTCCAGTGCGTTATGTTTCAATCTAGTGCAATATATTTCATTGCAATGTAAAGTTTATCATTATAGTGTGATGCGTTTCGTTCCAGTACATCACATTTCATTCTAGTGCAAATTTCATCGTTACAATGCAATACGCTTCACTTCATTGCAGCGTTCGGTGCTTGCAAATATAGAATTCAGGTAGTTGTACAGTGCCTACAACCTTAAAATTTGAGTCACATTTAACCATACTTGTTCCATTTACATCATTAGACTAAGCAGCACGAGAGAATCACTCTTATGTCATGTGATGAAATTGCACGTCACTTCTTGAACTCAAGATTATCTCTGGACATTATTTTATAAGCAGTTGGTACTACATGCCATTAAAATAAAACGTATTGCACTGGAGTAAAGTATATTGTACAACAGATTGCACTGTAACGATAAACTTTACATTGGAATGGAATATGTTGCCCTGGAATGAAACACGTTTTATTATAATGATAAAACTTTGCATTGCAATAAAATATATTACATTAGACTGAAACATAGCACATTGGAATGAGACATCTTGTACTGAACTTAAAACATCATACATTTTATTTCAGTGCAATACATTTCATTTCAGTGCAAAGTTTATCGCTACAATACAATGCGTTTCATTCCCATGTAATACATTTCAGTCTAGTGTAAAGTTTATTATTATAATGCAATATATTTAAGTCCAGTACAAGTACAAACTTAATCATTAATATACAAACTATTTCGGTCTAGTGTAATACGTCTAAAATTTAAATTTAGACGAAAGACTCCGATAATTTTAGGATAAAATTATTTAAAAATTCTCTATATTATTTTTAAATATTTTTGTTAAATTATTTTTTAATAATAGTAATTAGTACACAAATATTTTTAATAGAGCTCATTAAGACTCTTATTTTTATTTTTAAAATTTAGTACGGTCTAATAGATCCAATCAATCATAAAACGTAGTATATCCCATATACTATTTAGTATCTATTTTTAACTATATTTATTTCTAATTATTTTTATTAAAATTAATTAATTAATTAATTATATTTATCTTAAAGTTATTTTTTAAAAAGTCATTAAGACTCGTAATCAAAATTTAAATAAATTTAATTATCATTATGTTAAAAAATGTTTAAATTTTAACACATTCTTTTTAAAAGCCGAGGAGAAATATACATGTGAAAATTTTCAAAGCGACAATGAAAATAAAGGTAAAATTAGGAGAAGATTACAAATTTTATAGCGAGAATTGATCTCATTTATTACGAATGTCAATGGAACATATCATGTCTTGTTTTTCTACGTATCTCATCCTGTCACGCTTAATTGGGCCAATCTTATACGTGGAATATTATACTTCGTAACGTTATAAATAAAAGGATAAAACATCCCGAATAAGATTATCGGGGTATTTGTGTAAAAACCCCTGATTAATGCGCGTCCAACCATCGAAAAGCACCCCATGAAGCTAACGCCAGCAAACCCTAGAAGGCGATTTCGAGAGGGTTACATTCTTCTCCGCTATCTCCGTTGCTTCATCTTTGAATTCTCATCCATTTCAGATGTCGAAAAGGTAATTTTCCCCCCCTTTTCTTCTCCCCGATGCTATTTTCTGCCTCTTCTAGTTGAGAGCTGTTTCTGGGCATGGGATTTGTTATCATCTGCCGTTGTTCACATGATCATGTCGGGGTCGTTTGCCATTATCGTGCCTTCTGCGTTTCATCTGGCTTCAGATGTGGTTTTAGTTGGGAGCTCTTAAGAATCCCAAAGCTTGTGAGGATGCCCAACATTCGCTATGTTGGCTGGACACAAAGAATTGAAATGCCCTTTTGACGTTAATGCCTAATGGTTTGATTTCCAGTCGACTCTATCATCGCGTCGATGTATACATAGTGCAGCTGATGTTGGCTTTAGGTACTATTTGTTTTGGTAGTTTTTGGGCATGCCGTCTTTTGCGTTGAAAGCAGTTTGGGGTTTCTTGCGGTGTAGCTCATGATATTAAGTCCCACAAGGCCGGTCCGTCAGCATTGTGTCCTGATGCATGTGCTTGAAACTTCGGTGCTGTTATTTCTTTTAATTTTTCTTCGATTGGTTGATTATTCAGGTTGTGAGGGACGACTGGGTTCTTGTATGGGCAATGCCCTCATGTGTTTAGGCTTAACTCTGGGTAATTATCTGTGTGAAGTGAAAATCCGACATTGCATGTGAAGCAAACATATTTGTTTTACTGCAATCGAGGGGTTTTCCCTCCTCTGTGTCAACATGTGCTCTTTTTTATTATTTATTGTTTATTCATAAATTGATTTACCAGTTTTTATCAACAGGGTTTGGCCTTCTGCTGAGACTTTTCCAGACTAGATTAATTTACCGCTCCATACTTTAGAATTTCAGATGAAAAACCAACTTGAGAGTTGAGACAATGCCAACTTGCATTATAAATTCAGTGTTAACTACCATCCTGATTCATTATGTATCTGTGATTCTGTCTTCCACTTTATAACTGGGTTGAGAAGAAGAATTGATCAAATTAGAAGAAATTTCTTATATTATTATTTTTTTGAAAGTGAATTTCTTATATTGTTATACTAATGAGAAGATTAAATGTATACTGCTACTCAAGTGGGAGGTTGTTTGCAGAGCGCTTAACAAAGGGGGATTGGGATTCAAGAACATGCAGCTCGTGAACATTTCACTTTTTGGCAAATGACTATGGGAGTTACCATTTGACGAAGTTTCACTTTGGAAGAGGGTAATGATGTTAAAAAAAATATCATTCATTGCACAGATTTTATTTGCCGACAGAAAATACCACTCAAATATCACCACTATGGAAGATAAGACTAGAAAATGGATTGAACTGGCACTGATAATTGATGTGGGGAATGAGGAGGATATTTATTGGAAAATAAGTGGGCAGGCAGTTTCTGTTTAAAAGGTAATCATCCCAAGGTTTTCATGTGGCCATAGACAAGTGGAGCACGGTTAGAGACTCTTATTAAGTGCAAGGTCATAATACTCAGTGTCACTGGCACACTATTTTAGGAAGAGGTCTCAAGGAAGAATTTGATTATTATTTATCATTGTTGCAAATGCCTTCTGAAATTTAGGTGGTTACAAGCAACACGGAGGAGTTAATTTGGGATAAAGACAATGGGGAGGGGGGGTCTCTACCATGTTCTATGAACTGGTTGCGGGAAATCTTCCTACTTATCAGAAATTTGCCGAAGTTGGAAGGTAAAACCTCCCATCAAAGTCAAGGCTTTTATGTGGTTAGTTTTGTTTATTGTTTCATGTAGCTAGGGAGAGGAACCTCTCCTTTCTTTCACATTGTTAGACTTCCTCTGTTTACGCCAAAAAATTGGTGGTTCAACCACAATAAACATTTGACAAAACTCCCACCTTCCACAAGCTGGTGTGCATCTGAAGATTCTGAACAAGATGTTCACACTTCACAGGCCAATGCACCTGGACTGTCATGGCCTGTTTTGTCCATCACCCAGGGTTTTTTCTGACTCCTGTTGTAATGGGTGGTCTTCAGGAAAGGGCACAGGAAGGAACCGGGGTTTACCCTTGTATTATATAAGAAAGTAGAATCCTCTGTAGACTAACCATGCTTTTGGGGAGGGGAGTTTGTGGTTTGTTGGGTGGTTTTGGTCCAGGGAGGGGGGGGAGTGCAAACTCAAGTGACTAGGGGGAGGGGCATCCATGGTACAGTGGGGTGCATAGAAGAAGGTGTGTGCAGATATTAATGTGAGAGCTACTGGTGGGCTTTTGTGTTGATTGGTCCATGGCACGATGGATGATGTATCAGTGAGACAAAGCCAAATCTAAGGATAGGCCAGCCTTGGCTTAACCACTCTTTACACCATGGAAGGAAGAATGGGATCGGATTGGGCCAGATCAGCTGGATCAGCCTTGGATCAAGCCGGATCGGCCTTGGATCAAGCCAGATCGGCCTATCCCATAGTGGGATCCACCGATCCAGCGTGACCACCAGTCCAGTCCCATCCAGGTTTTTTTTTAATAAGGGTAAATGGAGAAGAAGAAGAAGAACTGAAGAAGAAGAAGAAGAATAAAACAGAAGAAGAAGAAGAGGAAAAAAATTAAAATAGAAAAAATACTTAACTATTGGTGCCGTCGTCGCTACTTGCCCCCATCGTTGCCACCGCCACATGCCGCTGGTGCAATTGCTGTCACCATCACTGTAACCTGCTATCGCTTCTTCCTCCTCCGCTGTTCCTCTGCTCCACGGTGGAACCTCTACCTGCAAAGGAAGGAAGCAAAACGAAGAAAGCACAGGCGGGAGTAAAAAAGGAACATTTTTGTATGAAAACACCAGAAAACCAGTATGCATACATGTTAAGCTTTACATATTAAAACAACGGGCACGGCCTGGATTGGCTGCGGATCGGGCTCAGATTGCCTGATCCGGTCGATCCAGATTGGGTTTTGGGCCCCTGATCCGAGCCCGACCCATGATCTGCTTTCCTCGCTCTACACAATGGTTTTGCTGTACAAAATGCAGATTAAGGATTACCCAAACTATTCCCAACTCTGGCACTGTGTTATTGGCTCTCACACTTGCATCTGAGGTATTCTTGGAAGTCATGCTTAAGAGAAGAGAACATCTCGCTCTACAGATAAAATTAAAATTATTTGGTGGATAAACAATTAAACATGTTGAGAATGAGCAGTTAGGGGCAGTTTGTGATTTCAAAATTTCAGTTTTTTAGGGACTGTATTGTATTTTTTTCTCTTTCTTTCCTGGTTGTCCTCTCTATGAGGGGTATTTCTATACTCTTGACATATCTAAGTTAATATATTTCATGGAGAGACTGGTTGGCCTTTAGGGTTGGAAAGGCCGAACCTTCTCTTCCCCTCTCTCTCTTTCTGAGCTTCTGATCCCCGGAACCCCTCTCTCTCCGGGTGCACACTTTTCTATGCTTGTTGCTGATGTCAGCTGGTGTTTCTTTGCTGGCTGAAGGAAATTTTCCATCGGCTGTTGCTGTTGTTGCTGTCTGCTGCTACTCTGAGCCAGCGGACGAAATCTTCCTAGTGGAACACCTTCCTCTGCTGGTTGCGGCCCTGTTTAGGGTTCCTCCGTGCTGAAACAGGGGGGCGCACCTCCCTCTGCTCTCGTCCGGGCCAGTTCTAGTCAACCACAGCCTACTCTAGGGTTTCCATTCCCTTGTTTTTCTTCAGGGGGAGATTGAACCCCTCTTGGCCTACTCGGATGCTTCTGTACTTCACTACTTCGCGGCTCTCACTCCTTTAGACGGCGGAGAGCCGGAGACACTCTCTTTTCCATCTGCTGTGCCCTTGGAGGTTCTTCTTCTTCCTGCAACGTCTCTCGAAAGTTGTTGTAGTTGCATTTTTTTTCTTATACCAACAACTATTTCTCCAGTGAGATAGTTACTCTCAGCATTCAGCCATCGTGAACAATCAATCTACAGCTTTGGAGAAGTCTTCTCCTGCAGTTCAGCCTGTGCAGTTGTCCACAACTGGCCAAACCAAGGATGGCAAACTCGGTTTCGGTCTCGGTTTCGCCCGGGTCCGAAACCGAGTCGACTCGGTTTCGGTTTCGGTTTCGGCCGAAACCCATATAAAAGGTTAAAAAAATTAAAATTAATTCTAAAAAACTTGAAAAAAATCATAAAAAATATAAATATTCACTTAAAATCACAAAAATCATAAAAATCATTACACATGCATTTGACTGTATAAGTTAGTGCAATAACCTTGAAGTAGACAACTACAAAAATTCAACTTCAAACATTGAACATGTGAAAGTTAAAGTCATATTCCATTGTACATTAATAGAAGCAGTACAATAAACCAATTTAGACAAAATAAATGTTACAAAAATTCATTGATTCTTACCTAATATGGATAATAATTACTAGAAGAACCTTCTCCCTCATCGTCTGGCCCTTGATGTCGATACCCATAACCAGGTTGCATGTATGGTCTATATTCACTATAACCAAACAATGAGGTAGTCAAGTCCTGCATCCCTCTTTGGATCCCTCTTGGAGTGTTTGGTTGGCTTGATTCGAATCCAGTATCAACATAGGAATCTTGAGGAAGAGAAGAGTCACTGGTCGGATATGGATGGAACTGAAATGATGGTTCATAATTCTGGGCCCCATAAATAGCTGCTTCCTGTTGGCCACCTTCGTAACCTGGTATACCATATCCTTGCTGACCTTGACTGTATCCACCTGCACCACCTGCACCACCTGTACCACCTGCAGCACTAGTACCACCTGCAGCACCTCCGGGATGATCATCATCATCATCAGAATCATAAGAAACCAGTCGCCTTTTAACCTTTGAGGATGCTTTTTTCTCTTTTGGAGTGCTTTTTTCAATCAACTTTGACACGAGTCCTTTTCCCCTTGACGTGTGCCTCACATAAATCTGCTTCAACTCCTCAATTGCCGGGTCCTCTCGAGCAGCAGCATTTGCCCTCTCAGTTTGCCCATGCACTGATGTACTTCTTCTTAAGGAGGACATTCTAGGAGTGACTGGCCTGCTATCTGTATCTGAGTGTCTAGCTGGCTCAAACTCGAACTGCTCCTCAGTGTCATCAACCACCCTAGACTGGTGCGCATGAGTATCTCTGGCCCTCTTTGATTTGCTTCTTAATTCGGGATCTCTTGCCTCATCTTCATCAAGTATGTCCTCTGCCCATCTTCTATCATCAACATCAAAAACAGGCTCATCAACCTGCTCTCGTGTCTCCACCCAAGACTGCAAGGGATTATCATCATCAAATAAGGCATCCACATCAATCTCTGCGGCGGCATCCTCGGCGACGCGTTTGTCTCGCAGCTGTTGTCTCAACCTCATATTCTTTATTCTCAACCTCATATTGTAATGGCAGTACACTAATTTCTCTAACCGATCAGCCTTTAGCCGATTGCGAACCTTTGAGTGTATAAGGCTGAACGTGCTCCAATTCCTTTCACATTGGCTTGCTGATGTGGTTTGACTCAACACCCTGATTGCAATGAAAGCCAATGCAGAACTGCCCAATTGTCTATTGTTCACCATGATCCACCAGTCAGCTGTTACACCAACCAACCATAAACAAATAAATATAAGATGTAAATAAAAATTAATTAAGGAAGATGTAATTGCAAAGAAAGCACAAAGATGAAGTATACCTGGGCTCACTCTTCCCACTGCGTATTGCAATTGGAAGTCAGAATACGTCCCACTTCTCATTCTATAGTTGTTCATCTACAAAAATTACATAATAGATTAGCATAACTACTTAAGTAAATTCTATACCTCTTATTCATGAAATCAAACAGGCCAACCTCTACTTCCGCCTGAAGCCTCTTATCTTGTGTCCTCGATAAACGACCAATGACTTTTAAAGTGCCTTGAAGCACCTCGGCATCAACATGTGCATTGGCATTGTACATTAATCGAGGGTTCAGAAAATAACCTGCATTTGTATATAGTTAATGTATGGTCAATAATATATGAATACAAATAATCACTCACCAGCTGCATGCAAGTCGTGGTGTAATGTGGTGTCCCATCTATGGTCAATAATATTCCACCACTTTACATGTTCTTTGGGAAGGGACTCCTGCAACTCCAATTTCGCACGGTCCATGGCCTCATACAGATATCCCATATCATTCTTGTCATCGCCATCCACCAATCTTAGGACCTTCACGAGGGGGGTGACTACTTTCATGTATCGTGTTATTCTGCCCCAGAATTTGTTGTCGTCCACGATTTGACAGACATCCAAATAGTCCATCTGAGCATCAACATTGCCCTTGTCGATGTATTCCCGCAGGGCATTGTGGTACATGAAAGCTTTCAACTCATTCTTATACCTGTGCAAAGAAATAAAATTTGAATCAAATACGGATCATAACTATAAGGATAAAGAAGTAATAATTGAGTTCAACAGTATACCCATGTAGAGACTCCAAAGAAATGAAATTTGAAGCAAATCTGGTTGGCCCTGCACGGATAATATCTCGCCCCCCACTTGCATGCTCCCTGAACATGTTCAATATCCTAGGATGGCCATAAATATACTGGGTAATCTTTTGTCCCCTTTCAACCGTCTTCTTCACATGTTTGTCCTTCCCTATGTCTTCAAGTATGAGATCAAGACAATGTGCTGCGCATGGGAGCCAATATAAATGCCTGCGCTTATGCATCAATTTCCTCCCTGCAGTCTTATAACTGGCTTCATTATCAGTCACAACTTGTACAACATTTTCTTCACCAATTTCGTCTACCATGTTGTCCATCAAATGAAACAAATAATTGGCATTTTTTTCAAAATTTGATGCATCTACAGATTTTACAAATACTGTACCTTCGATGTAATACACCAAAAAGTTAATCATGGACTTTTTCGTGGTACCAGTCCAACCATCACACATAATAGTGCATCCTCTCTCCATCCATATATGCTTGAAGCTTTCAACCCACTGATGGAGCTCTTCAACCTCTCCCTCAAGGCCACGCTCGTATATGTCCCGACGTGACGGCGCCTTCAAGCCAGGGCCAGCATCTACTATGGCATCCAACATAGGTTGAAAATATTCACTTTCAGCAGCATGTGCAGGGACACCTGCATGAAAAAATCATTTACAGATGCTTTTAAATGCATGCCCTGCAACTTCTGCAGATTTTTTGACCCCTCTTAATGCACTTTTGATCTTAGGTTGTGTAGCCTGGGGCCTTCTGTGGAGATAACTGTCCATGGGGCCTGCTCTCTGCGTCTGCGGGGGCGGGGCAGCAACATCAGGACGTCGTGCAGCTGTACTGGAGTAGGTCCCTCCTGAACCCATGGGTGCCTTTCCTTTCCTTCGAGCGGCTTCTTCACGCTCCCTTGCTTCAGTCAGCTCCGGATCAGAATCTTCAGTGCCTTCCTCATCATCATCCCTCCTAACCCTTCTGCCAGAAATCTCCTCAGCAATTTCCTCCTCATCCTCAGCCCTTTGTTGCACCCTCTCCTTTTTCCCCACAAGGCACTGGCGCATCTCCTCTCGCACCTCTCGTGGACAGTGGTCGCATTGTCTCACCTCTCCTCGTACCCCTGCCAAATGTTGCTTGCCTCTGGTAATTCCGCCATACATCTCCTTACCACAGTAATTACATTTAACCTTCCTTCTCTTAGCATCAACTAAGGACATGTGGGCCCACCCCGGATCCTCCTGCCCTTGCTGCTCCTGTGTTTGCTGACGTCTAGGCATGATGCTACATTAAGACAATCAAGGACAATCTCTTGTAAGTACAATGAAAAAAATACAATTCAACATGAAAGAGCTCCAAATTAGTCAATGAAGCTTAATTGAGCTTCAATTGAACTTTACTAAACCTAATTAGAGGAAAGCCCCAAAATTAATAATGTAATTAGGGCTTAATTAACACATATAGCCTAATCACCTTTCATAAAAATTAATCCCGAGCATGAAAGAGCTCCAAATTAGTCAGTGAAGCTTAATTGAGCTTCAATTGAACTTTACTAAACCTAATTAGAGGAAAGCCCCAAAATTAATAATGTAATTAGGGCTTAATTAACACATATAGCCTAATCATCTTTCATAAAAATTAATCCCGAGTATGATAGAGGTCCAAATTAATTAATGAAGCTTAATTGAGCTTCAATTGAACCTTACTAAACCTAATTAGACGAAAGTCCCAAATTTAATAGTCTAATTAAGATTTAATTTATAATTTTAGCCTAATCACTCTTGACAAAAATTAATTACCAACATGATAGAGGTTAAAATTAGTCAATGGAACTTAATTGAACTTGAATTGACCCTTACAAAACCTAATTACATGAAAGCCCTAAATTTAATAGTCTAATAGGAGCTAAACTAACATTTTTAGTCTAATCACTAAATTAACAGAATTATTTAACAAAATAATCATGTAAGAAATCTTACCTAGCCCTAACCAGAGCTAATTAGGGCAAGGTGGTGGGCGCTGGGCGGGAGGGGATCGCGGGCTAGGGCTGGCCGGCTGGCAGGTCACGCGCGCACGCACGCACGCACGCACGCACGTGCAGGCCAGGCCGCGGGCGGAGCGCGCAGGGGGGGCCGCGGGGCTGGCGGGGCTGCTGGCCGGCCTGCTGCTGCTCCGCGGCTGCTGCTGTTGCTGCTCCGCGGCTGCTGCTGCTCCTGGCTGCTGCTGCTGTAGGGCGGGAGGGGATCCGCGGCTGCTGCTGTTGCTGCTCCGTCGGCCTGCTGCTGCTGCTCCAGTTGTTTCCGCCGCGGCTGCTGCTAGGGCAGGGGGGTTTCGGGGGCGGGAGGAGGGGACAGGAGCAGGCATGGTTGGCAGTTTCGGCCGAAACCGATACGTTTCGGCCGAAACGTATCGGTTTCGGCCGGTACCGATCCGAAACCGGACCAAAACACTGTAGCAGGTCCGAAACAATTAAAAAAATATTATTTAAATAGTTTCGGACGAAACTGGTGAGTTTCGGTCCGAAACTGGTGAGTTTCGGTCCGAAACTGGTCAGGATTATTAATTTTTAAAATTTTTTAACTGGTTTCATCCGGTTTCGGCCGAAACCGAAACCGATACCGAAACCGAGTCGTATCGGTTTCGGACCCGGCCGAAACCGAGTCCGAAACCGACACTGCCATCCTTGGGAGCAGGAGGGGACAGGGGCAGGGGGTTTCGGGGTCGGGGGAGGCTCACGTGAACTCCTAAGTTTGGAGTTCACGTGAATCGCCCGAAACCGAATGGTTTCGGGGGCGGGAGGAGGGGACAGGAGCAGGAGGGGACAGGGGCAGGGGGTTTCGGGGTCGGGGGAGGCTCACGTGAACTCCTAAGTTTGGAGTTCACGTGAATCGCCCGAAACCGAATGGTTTCGGGACGAAACCATTCGGTTTCGGGCGAAACCATTCGGTTTCGGGCGAAACGGGTATCGGTTTCGCCCGAAACCGATACCGTAACCCGAAACCGTTTAAGCTACAGTGAAATGGGCTTAAACGGTTTCGGGTACGGCCGAAACCGATACGTTTCGGCCGAAACGTATCGGTTTCGGCCGAAACGTATCGGTTTCGGCCGAAACGGACAACCATGGGCCAAACTACTCTGCAGATCACGTCCGAAAAATTGACGGAGCATAATTATCCTTAATGGGCTATTGCTGTTGAGCTCCAATCGTCGGGTGTGATAAACTGGGATTTCTAACCGGCGATCAGAAGATGCCTGACCCTCTGCATCCTCTTTTTCCTGCCCGGAGGTGGGATAATAGTATGGTGATATCCTGGCTATTAAACTCAGTTAGTCCTGGAATCCGACCAACTATACTACATAAGTTGGCTGCTGCAGACATGTGGAAGACCTTGGCTGGTCTCTATGGTCAGAAGAAAAATAAGGTTTGCCTCTAGCAGTTGAACCATAATATACATGAGATGAAGTAGGACTCGCTTTCTGTCACACCATTTTTTTTGCTCTCTTACTTCTTTTTGGAATGAGTTGGATGTCTGTTGTACTGCTAAGTGGACATCTTTTGTTGACCATCAAACCGATCTTTCTCTCCAAGAAGATGACAGAATTGTAAAATTTCTGAGCGGAATAAGTTCGAAGTATGACATCCTCAGGGGCAGATTCTTAACATGTACTTAACGCCTTCTCTAGAAGAAACCTACTTCAAAGTTTTGAGCGAGGAACAACGCCGTCAGGTTATGAGCAGCAAGGAATCCGGGCTTCCTATTTCCAATGTCAGTGAATACTCAGCCCTTGCCACCTCCGTCAACAACCCTAGACCTGGGAGTGGCAAACCATAGGGTAAGAAGAAGTATTAGCACTGTGGCCGTACAAATCATGACAGTGATTTCTGTTGGGAAAAGTTTCTAGATAAGAAGCCCTATAAGTTCAGAACCAAGAAGGAAAAACAAGCCAAGGATAATGTGGCCGTTGCGCCACCTCCTCTGCTTCCAGACGGAGGATCTGCTACTCCCACTGCTTCTGGTCCTGTTGCACTCGCCTCCTCTGATATTGCTATGCTTTAGCCACTTCTCTCACAGTTTCAGACTTCTACTACACATTCATCCTTGGGTATACATAGTGCCGCCTTGAGTGCCTCCACTAGGCTCTCTGATCATGCACGGGTTATTGATTTGGGTGCAACGGACCATATGACTGGTATTCATACATCCTTCAACTCTTATTCATTGCTATCCGCCCAGAATAGAGTTGCCCTCACTGGTGGCACTTACGCCACTGTGGTTGACAAAGGGTCCATTCGCCTTTCCGATCAACTAATGTTGTCCTGCACCGTTTATGTTCCTTCTCTTTCTATCAATTTGCTTTCTATTAGCAGTCTTATAGGGTGTTTGGGAACAGTTTTTTTTAAAACTGTTTCTATCTAAAAAATTGTGATGTGTTAATTTTTAATTTAAATTTTAAAATTGATAAAAGTTAACCGTTTCTGTTTGGCATCATTGATATAATTTTTAGAATTTACGTTGTTATGTTTGGCATCATTTTCCCTCCCCTGGGTACAACTCGATGGGCGACGACCTGGATCCTGCGGGCGGAGGGGGGAACCGGAGGGGGGGGGAAGGGGCTGCCGGGGAGGGGAGGGCGCAGGGGGGGAGCCGGAGGGGGGGGAGGGGGCTGCCGGGTAGGGGAGGGGAGGGCGCAGGGGGGGGGAGCCGGAGAGGGCTGCGGGCGGAGGGGGGGAACCGGAGGGGGGGGGAGGGGGCTGCCGGGGAGGGGAGGGCTGCAGGGGGCCGGAGGGGGCTGCGGGCGCATGGGGGAGCCGGAGGGGGGGAGGGGGCTACCGGGGAGGGGAGGGGAGGGCGCAGGGGGGGAGCCGGAGATGGCTGCGGGCGAGGGGAGGGCTGCCGGGGAGGGGGGAGGAGGGGGAGCCGGAGGGGGCTGCCGGGGAGGGGAGGGGGGAGGAGGGGGAGCCGGAGGGGGGGGAGGGGGCTGCCGGGGAGGGGAGGGGAGGGCTGCGGGGGGAGCCGGAGGGGCCTGAGGGCAGAGGGGGGAGCCGGAGGGGGGGGGGGAGGACGGGTTTGCGAGTGGGAGAGAGGGACGTCGTGAGTGTTTTTTTTTTAAAAATTGGTCTAGTGTTATTTTTTTGAGGAAGGTTTACATGGGAGCAGATTCTCTCCCTAAAATTTAGGAGAGGCATTTAAAACAGGGTTATAAGATCTCTTACTCTTTTTTTTTAAAATTGAGAGAAAAAAGAGGTAAAAAAGAGCAACCAAACACCCCATTACGGAACAATTGCATTGTTCAATACTCTTCTTATCTGATTATTATGTTTTTCAAGGTTTACGGTCAAGGCAAACGATTGGGATTGGCTGTGAAGTAAATGGTGCCCAAGTCTTCCAACCACGTGAGAAGAGTGCATTTTAGTCCTCTGTGCCTCCCAACTTGGATAGGAGACTATAGGAGATCCAGTCCAGCTGTGGCACTCTCGTTTAGGGCACATTTCTTTTCATTCCTTGAGGGTTTTGTTTTCTACTTTGTTTCAGTTAGTAGATATCAAGTTGTTATAGTGTCAAGTCTGCCACTTGGCAAAGCATTGTAGAACTCAATTTTCTATATAAAAGCACTTCTTTTTTTGAAATTGTGCATTCTGATGTGTGGGGATCTTTTCCAGTCTCATCCTTGGATGGTTATCGATACTATATTACCTTCATTGACGGTTACTCACATCATTATTTTCACGGCATTGCCTAGGCAACAAGGTGCTCTATGGTGCCCAAGGCGACCGGGCGCCTAAGCGAGTAGCCCATTAAGGCACTCACCTAGTTGTCTTGGTGCACCTTGGGCCACCTTGGGCCTGTCTAGCTTGCATTGGCAGGGCATCCACTCTTTATTTTGAGCTATGTTTTAATATTTGGGCAAAAGTTTTGGGGCAATTTTGAAAAAGTGACAAATGATATGTCAAGATTGGAAGAAGATATGACTTGCATTTTGTTTTCCCTTTCTCTCGATTCTTCTCCCTGTCGGCTTCCCTTCCCTCTTGTGAAGGACATTGATCCATATTTGCATGGTGCACTTTTTCAAGTTAGTGTCATTTTTGTGACTTTTTTTTGATAATTAACAAGCGAAAAATTATGAAATTATTATGTTGATGTTATAATTTTTCTAGAAATGTGTCATGTTTATGTTTCCTTTTAATATAGAGTATAACTATTTGAATACCAAATTTTAGATTAAAAATTTCATATTGATTGATAGGTTTACGCAAATTCTTATTGGTTTTCTCCTTATTAATTTGTTATGATTTGTTATTTATTTTATTTTTGTTTTTTAAAATATAGGTATATGTTGAAGATTTGTAAATATCAAATTTTCTATTAACTAAAGATAGAACTTATATGTAGAAAATGTATAGCATGCGTTCTCATAAAATGTACTTAGTTATATAAACTAGGCTTCGCCTAGATGCCGCGTCTTGTTGCTTGAGCAGTAAGGCGGTGGGCCACCTCCTTGGTTGCCTTGGATGCCTTGACAACCATGATTCACATCATACTTGGCTTTATTTACTAAAATCTCGAGATGAAGTCCCACATGCTGTTTAGGTGTTTTGCAACATGGTCAATACTCAATTTGGTAAACTTGTCAATATCATTTGTTTTGATAATGCTTGAGTATTTTGCTTGACGTGGTAATGTCTTTCTTGAAGATGATAGTATCATCCATGAGTCTTCTTGTGCCTACTCTCCACACCACAATGGTGTTGCAAAGCGTAAACATTGTCATCTCTTTAAGACAACCTGAGCACTCTTGTTCCAACGTCATCTCTCTAAAAATCTTTTTGGCCGATGCTGTCTTGGCTGCAAATTACCTCATTAATTGAATGCCATCCAACAACTTACAAAATCATTCCCCCTTACTATTCTTTATCTAGACAAACCCATGTTCTCTCCGTTGCCGTGGGTCTTCGGTTGCCTTTGTTTTATTAATTCCCTTGGACTTGACGGTTCCAAGCTTGACCTGTTTGAAGTGTTTTTCTTGGTTACTCTACTACTTAAAAGGGTTACCATTGTTATAATCTTTCTACTGGCCGCACTGTCATTCGTAAAGGCATCACCTTTTTTGAGTCTGAGTCCTACTGTTCTCCCTAGACTTGTACTCGGGGGGAGACTCCAGTGGTGAAGGACACTGTCAACACTGTTGTTTGCTCCTGGTTTGCCTCCCTGGTCTTTTTCCATGCCCTCTACTTCTGCCATATAGGATGTTCAACCTCTTGTGCCCGCTAACGATGGTTCACCTGCTTTTGAAAAGCCTCTGATGACGTATAGGAGGAGAAACTTCAAAAACCAACCAACTACTGATCAACCAACTCTAGAGGCTGTTGCGCCTCTAGATCTTGCTTAGTCAATTCTTGAGATTGACCTAGATCTACCCATTGTTGTTCGCAAGGGAATTTGTGATTGCGTTAAGTATCTCATTTCCAAATTTGTGAATTACTCTCGCATCTCTCCCCATTATCATCAATTTTGTCTGTCTTGTCTTCTATCTCTGTTCCTATTTCCTTTTTTGAAGCCGTTAAAGATCTTAATTGGCAGCAAACAATGGAAATATAGTTAAGTGCACTTAGCAAGAGTGGGATGTGGGATCTAGTTGATCTGCTCAAGGACATGACTCTAGTTGGATCTAAATAGGTCTACACCATTAAGTACAATGCAGAGGGGTAATACAAAGGTACAAGGCTAGATTAGTTGTAAAGGGATTCACTTGAAGTTATGAAATTGATTATCGGGAGACTTTTGCAATTGTGGTAAAACTCAAGTCTATCAGAGTGGTTCTGAGTCTTGCTGTGCAATATTCCTGTGCTTTGTGTCAAATGCATGTGAAGAATGCCTTTTTACATTGTGATATGCAGGGAGAACTTTATATATTGCCCCCTCCGGTGTTGATACAAAAGGGAAGGTTTGCAGTCTTAAGAATGCTCTGTATGGACTACAATAGTCACCTAGAGCCTGACTTGACTGACTTCGTCATGCTATGATTCGATTTGGATTCAAATAGTCAAATATTGATCACACATTGTTCATTAAATGGAAGGAGGGTCATATTACAATACTTCTTGTGTCTGTCGATGATATGATCATTACTGGGGATGATATGATAGAAATCTAAAATTTGAAAGATGGACTAGCTGTTGAATTTGAAGTCAAAGACCTAAGAGATTTGAAATATTTTCTACGAATAGAGGTGGCCAGGTTGCATGGAGGAATCTATGTTAGGCAGAGGAAATTCGTTCTTGATGACTGGCTAAAATAGGGAAAGTGGGATACAAACCTGCAACTACTCCAATTGAACTCAATCATGGTCTGACAGAACAAGATGGTGAGAGAGTCTCTCAAGAAGATAGTAGTTTCTATCAACGATTGGCTGACAAGCTTTTGTATCTTTCTTTGACCCATCCTGACTTATCATATATCGGTGTGGTAAGTCAATATATTCATACTCTCCGAACATCTCATATGAATGTCGTGGAATGCATTATGAGATTTTTAAAGTCTTGTTGAGGGAAAGATATTCTATTCAAGAAAACCAACCACCTGAGAATTGAAGGATATGCTGATGCAGACTAGGCTGGTTCTAAGGATGATTGGAGGTTAACAACTGGGTCCTGCATTCTACTTGGTGGCAACCTACTCACTTGGAGAAGTAATAAACAAACTGTGTATTCTAGGTCCAATGCTGAAGCAAAATACACGGCGATGGCACATTATCTCACTGAGTTGCTATTGCTTAGACTTCTTTTAAGTGATCGAGGAGTTGAGGTTGAGCTACATATGAAGCTCTATTGTGACCATAAAGCAACAATTTTTTTTAAAGTGGGTAATACCATTGTTGTATTAAAAGTAAAAGAGGGATGTATAAGTGTAGACAATGTGTTCACAAAAAATCCCTCTATAATCAAAAAATTGTCCACACCAAGGTGGTGTGCCCCTCATTAACCCTCCAACAAAGCCAAATTAGAGGAGTTGTTTGGTTTTACATTACATAGAGCCTCCGCCCATTCTCTTACTCTCTCGCAGATAAAAGAGACAAGGCCCTGCCATCGCTTTGGCTTCCCTTATGAAAATTCTGTTATTCATCTCTCCCCACAGGGTCCACAAAGTAGCGTGGAGGATAAACCAACATGTAAGTTTGTCTCCTTTGAGGCACCATCTCTTGCCCCAATCCCCAATCAGCTGCTGTGCGCTCCTATACAAGTCGGGAGTATCATGGGTCTTGCAAGCTAACTCTGGCCCAAACCTCCTGCGAGTAAGAGCAATATGCAAAAAGGTGATCTAAGGTCTCATCCTCCCATCCACACAGAGAGCAGGTGGTAGGAAGACTCTGGATGAAAGAAGCAATCTAATCACATTGGCAGCCGCCCATGGGAAATCCTCCATACCAGAATTTTCACCTCCTGGGGACTCTTGGGGGACCATATCTGAGGAGCGAGCCGGTGATGTACCCTCCATCTGAGATAGCGGTGCTTGTTGATCTCACTATGAAGGAGCCCTCCTTCTCCCACCTCCACCACCATTGATCCTCTCTGTCTGGTTGGTGCTAAGTCTAGAAGGAAACATGGAAGGTCCTGTAACTGATCAATCTCATCTGATTTGAGGTTCCTTCTGAATACCGAGGTCCATGTACCTCTTGATGAGTGAGTCAAAATACTAAGCAACTGACGCCAAAGGAGCTGTAGCAATTGAAAATAGTCGTGGAAATGAATCCTGCACAGTGAAATCCCTACACCATCTGTCCTTCCAGAAGAGATATTTCTAACCACTTCCCAAACGGACCTGAACACTAGCTAGCATGACGTCCCTGCATGACACAACACCCCGCCAGATGGGTGAGATATGGTGCCGTGACACCGGTTCTATATCCCATGTCCTTTTTCTACCATAATATCTTTGCATGATGACTTGTGTCCACAGTCCACCCTCAGTTGCTCCTAACTTACACAGCCATTTGTGTAAGAGCGACAAGTTGAAGTCCATGATATTCTTGATGCCCACTCCTCCCATGTTCTTACTTTTAGCAACTTTACCCCAAGCTATGTCATGCCAACCCCTAGTCCTCTCTCCACTGCCATGCCAGAAGAACCTTGCCTGAATTGACTCAATCTTCTGAGCCATCGTCTTCGGAATCTGGTAAATGGAAAGGAAGTAGACATGAAAGCTATCAATCATAGACTTGCATAACACCAATCTCCCCTTGTAGGAGAGGAGCCTCATCTTCCACCTTGTCAGTTTGGTCTCATATCTATGCACCACGGGCTGCCAATCACTGCAATGTAGGGCCCATGTGGATAGTGGAAGCCCCAAGTACGAGAGGGGAAAAGTCCCAGTTCTATATCCCAAGATGAATGCTACCCTATCAAGAGCTCTATCACCCGTGTTCATACCCACCAGAATACTCTGGTCAAAGTTGACCTTAAGCCCACTGACCTCCTTCAGTAGCTCAAGCATCAGTCTTAACCATGTGCAACTGAGGTTCATCCTCTACTAGAAATAGAATAGTGTCATCCGCATATTGTAGATGAGAAATAATATTGACATCTCTCCCAGCTTGAAAGTCTTTGATCAACACCGTAGCAGCCTCTACTCTCGACCACATCCTTCTGAGTATGTGTGCAACCAGCACAAATAGCAAAGGAGACATGGGGTCTCCCTGACGGAGACCTCTACCATTATGAAAGGACTCGATCTACTTCCCATTAACTAGAACTGCAAATGTAGCGGAAGAAATGCATGCCCGCATCTAACCCATCCATCTTTTGTCGAAGTCCATTTTTTCATCACATCAAATAAGCATGCCCTATTTGTCCTGGCATATGCTTTCTCAAAATTTAGCTTTAGCACCACACCCCTCCTCCTCTGAAGTCTCATAGCAAAGAGACACTCATGCGCTACCAGGAAATTCTTATGAATGTGTCTGTCTCTGATGAAAGCCCCCTAGAAATCGCTGACCATCCTACCAATCACTTTGTCAAATATACTCGTTAGCATCTTGGTGATAATCTTGTATGTGCCATTGAGGAGGCTAATGGGTTGAAGTCTCTTAAACACTGTGCACCTTGTTTTTTGGGAATGAAGACCAATAGGGTATGGTTGATATCCCAAAATGAACCCTCCCTTCCCGGAACTCTCTGAAAGTAGCCAAGAGATCCCTCTTAATGATGTCCCAACACTCTTGAAAAAAATATAATAGGGAAGCCATTTGGGTCTGGCGCCCTATCACCTGCAAGAGAGAATATTGCCTAGTGGACCTCCTCCTCTGAGAAGCTATGAGAGAGAGCTTCCCTATCCTCTGGAGGAAGAGAAGGAAGGAGGTCTGAGTCAATCACTGGTCTGCTGCAGTCCTCCTCTGTGAAAAGTGTGGCACAGAACTCCCTTCCTTCTCCCTGATCTCCACTTTGCTAGAGAAAAGATGATCTCCTACTTTGATGCAAGTGATGGAGTTTACTCTTTTCCTACATGAGACAATGCGTTGGAAATAGGAACTGTTCCTGTCCCCTTCCTTTATCTTTCTCTCTCTTGACCTCTACTTTTAGTAGATCTCTTCTCTTGTGAGAATTCCCTGAAATTTATCCCTAAAGGAGTCCCTTAGCCATGTCTGCATCATCTAATAACCCTGCCTCATCCAAGCAATCTAGTCTCTTAATGTGTTGAAGTATCCTGTCCTTTGCAACTCTACCTAGAATAGCTTTATCTGCAACCCATACCTCGAGATCTTGAGTCACTTGCTTTAGTTTTGCCCACCGGCCTAGTCATGGCAGACTTTTCATTCCGCACACATTTCATGCCTGTCTAATAGTCTCCATAAAATCCGCCTTTCTGAACTAGAACCTCTCTAGCTTGAAGGTCCACATCCTTTGTGAGCGGTTTGTCTTCAACAAAATGGGTTTGTGATCCAACACTGATCTAGCCAAAGAAGATACCTACACATGAGCATAGTGGTCCTCCTAATCTATCGAAACCAGTAATCTATCTAACCTGGAGCAAGTGGGGTCTGCCCTCAGGTTAGACCAAGTGAATCGAGCATTGGTCATATCCACATCAACAAGAGTTGTATCCTCTTTGAAGTCAGTGAAGTCCTCCATCTCTCCGGGTTGGAGTAGGTACTCGTCCTCTCCCAAGGTGCAGAAATGGCATTGAAGTCACCCCCTAGACACCAAGGCCTGCTTGAGCTGAGATGATGTCGTGCCAGATCTTCCCACAGAAGCTTATTCTCTTCCTTGCTTTGGGGGTCATACACCCTCGTGAAGTCCAAAGAGAAGCCGTCCGTTACATTATGGAAATATAGGGAAATGGTCCCTCGGCTCACCTGCCTGTCCTGCTCCACCTCCTCTACCTAGAATTGGTTCCAGAGGATCACAATGCCCCTTGACCTTCCCTTAGCCGGGGACGCTGCACCCTTTGCTAGTTTGGTTCCACCAATCTCCCTCATCACATCCACCCCCTCTCCTTCACATTTAGTTTCTTGCAGACACATGATGTCAATCTTACATCTCACTAGGTCCTTCACCGCCCTCCTCTTCTCTCTCCCACATATTCCTCTCACATTTCACGAGACAATCCTTATTTGGGCAATGGGATGTCTGTCTCCTCCCTTCCTCCCTCCCTCCCCCTCTCCTCCTCCCCCATCATTTGGGATTTCCCTCCTTTGCCTCCATCGCGATATGTAGAAACCACCTCTTCTGGATTCTGGTAAAAACTCTCTTCACATCCTTCTACACCCCTACAAAAGAGATGCCCACCTTGGCGGCTAAGTCTTGCATTTGCTCTGCCATCATCCTCCTACCTCCCCCATCAGCTCCTTCACCTCCTCCTTCGTCAGAATTCCCCTCTATAAGATCTCCTTCCCATCAGGTTGCTCCTGCACCCCCACCCTTTCCAGGATGGCCTCCTGGTTCTCCGAAATCAACTCCTTCCCTTTCTCCTGAGCTTCATTGCCTCCATCCGCCCCCTCTGGCCTGTCGTCTGGTCCCTGGTACTGCATGACCTATGTCCACTAGCCCAACGGGGTGAGCCGACCAAAGCAATAGGCACCGACCCCGGTCTGAGGGAGGTTTGTGTGCCTGAACCTCCGGTGGGCGTGCTGGTGGCAGGGCAGTATGGGAGACCACTCTCAGCAGCCACCAAGAGTGGCCAATCACTGACTGCGGGCGAGCGGTCAAGCAGGACCTCCGCTTCCTCCTCCTGTAGTCGCCGAGTTGGGCCCTCCGGTGACTGCAATAGGTGCTTCTCCTCCTGGCATGCGCTGTTGGGGTGTAGCTTGGCGGCCAGTCCAAGTGTCGACGTGTGCTGTCCACTAGAAAAAGGGGCCACCACCCTCGGGCGTGTGCTGCGGCTCGATGCTTCCTCTTGAGACCACTGACGGTTGAGGAGGGTGAGAAGAGCGGCGTGGGGATCTCCGATCGTAGCTCCGGCCGCCGTCCCCGGCTTCTGCGTCCACCGGCGATAGCTTCCAGCCAGTCGGGGAGCTAGGGTTGCGCTGCCTTCCAGTTTGTGCAGTCAGGTGGGGGAGATGAATGCTAACGGGTCCTGGATACCCACTAGGGTTGTGAGTCCTGGTAATGGGTAAGTCAACCCCCCTGTTAGGTCTGGGTTGGTCGAGGTGCCCGCAAAGTAGCTCAAACCCGTTCCGCTCCTTTAGTGAATGCCTCTCAAGCCCCCCGATAGTCCGATCTGATCCCCATTGGCAGGCAATTCAAAATGTGGGGGGGGGGGTTTGGGTGTGGGGATGCCGCGTACCACCCCCCCAAACATCTTCAACCTCCAATGGTAACCACTGTTGCCCTAACATCTCCTGCGAGTGGTGGCGCCGCCAATGTTCAACAAGCTGGGTGGCGATCCGGATGCCAAACCCTCCTCTCCGATGGCTAGGGAAATGATTGGCGGCACCATCGCCGGCGTCGCCGTCCAAACAGTAGCCTCGACTGTCGAAAGATGACTAGCAGGTACAAAGGAACAACTGTTTGATTCGACCTCCCCGCAGCGCCGGAGGATGTAGGAGATCCCTTTTTCATTGCATGGTACGTTAGGGATCCCAGTCAGCTTCACTCGAACATAGGGATCCCGTTTGCCACCAAGACTCCTGCCTCCATCACCTTTCACACCAGTTCCTCATCTAGCCCCACCGCTAGGAGCCCTGTGGCCAGATATGCCGCATGTCCCAAGACCCTCGCTCTCCCCACCGAGCATTCATAAACCCTGTCAAAGTTACTGGCTCCACTACCCTCTCCAACGGCGAGAGGTATAAGCATCTCCTAAGTCACTCGAACCTGCCACAAAGGAGATCCGGGGGAATGGTCCCCAACTCCAAACAGCTCCTCCCTCCTTGCTGGGGCGGGGGTGGAGGCTCCTTACCCTTGACTACATCCGCAAACGACCGCCACAATCCACCCCTCTCTCCTCCGCTGTTCATCTACCTAACCTGGACATCCGCCAACCTGCAGGCTTGCTGCAAATAACCCAGCTGCCAGCAACGGATGCACACTTGGGGTCCTCTGGGACGGCCTTGACCTCCTCCTATTTGATGAAGGACGATCGGGGAGGACCTCCTCTTGCCAGGATGTTGTTCGCCCTAGGCGTCCGCTGCATCGCGACGAAAATCAAGAGCTTCTCTCTCTATGAAAAGGCTAGAGAGAGAAGGTTCTCTTGAAAGTAGATGATGCGGTGTAGCATGACCGGACCAACCACATTGAAATTGGCCTACATTTTATCAGAGGTTGGACTCTGGATAGTTGTGTCTGCCATATGTGAAATCTTAAGACCAGGCTGCTTACCTCCTCACCAAAGTGTTGACTGAAGCTCAGTTTACTTCGACCTTAAGCAAGCTGAGTATGTGTGATATCTATGCTCATCTTGAGGGGTGTAGAGAAGTGAGCAGTTAGGGGCAGTTTGGGCATGTTTGAAATTTTCAGTTTTTTAGGGATTGTATTGTATTTTTACTCTTTCTTTCCGGGTCACCTTCTCTATGAGGGCTATTTCTGTACTTTTGACATTTCTAAGTTAATACATAGAGACTGGTCGGCCTTTAGGATTGGAAATGCTGAACCCTCCTTTTCCCCTCTCTCGACCTCTCTCTCCCGCCCTATCTCTCCTCTCTCTCTTTCTTACAAAACAAGTAATCTTATATATATTTATATTATTTATTCTGGAGGGAGGAACAAAATTTAACCGAAAATGTTCTTACAAGTGTCCACAGTTGGGACCCATACAAGAACCCTTTGCTGCTAGAAATTTCCATTTACTGCCCCAGGGTTTCTATATCTATTCGTCTTACTGTGATCTACCACATCTTTCTACTTCAAGTCCAGTCCCACTAAAGCTGCATTAGGACCTGTGTCAAATATGACAAAAAAGTCCCGTCTAACTGGTAGATGGACTCGCACATAAATTCAACTTTACTTTGAACCATTTTGCTTCCACGAGAAACTGTAGCAGATTTTTTTATTTGCATTTTTCTGTTTTTGATTGATCGTCAGAGTGTCTTTTTGGATGTAACTACAGCTTTCTCTTTCCTAGAAAGTACCTATGATATTGCAGGTAGATATTAACCACGTTAGCTCTTTGCTATTTCTTCTCCATTCTTATGACAGCTGGGGATCCATCTATGCGCTATGCATAGCTTATGCTGGCTGCAACAGGGTGGGATTAGAAAAACCCCCAGGCTGTGTGCCTGCCTTGGGCAAGGAAAATGACTTATGATTTGGAACTCTATCTCTAGATGCTTGGTGGTTATGGATGACTGGAAACAAACTCACACCTCTCAGACATTTGTGAGGTGATTTACTCTTTGGACTACCCACCAATTTTTGATTGAATACAATTTTCCTTCTTACATGTGGTGATTATGAGTGACTAGAACTGAACTCACACCTCACTGACATCTGTGAGGTGCAATGGCAGAGGAAAAATTTGTTTCTTTGAGGGGGGCATTAGAAGACTTTCATATATAACATTAGAGATACCAAGAGCCTTGGGGGTGCCATGGCCAACCCCCTTCTCTACCCACCAGTTTTTGATTGAATACAATTTTCCTTCATACATGTGCTTGTCTATCTTTTTCCTTTCCTCTGTATGCTCATACTCCCTTGACATGCTGGTTATGGTCTTGAAATTTGTTCCCTTGTTTCTCTATTATAACAAGTTTGTTTGATTTTTACAACCTGTTCAGAGTCCTCTGCAAGTTCTTTGCACATGGTGCATGTCTGAAGGGAGAGCATTGTGAATTTTCGCATGACTGGAGAGATCCTTCCAACAATGTAGGAATATCAGTATATTTTACTTGTACCATGTTTGTTATTTTTCTTAAGTGGAGAAAATAACACTTCTTTTTTCCCCCTACCTGGCTCCTCTTCTCAATGTCAGATATGCACTTTTTACCAAAAAGGGGTTTGCTCTTATGGAAGTAGATGCAGATATGACCATGTTAAAGCTTCTCGTCAGGCATCTGTTTCATTGTCACCAAATTCTCACTCTACCATATCTTCAAATTCTGTCCAAATTGCTCATCCATCTGGGGTTCCTCCTGGCAGAGTATCCGCAGCTTCCCCAAGTCATCCTTCAGACTCTGCTTCTTCCAGTAGATCTTTTCCTCCTGTTGTGAAGCCAGTGTGGACTCAGGAAGATCATAGTTCTCCAAGAGATGAAAATGATTACAATCCTGTGGTTGCTGATCCAGCTGAGAAGCCCATATGTTCATTTGCAGCTGCTGGTATTTGCCCCCGTGGTGAAAGTTGTCCTCATATTCATGGTGATTTGTGTCCCACATGTGGAAAACATTGCTTGCACCCATATCGCTCAGATGAACGCGAAGACCATATTAAAATGTGCCAGAAAAATAGTAAACACCTCGAAGCATTAAGGCTCAGTCAGGAGATAGAATGCAGTGTGTGCTTGGAACGTGTGCTGTCTAAACCTACGCCTGCTGAAAGGAAGTTTGGTTTGCTCTCTGAATGTGATCATCCCTTCTGCATTTCATGCATCCGGAACTGGCGCAGTAATTCTCCATCGTCTGGAATGGATGTTAACACCGCATTGCGGGCTTGTCCAATATGCCGAAAACTTTCATACTTCGTCGTTCCCAGTGTTATTTGGTATTCATCGAAAGAGGAAAAACAAGAGATAGTTGATGGTTACAAGGCCAGGCTCAGGTACCTTACTGTTCTCTCTGGATGCTTTTGTTATTTTGAATGCGAAAGTTAAATTCTGAATTAACTGTGTTATTCCTTCTCTCTTATGACTGGATGATTATCTGAAAACTTACCAGGTAATTAACTATGTTTCAATTGTTTGTGGCTATCCGTTTGACCCACACAATATTTTTAACTAGCATCTTGTGGTACTTCTGAGTAATTTTTTCTACCTTTTTTGGAAAGCAAATGTTTTTCTCTGCTAAAATAAGAGCATCGCAGAATATTTCCTTTTTGATAAGGCATAGGTTTCTTTTTGAAAACTTGCATTGAGTGGTCCTCAAGTTCTTGAGTGGAGCACTCTGGTGTGAGTTTTAAAACTTCAGTTATGATAAAGTAGTTGTTGATTTGCAAATTGGTGAAAAAGGAAGTGTTGATATGATTGACAGGGAAAAGATAAATGAACTCTATTGAATTAGTGGAAATTCTCAAGTTGTGGAAGAATTTCTACATTCCACTCTTTGTTGGCCTCCCCGTGGTTCATATTGCAGTCAGGAGATGCTGATTCTGAATTTTTGTAATTTTGCTATGATCTTTTGTCTAGTCAGAACTTGGAACCTCATGTACTTCATTCTAAAATTTTCACATCATATGTTTCTTTGAGCAGATCCATTGATTGCAAGTACTTTGACTTCGGAAATGGGTCATGCCCCTTTGGTTCCAGCTGTTTCTACAGGGTATGCAAGTTTCTTTTAAGAAACTGTTTTTCTTTGATCATTTACATTGTACGAATTCTTACGAAAGGAAATTCTATTTGCTTCCTGAAGTTGCACATTGTTTTAAATAATTTTGTATATACATATGCTTTATCATTTTCTTTTATGATCATTATTGTTACCATCTTTATTCATCAAATCACAACTAATTGGGCTTGGGGATGTGGATCCCATTTCAATGTTCCACTTGATTGCAAAAGGTTTTCAAAGATCTATGTTAATGAAATATGGCAAAAAATTTTATGACTACATGCTCCTCTTGATGCCAACCCTCCTTTTGTCTGGCTCAGGACGAGCTATATTGATAATTCTGGCACTGGATGTTTTTTAGTCAAAGTAATTTTCTTTCGTATAGAAAGTTGAAGTGGTAAGTTATATATCCATGCAATGTATTTTTTAAGGTATTAGTCGTAATGACTTCCCTTGAAACAGGGTTAGTCAGCAATTGTCTCATCCTCAAGCACATGCTATGTATGTTTATAACTCCCCTAAAATTCAGATACCTTTTAAAATCTCCCCCCATCTGGGGCTTGTCCCACCACTTTCCAGTAGCCATGATTGGCAAGTGTAGCACTTGGTTCTTCAAATTGGGCACATTGACAATTATTTATTTTGCAAGGCTTTTACGCAAACAATAAGTTCTACTTAGCAAACTCATGTCAAGTTACAAATGGCAAAATCATGTAAAGTTACAAATGAATCTATCTGAAAAATTTGGGAAATTTAGATACTAATTGATAGGTTTCATGGGAAAAAGTGAGTTGTTTGACTGTTTGTCTCCTTCCTCCAGCAGTTCGTTTGATGGATAGTGCCCATGGGTTGCAGAAAATGTAGGGAGAACGGGGCATTTATTGGGGGGGGATTGAAGGAGGGTGTGTGTAGCTCTTATGTCTTCCATATTTTGGGTAGTGGGATGGTCAAAAGCGAGAGGTTCAAGAGGGATTTTATCCAACCCATGTCGGAGCCCTAGTAATTTTCTCATTCTTTGTCTGCTCTCTAATGTGGTAGCAAAACTCCCTCTACCCTCTTCTAAATGTCATCTTCCCACCTTCTCTCCTAATCTTGCACACATCTCTATCGAGTACCTCCAGCGTGCCCAGATGGCAGTATCGGTTTCGGCCGACACCGAAATCGAAACGCACCAAGTCACTGTAGCAAGTCCGATACCAAAACCGACCGAAACCGGACCGAAACTGACCGAAATCGGACCGAAACCGGACCTGCTCAATACATTTTTTGCCTTTTCTGACTGTTTTGAACCGGTTTCGGCCGAAATCGAAACCGAAACGTATTGGTTTCGGTACCGGCCGAAACCGGTACCGAAACCGATACTACCATCCTTGCCAGCGTGGGCAAAGGAGCTGTCTGAAGAGGAGGCTCTGAGCATAGTTGGAGCGGAGGAGGTCTTTATGCATGCTTGTGTGATCGAGAAACAGATTCCATCAGATAGGTAGGCAATTGAAGAACTCTTCATGTGGTTAGGTGTTAAATGAGGATTTTTTTTGTCATGTTTTTCATGGAATTAATTTAATTACTATGCTTTCTTATGTTTTTTTAAAATTTTCATAACTCATAACTCACAAACATTGGAAATGAGATGATAAAATTGATGTTTTAGATAGTCTGTGGAAGTTGAAGACAACTTGACAGGAAGCAAATAATAGGTGGTGTACTCCCCTATGCAGGACAGCAACAGTTGGTGGCATCCTGTGCATTGGACGGCAACAGTAAGTGATGTCTAGTGCCCAGGACAGCAACAGTTGGCAGCCAGTGAACTCCAGACAGCATTGCGTTTGGAATTGTAAATCTTGCAACCAGCTACATTCTGTTAACAATCTTATAAAGAAAACAAATAGAGGTAATGCTACAGGAGGGAGGAGGAGATCACCTCTTGCATGCGGACATTCAAAACACTTGAAGACAACCCAAAGCTGACTACAGATCACCATAACCAAGAAAATTAAATAAAACAAAGCTAACTGATAACAAGTCTGCGCAAGATTTGACCAGCAGATCCTCTAGGGATGGTTGACCAGGCATTTGACCCCCACCTTTCTGGGGGCACTTGGGCACCGATTTTCAGGAGGGACCTCACGAGTGTCGAGTTGGAGCAGTTCCAGGGCCTTCTTCTCTTCCTCCTTAGCTTCGTCCTGTGCCCCCTCAGGGAGGACGCGTGGATTTGGAGGTGGGGAAGGGAGGGGACCTTCTTTGTTAGGTCTACTTATATCATCATTTCTGATGGTGGGGTGCGACACGACTTTGCTCTCTTCATTTGGAGACCGAAGAGTCCATTGAAGGTGAAGCTTCTGATCTGGAGGATTTCCCAAGGGAGGCTTCCCACTAGAGACAGGCTTCTGCACTTCCTACCAAGCATCCAGCTGATCTGCTATATGTGTGGCCTGGGGCACGAGTCTGTGGGCCACCTTTTTATAGGCTGTCAGTACTCGCAGGCTGTGTGGGAGGGGATGACTACGAGAGCCCAGTGTGCCTTGGGCATTAGTCGGATGTGCAGTCCTTCGTTAGGTCCTGGGGTAGGAGTTAGCTCCTCAGAGGTGATCATGTGGTTTGATGGCTTATATTGCATGCCACTCTATGGTCCCTGCGGTGTGAAAGGAACAACAAGATCTTCAATCTTCAGAATGGAGGCTAGAGTGGAGGACTCTTTTATTTCTGTCATTTGTACTAGGGTGAGGGAATAGGCAGAGGTGCTTTGTAATGTGAATGCCCTCAACTCACCTCTTTTTACTTTGGTGGGAGGGTGAACGGCCCCACACCACCTTGGTGTGGCTTTTTGTACAGGGTCTCTTTTTGGGAGCTTCTTGTTTACACTTGTACCCCTTCCTTTTCATTTAATGCACACAATGATACTGCCCACTTTCAAAAAAAAAAAAGTCCGCGCAAGATTGACTTTAGAATCATTGTCATCTTAGAAAGTTTAAAATCCCAGAAATGTTTTAAATCGGACACACTGGTATATGCTGTGTCAGAGATGATGCGCACACTTATTAAGATGCATGACATCTTAGACTGGAGCACCCACTTCCTCTCTTTGGTTTGAGATTATTCACATGTTTTAAAGCTTCATCATATTTACCCCTTCAAAGGCATCTAAACTAGCCAAACCTTGCCCTCAAAGATCACAAAACTTTACACTTTTTGTCCCAATCTTCTATTCTGAAAAGGCTGCTTCTTGAAGACTTGTCTTTATAATATGCAATCAGGGCATTGTGATCTGAAATTCATCTAGGTTGGCCGGTTGGGCAGTAATTTTAGTGAGGGGGCATGATTTCCATTGATCATCAACTGAACTCTTATCTATTCTTGATAAAGATGGTGGATCTCTCGAGTTTCGCCAAGTGAAATGTTGATTAGCCAACTGCAGTTCCAATAGTCCCTTCCCTTTTATCCAGTGGTGGAAATGCCCCATATTAGCTGTGAATTTCTTACCCATGTTCCTTTTAAAAGGGTTCCTTGTAATGTTGAAGTCCCCCATTAGACATCATGGCAGACCTATGGTTCCTTACAGACTTTTAACTCGGTCCACATTTTGTACCTATTACTGTTGTCATTGGGACCACACATCCCAGAGACCATCCAAGGGAAACCTGAACTGCTGCAAGATAGTTTGACAGTATTGGAAAATTTTCCTATCTCTAACTGCTGATGTTACCATTTATCTTTATTCTGAGCTTTTAAGAGTCCCGAAGATTCTGGCGAGCTTCTGTAAAAAAATCCACAGAATGAACACCTGCAACAGACAATCTCCACTTCAATCCTTTCCATTTTAGTTCCTTGAAGGCAAACAGCAGCAACCTTGCAAGCCTCATTAAATCCTGAACTACTGTGTGCTTCCAGGTTCATTGAACCCTCTAACGAGATCATTTTAGAGAATTTGTTCTCAGTGTGATCTACCTCCACTGTGCCTCTCTTTCTTGAGGTCACTGTAAGATTACTTAGAGCAAATTCTAGAGTTCCCTTTTGCCCCATTTGTTTTTGTATTAGTTCTGACCTTCTGATGCTCTGTTCTATCTGAAACAGTTGTCTACAAATTATGAAATCGGCCTACCCTATTTCGTACCCGTTGGCCAAGTGTTGCCTCCTCTAAATTCTAAAATGTTCTTGTCGTTCCAGTATGATAGGAAGGAACTTGACATAAGCTCCCTGTCCATAACAGATTGATCTCTGACAGTTTCTGTCTCATAGGTCAGGGAATAAGGAACAATCCCTTTTTCCAACTCAGAATTGTCTTGATTGAATATGCTGTTGGGGGAGGTTGAGGATGGGAGTTTGAAGGAAAAGTGGGAGAGGGAGGAGGCTTAGGTGTATGCATACGCTGGTCGGATGATGAAACATTTAATGAGATTGCACTCTGATTATCCATTTGTGAGAATGGGAGCCAGTTGCCCTTGGGAGCTGGCAAAGGTGGATCATACATACTGAGGGAAGCTGCTGCTGCCCAATTGACACATTTGAGGCCCACCACCCTTGGAAGGTAGAGGAGGATCATCCATGTGCTGGATAGGGATGCCATCTAGTGGATGCATAGGGATGCCATTCAGAACATGCAGAGATTGCCCCTTGCGCTTGGACTTGATGGATATGATATTGTGGGAGGACAATGGGATTGGCCTGCTGCAATTATGCACCACACTTCCCTCGAAGATTTGTCCTTTTCCACATCTTGAGAACCACACCCTCAACCCTTTTAGAGGATTTTCACTTTTGCCTTTTCATTTCCTTGGATTACTTTGGATGGTAGGGTGTTAATAGCGTGCTTCCAGTCCAAGTCAGCTGAAATGCCACTGTTGCCCTTGTGAAGATGCTCATTCATTATTAGTGGTAAAGCTGCCTTTCTCATCATCCTCTGATATATCCTTTCATATACCCACCTCGAGGGAGCTTGGTATGTGGACATCCTTAGACGATTCACTGTTTTCTCTTCCGGTTCTAATACCATTGTCTGAGTTTTGATTGGCAGCTTGGCGATGAATCAGCCAGATTGTCCGACTCTTGCTCATCATCATCTTCCTTCCACCAAGCCTCTGTTCCTTTCTAATAGCTCTGTAGCTTTTGTAAGCCTGAACAATGTCCTTATCTGTTGGGTCCAATTTCTCCTTGTATTTGGAAGCCTCGAAGAACTCATAGAGATTCGAATTCAGTAACTTATGACTCCCCAATGCTGCACTGCAACTTGATCTTTCCTGGTATCAGCATCCAGTTATCCACCTCCATGAGCAGATGTTCTGATTTTATGTAGAACAAAGCAAGGGACTGATATTCAATCTGTCCAAGCCAGCACCATTGCTGACAAGTCACAGTAAAAAAAAATAAAGGAAGAAGGGTTGCAGGAGACAAACTTGTATTATAATTGATAGTCCGATCTTCCAATGTCTTTTGGGGTTCCTTTTATTGGCTTGAAACTTAATTCCTCGTAGGAAACAAATCCTATTGTCCAGCTTCTAAAAACCATTGGACATGATCTTTGTTTCCTGACAAGGCAACTAGTGTTTTAAATCAATCTAGATCTCCTAAAATCTGTAGGGCTTCTAACCCCCAATAGGATTGGGATCAAAATCTATGTAGGGTTGGTACTCCTAGTCCATGTGGGATTCCTAATCCGTGTAGGATTGGATCCGAATCCATTTGGATTCCTAATCCACTTTGGATTCTGCAACAGATTCCATATTATTCCATTTTTTTTACCTCCTTGTCGACTTCCTTTAGGATGCTGAAGAGAGCAATGAGGTCTTTGAAGACCTTGATGCTTCAAAGAAGGAACGAAATACCAGAAGCCTCACACAAACTAACGTGCCGTGTTTTGCTGCTTGGGCATCCACCATATTGTTCCAACTTTCTGACTTTTCTGAGCATGCATCAAATTGTGAATCTTTGATTGTCCTCCTTGAGCACCCGAGTAGGGGAGGATGGTGAAGCGAAGAAAACTAGTAGCCGGTCATTGTTTATCCTGCCGGTCCTTCAGAACTTCACTATGGGCCATCTTCTGTTCAGCATTCTCAACATTGAATCCTTCTTCAAGAAACCCTCCACAGCAGAGCTGACAAGACTTCTCTTTAGGGACTCTGGACTTTCAGAGTATTGGGTGGAATCATGGCTTATCAACAGGGGGCCCCTTCCAACCTGCTACCGTTGCAGTCTGAGGGGGCATGTCCAGCGGGATTGTAGGTTGCCGGCCGATAGGGGCCGGGTTGGGACGACGGTGGAGGCTCATACAACACCGTCGTGATCATTCACGGACGTCCTTAGAGGCAAGCTGGAGGGGTTATAGGAGGCCAATCAGGGAAGGGGGTGCCTGGACGCTGGCGCTCTGCAGCCGGATCTTACCCAAAACTGGCTCCAGTGGCTCAACTGGTGCCTCTGGGTGTCACTGATTGAGGGCGCAGCAGACACAGAGATGGTGAGGTCTTTGCTTGTTAAGGGAGGCCAGAGGGAGGCGGATTGTGCAGTTTCTAAGGTGGCCAGGAATGGTTTTCTGGGGCGGAGGAGTTGGCGAAGGCCGACTTACTCTTGGCTAAGGGTGTGCTCCTCCAGACGGCGAAGTGGGGGCTGGCCAGTGGAACCTTCCCGGACCTTTGGCAGGTGAAGGCCCTCATTCTCCTCATCGGTGTCCCACTTATCCTCGGTGATGAGGTGGGTGCCGATTTATCATTGGCCGGTTTGGGGCTGCCGTAGATGGCTCTGTCAACCTCATCGCCGGAGGGGAAACGTTGACGGGTTGGGAATTTGAAGGAGATCTCAGCAGTGATTACGGTGGACGTCGCCGGTGGACGCTTCCCCGTGAAGATCCAACTCCGACAAACAATGTACATGGTAGTAGCAGTGGCCGCCGGCACCGGAGAAGATAGTCAGACCGGCGAGAGTTCAAATTTGAACTGCCCGCCCTCTCCTCACGGACCGCTCGAGCCAATGGACCCCGACCCATTGCAAATTGGGACGACCTGGACCTCCCTGGGGGTCACGGCCTGTGACTCACCCGGTAGTGGGGGTCACGGGTGCCTTGCCATAGCAGGTCTGCCCACCCTGTACCCGAAACCCTATCACTTACCTGAATGCGGGGGTGATGGGGTTATCGGGTCCCGATGGACTGGTACTATAGTTCTTCCCAACCCGATTCCCAGCCACTGTTCATTGAGGCGCTGTGTGCTTTGTGACGTCCCAGCTCCAGTAGGCTGCCTCTCCAGCCAGCCCTTAGGTCCAAGAAATTGTTCCGAAGCGACCGTCATGTATGTTTCTCCCTTCCCTTTGCTCGACTGTGGCCGGAGACTGCACGATGGAACCGACAGATCGGGAGGTGCTAGGGGCCCCATGGAGGGCACCGACGAGTGCTAGGGAGGGAAGCGGAAGGCAGAGAGGCCGACCAGAATGTGACGGCCTACCAGAACCCCTTGCAAGTGGACCATGGAGAAGGTGGAGCACTGGAGGCTGCTGTCAGCCCTATTGGCTCCTCGGGCAAGACACCCAAGGTAGTCCCCAATACCCAGCCCTACATGATTCGCTCTGAAGGTGATGGTCGACCTGATTTGGCCATTGTCCTGAGAGAGCCTAGGCCCCAGGCTAACCTAGCCTTCGACGAGATAGTGGCAGTGCACAGGCTCCCTGTGCTGGGGGAGGAGGACCACACCCGCAGGAACCTAACAGTCCTAAACACGGATGCAGATCAGCTACACAGGATGATCAACAAGAGAGGGATGCCCAAAAGGAGGGAGAGGGTTTGGGGGGGGGGAGGGAGAGGGTTTGGGGAGAGAGGTGAAGGAGATGGTATAAGTTGTAGAGAGAGAAGGTCGGGGTGTCTTTCATTCACTGTTGGCAGTATCGGCTGAAACCGATACGTTTCGGCCGAAACGTATCAGTTTCGGCCTAGACCGACACCGAAACGGGCCTTTGCACTGTAGCAGGTCCGATACCAATAAATAATAATTTTTTAATAGTTTCGGACCAAAACCGTCCGATTTCGGACCGAAACCGACCGAAACCGTCCGGTTTCGGCCGAAACCTAACCTGCTGGCCCCAATTTTGACCTTTTCTAATTATTTTGAACCGGTTTCGGCCGAAACCGAAACCGAAACCGATACCGAGTCGTATCGGTTTCGGACCCGGCCGAAACCGAGTCCGAAACCGACACTGCCATCCTTGCCACTGTTGGCAGTATCGGCCGAAACCGATACGTTTCGGCTGAAACGTATCGGTTTCGGCCTAGACCGACACCGAAACGGGCCTTTGCACTGTAGCAGGTCCGATACCAATAAATAACAATTTTTTAATAGTTTCGGACCGAAACCGTCCGATTTCGGACCGAAACCGACCGAAACCGTCCGGTTTCGGCCGAAACCTAACCTGTTGGCCCCAATTTTGACCTTTTCTAATTATTTTGAACCGGTTTCGGCCGAAACCGAAACCGAAACCGATACCAAGTCGTATCGGTTTCGGACCCGGCCGAAACCGAGTCCGAAACCGACACTGCCATCCTGTGACAGGATGGCATGACATAAATTGGGGAAGGGCATGCATGTGTAAGGAAGTGGGAGGTCTGGGTCTAAAGAATATAAGGGACTTCCATCTCGCACTCTTGAGCAAATGGCTTTAGAGACTCGGCACTGAGGAGGGGGGGTATATGGAGCACTATCAACCAGCAGAAGTACTACAGCAGAACAAGAATTTGGGATTTGGCTACCCCACCTCAATACCACATCTTGTACCTATGGAAGGGCATCCTGAAGATCATTGGCATTCTTAGGACAGGGGTCAGAGTGGCATTGAGAAATGGGCAGTAGTGTCAGTTCTAGAGAGACAGATGGTGCACTGACTATACCCGCAGCTGTTTGCAATTGCAGTGGAGCCCATGGCAGTGATCAGTCAGATGTTTGACGTCCAGCAATCTGGAGGCACCTGGAGCCCAGTTTTTAGGAGAGATCTGAGGATGAGATCAGCCAGCTAGGGGAATTATTTGGGATGCTGCATTACATTGTACTAGACACAACCAAGCCAGATGAATGGAGATGGAGATGGGACAGTACAGGGCACTACTCAGTCAGGACAGCCTATCGTGTATTTGCTAATGGTGGGCAGCGGCATCCACCAAGGAAGCAAGTTTGGAAACCGGGGAGCCCTCTCAAAATCATGGTGCTCATGTGGAGAATCTCACACGGGAGACTCCCAACTTGTGATAGATTAGCTACATTCATGGCGGGAATTCAAACCACCTGCTGTCCCTGCAGACAGGAGGAAGAAAACATTGACCATTTGTTCATTTGATGCCCATTTTCTATAGAGGTTTGGCGCCACATCTTGAGCAAAATCAGGTGCCAATGGCAGCTGAAAGACAATGTCCAGCAACTCATGAAGGAGTGGCATAAGCGGTGGCTTTGCAAGGAAGACATGCGGGTATGGTGGCTCATCCTCCATGCCACAGTATGGGCCTTATTTGGGGGGGGGGAGAAATGGCAGAATTTTCAAGAGAGAAGTCACTAATCCAGAGAGAATAGGTGATTTTATTGGGGACATGGTCCTAGAATGGGCAAAGCTTTTATGTAATGTACACACGAGATCTTCCTCTCTTTTTGACAGGTTGGGGAGATAGGGTACTCATACCTCCTTGGTGTGCTCTTTTGTATAGGTGATGTCGGGATGCTTTGAGATTTCACATTCCATACTTGTAAATCCCTTTTTTCTTATTCATAAAATCAGTGGTGCCAGCCACTTTCAAAAAAGTCAACACGGGGCCCCTTTTGTCCCTCGGGGGTGGGAGAGGTGGTTATGCACTTCATGGATAACCGCAATGTCATGGCATCAACTCCCTCTAGTGGACATGAATACAGGGAGGGTACCAAGCCGGGTTCATTTGTGTTCTGACGTCATGGACTTCGCCGGGGCCCTGGGGGGTGGGGGTGCACTGTCCAAGAGATGTTTGGCTTGCCTATGGCTTGGGCTACTGGTGATTCGGGGTTGATCCTAGATGGGTGGGTTTACTCCTGGTATCAAAAACATGGGGCACCTTTTATTCATCCATTGCATTGGCTGCTGGTACAGCCCAACATGTTACAGCATTTTCTATGTTTTCAACATGGCACCCAGGTTGATTATTGTCTGGGCATGAGTACCTAATGTGGCAGATCTTGTTGGGCCCAGCAAACTTTTGCATTGCAGAACTTTACTGCATGATGCCCTCAATTGTGACAGTGGATACATTAGTCTTTGTTGATCTGAAGTTTCCATCAGGGAAGGCAGTATCGGTTTCAGTACCGATTTCGGCCAGTATCGAAACCGATACGTACCGGTTTCGGTATCGGTATCGGTTTCGGCCGAAACCGATTGAAACCATTCAAAAAACTAAAAAAATAGTGAACCTGTCTGATTTTGGCCGAAACTAGGGGTGAGCACGGTTTGGTTTGAAGAGAATTTTTCTCAAACCAAATCGAACCGATTTAAGGCTTCAACCCGAACCAAACCAAACCAAACTATTTTGAAACCAAACCGAAGTTCGGTTTGGTTCAGTTTGAACCATATTCATCTCCCCTTTTAGAAATTAGATTGGATTTAAATAAGAGTAGAGAAAGGTAGGGTAGAAAAATTTCTACCAAATAAAGTAAATATTAAAAATAAAACATAAAAAGTTGTAACTTGTAAGAACAAGCTCCATAATATTTTCACATGAAAAACTAAGAACGTCAGTTACAGTAAAATAGAGGTGATTTGAAACCTATTTCATAGAGTCAGAAATTACATCAGGATGACGGAGATTGGACTTTGTGAATTAAGATTTATAGTTACATATACACTTATATTAATTTGATAAAAATATTTTTAAATACGGGTTATTCGGTTCTGTTCGATTTCTTAAACTTTAAAACTAAACCAAACCAAAATTTTTAATACGGTTCGGTTTGAACCCAAACCGAAAATTTTTAAATTTCAACGCAAACCAAACTGAACCAAATCTATCAGTTCGGTTTGGTTTTCGGGTTGAACCCGAATAATGATCACCCCTAGCCGAAACCGTCCGGTTTTGGACCGAAATAGGTCAGTTTTGGCCGAAACTCTTAATGGTTTCGTCCGAAACCATTAAAAAAGTGTTTTTTTAGGTTTCGGACCTGCTATAGTGAGCATGTCCGATTTCGGATCGGTACCGAAACGTATCGGTTTCGGCCGATACTGCCAACCCTGGTTTCCATGCCTGGAGATTTACTGTTTTTGAATCTTTACTATGTTTACTTGAATGTGCTGTTTCCCTTTCTGTTCTGGTGATCACCTTGGCCAACCCTGACTTGCTTATACTTCTTCATTGTCTGGGTTGTTGGTGTAAAAGCTATTGCTTCCCTTTTTCGTTGGCCCGTCCTGAGTTGCCTGGACCCAGCAAGGGCTTATACTCTGTCCACAGACGTGGGGATCAGCATTATTCTGAACCGATGATCTGCTTCCCTCTTTTCTCTAAAATCTTCCTCTGCTTGTCTGTTTTTTTTTTTCCGGCACTAGTCGCTATTGTCAATCAAGAATCTGATACCATGTACATAAACTCATTTCTATGCAAGTTTAAGATGACTAAAGTTTTCTGCTTCATCTTGTATGGTATTGTGCCATCTGTTGAACTCCCTGCTCTCTCTGCTTATGTGGAAACATCTCATTCTAGACAAATGGGTCAGAGTATGGTATGTCTGACTCTGATTCCAATAGAATTAACTGGAATTGGAATTGAAGGAATCAGGTGATTCCAACTTTCATTCCGGTTTTGATAATTTTGGATTTGGAAACATGGGTGGAAAAGAACTAATTCTTTTGGGCCAAAAGTCTCCAGACTCTCCACTACGGATAAGTTCCAGCCCTTTGGGCCAGGCTCCATAAGGTGCCTAGCCATTTGGTGCAGCTGTTTGGGCATGAGCCCTTGAGTGACATGACTACACCCCCAAAAAGATGGCTTGGGGGGGGGGGGGACAAGTGGGCGTGCCCGAGTGAGCACATTCCATGGGCTAGAGCCACATGTCCACCTAGCCCCTTGTGGGATTGATATGGTAATCGAAAGAATATTTGAAAGACACATACTACTGTATATTGTGGGGAGTTTGGAAAATGAATTTGGAAAGGTCTCTTTATTTCCACTTCCATTTTGTTTATTATTGGAATTTTCAATTCCAAACTGTTGTATTTGGAAATAGAAAAAAACTAAACAACTTTCTGAAGTTGATTCCGAACTGTTGAAGTCATGTTAGAAGTGTCTTCTCTGGTTACTGTTTGCAGTCCTATCTCAGTCGCTGCCCTGCTCTGTAGCAAGTAGAGCCTTAACTAGGCCCCTAACAACATCTAAGCTGTAACCTGGTGCCTCATATTTAGTCCTTCCATACCTGGTAACCAGTTGCCTGAAACCCGAACCTAGGCTTCATCTTGTACATGGAACTCATGCGGTATGTATGAGTCCCACATATCGAAGTCCAAAACATAGGTTCTGAAGTTGGAACTTTCGGTCTTAATACACTTTTGAGTCATACACAATTGAACCTTACTACATAGCCAAACACCTAGACTCAGATAGCCCAATTTGAGTTTGCCCCTTTGTTGGCAGATAGAGAAACAGAAATGGGAAACAGAGCAAGAAGTGAAGGTGAGAACCAGGGCTTCAAAGAATGTGGGATATGAGAAATAATTTTTATGTTGTAGTGCTGATATGGATATTTCTTACATATGAAGTTGTCTTTATGAAGACATTATACAGCGGATGAAATATAAGGCAAAATGTGTTTTGGTAGTTAAGTAATATGTAGAGGGGTTTAAATGCATGTACTCTAAAGATCAGGTATCAAGGTTTAGGAGTAATTGATTGTTGGAGTTCTTTTAGATATGCGGAAATTTTATTTGAAAAATGTCTCCTTATAGATATCTTGAAAGTCGTTGATCTCCTCCCTATGTGCCACAGTGGCATAGCCACCTGCGAGCTATGTCATGGCTTCAGGTCACATTGCCTACTTGACGATGCTTGGACCTCTGACATCCGATGGCACTCACACATCAGACACTTGTTAGTGCTCATGCCAAAGCCTTAAGGTTCTTGCCCTCATGCTCCCAATGCTGTTCGGGGATGCTCACTCTCCATTTGGCTTGATTTGCTGCATCCTCCAATGTCCCCTGGCCAACAGCAGCAGCTGTGGCTGGCGGCTTGGCCCAACCACCATAACTGACAGTAGGTCTTTTCCCTTTTTTTCCTCTTTTATTTCCAGTTTCTTCTCTTTACTCCTGGGGCATTGGTTTCCAAACATGTTACCTGTGAAAACACGTCTCACCCTTCTGTGCATTTCTTCATCATGCTGTTTTCTGATTGATCGAGAAGTTGATCTGTCAGCAATATGTGTGAATGACTGACCTATTTGTATATTTTTTTTGTTTTTTTGTTTTCAGTGATAGCTATCTGTAATGGAAGATTGATCACCATTATGTCTCAATTTTCCTCTGCCAACTTTTGAAGCCTTGTGCATTATTTTGTCTCTAGTCAGTTTTGACATCGGAATCTTTATGAGTTCACTGCAGAGTCAACAGTTTTTGGTTTCAGTTTTAATTGTTCAGGTTATGACTTAGATTAAATGCTGCTTGAATTCAAATAGAATAACCAAACATTTTGCAGATTTTGTTTTATAATCTTAGTTTGGTCTGAGTCCCCAAGTGTTAATTTCCTATTTTAATTCCTTTAAATCCTAGGAGGAAAGGTGTACAGGTTTTAATCTTGTCATGTTTGTCATGTTCCAGCACATGTACCGCCCGAACACAAACAGGCCACATGCACATAGGCCTCAATTACATAGGAGGCCCAGGAATATAGTCGTAACTGAAGATTGGCTTGAGGACCTTGACTCTGAAGATCTAGATGATGAATGGCTTGAGGACCTTGATTCTGAAGATCTAGACGATGACAGCTTGTTGGAGCTTTTTCTTCTAATGCAGCTTGGTTTTCCTGACTGGGATTCATCAAGCGATGAGGATAACTAAATATGATTATGGTTGTCTTTGTAATTGTGGGATATTTATTCAGGAAGAGCAAGTCCGGATCTTTTAGGGACTTGCTGATTTATATGCTTGTCTCTTTTAGGCTATGTCACCAACATGCACTTCAAACATATATTGGTGGGCCAATTTTGTTTTTGTGCAAACATTACGGAACTGACTAGTTTTCCCTACACATAAGGAAGCAAGTTTAAGACCCCTCTGGTTTTCTATGTGGTAGGAAATGTGACATTTTGGCACTGCCAGAAGAAACGGCTTGTGTTGGTGCCTGGCTGCAATGCTTGACATGAATTTATTTAAATGTTATATTTTGCATGGGCCATCCTCGTTGGAATATTATTTATTTATTTGACAACTGATTTAGGTGTTGCCATACAAAATAATAGCTGAAAACTGAAATGTCAGCAGTTTCTCAATCTGATGGGTAATACCTTCAGCCTTAACGAATGAGAACTGGATAGCTTATGCTACTTTCTTTTTCTTTGAAGAAGCAGAAAGCAATTAGTTGCCACTCTTTGTAGTTTCCTCTACGATTTGTTTCATCTTGTCTTAACCTGCCATGCCGAGGTTTGGTTGATTAAATTTGTTTCATTAGATTCCTTAAGTGTTTCTTGCTTCAGTTGTTTATCAGAGTGACCACTATGTCAGATAGTTCACTTCACTGGAGTCTTACACACTTCATTTCAGCATGCTTATCGTGATGGTCGTTTAGAAGAAGTGGTATTGCGGCATCTTGACGCTGATGATGGAAAGACAGTGATAGCTAAGGATATTAGGTTTGTATCAATGTTTACATGTACGATCTTCTGATGAATATACTTTGTTCGAAGATTTTGGCTAAATAGTCAGCTTTTAGTCATTTGTGCTGAAGATTTTTTTTTGCCCACATTCATGTGTATATTTCTTCAGATGATCTTGCTCTTTTAATGTACTTTGCCTAAGTAAATACTTTGCTTTGAAATCTTTTTGGTGCCAGGCTTTCAGACTTTTTCAGTGGGTTGCGCCTTTAGGTTGAAGAACTTGTGTTTTTGCTTTGTGGTAAGTTCAGAAGTTTTGGTCCACATCTTTTCTTTCTTCTTGCAAGTCTTGAGAAGGTGGCATTAACAGTTCTTTCATTTTATTAGTTGCAGAACCATGAAGCATGACTGTGTCTTCAGTTTCTGGCTCTCTTGGTTGTATCCCCTCTTATGAGGTGCCCTTCAATCACTTACTTTCCTGCAGTCCTCATCACGAGAAGAAAGATATAAGTGCTACCGTGCACAGTACCTGATTCTGGATGGAGTGAAGGATCATTAGTAATCAGTTCATGTTTCCGAGGGGACACGTGCCTGATTTACTGCTTGTAATAGGGATTATTGAGAACGTGGCAATTACTTTGGTCTTGAGTGCCCACATATTAGCATAATAACAGTGAACTGCATTTCTTATTCCCTCACCAACTGCCAGCTGTAGCAGTGCTTCACCTTGGAGTCAGGTATATGTTTCTTGTTTTCATTATTATTTTATATTCTTTGATGGCTAATCTGTTTGGATTTTTTGTTTCCTACGAGGCTGCTTCTATGATTTAGGGGGGACACTCCTAAACCCTAAACATGTATCTACATTGGATGCATGTTAGACATGTCTATGCATGTCTTTTGGGATTAGAAGGCAACATATCATTCATGAGAAGTTTTAACGGCCGGCTTAGCAACCTTTTGGCAACCCACGTGTGCAAAATATGTCATTTTTCCAGGAATCATTAACCACTTTAACCATCAATCTAGGACGTGGTTTAATAGATTCTATTCTGGCTCATACATAAGAAGATGCACGTGTTCCTCGTGTGTATCCATGTAGACACTTGATACCTATGTCTGAGTAACAAATACCATAGATTTCTTACATGTGGATCAGCAGGGAAAGTGGTGGCAGAAATCTTTATTTGGTTATCAGGAAACTTTTTCTCGTTCTTGTATAAATTTGGGCATCATTCTGTTTCCGACATGCAACGATAACTCCGCTGTTTCTTTGTATGTTCATAAGACGTCTTCCAAGGTTCTTGTTTTGTTTTACTTCTTCAAACTTTCAGTGAGGGAATTCTAATTTCTCTTGTTGTCTGGCACAGAAACATGTTCTTGACACCGAATATATCAAGGAGGCTGGGCAAGTCACTGGGTATTGCACAACGTGATGGGGACAAAAAAATGGAAATATGAAAAAAGAAAATGAAGGAAAGCAAGGCATGTAGGTTTCTGCCGTGACTTATTGTGTGATTATTTCGGGGGGAAACCCGTGGAGCTATTTCACAATTTGGCTGCTAAAGTTTCTAGTATAGCATTACTTCGGTGCCAACCTGATCGCATATTCTCTGCACATTCTTTTCAAGTATTTAATGCTTTATCATTTATCAAAAGCCTGTTGTTTGATTATGATATTCCGTGGGGATGACATGGTTTTACATACGTATATGATATCCTTATTTCTTGCTATAAAAAGTACATCGGAACTTGAATTGTTGGGTGCTACCAGCAACGCTGTCTTATTTCTTATTTCTTGCTGATTCATATGTTCTCGTCGAGTTGAAGCCAGCAAGTTTGGTCTGTTTTCTTTGGACGATCAATAAGTTTGGTCGATGGCGAGAGTGATGGCATACTTTGATCATGCAATCCGATCTATGTAATCTTACCATGCATGAATCTTACTACTTTTGCAATGACCCGAATGTCTCTCTTGTCATGCATCGTAATTCGAACATGTCGCAAAGTGAATATATGACCAACTTGAGTTAAAATTTAATTGGAGTTATAAAATATTTGTAATATCCTATGCTACCCAATGCACCTTACATTCCCTCTTCTTGATGGCAAGAATTGCGTGAGCATTATGACTTGTGTTATGCAACAGAGTTGGTTTAGGGGTGTTTGGCTGTTATTCACATCTCTATCTACATTATTATCATCGTAAAAGAGTGTAGTGCTATTACAAAATTTAATACAGTTCCAAACTTGTATTTAAAGTAATACAATTTTTTAAAGAGAATAAAAATAACATACCATCGTCTTCTTCCACTTGTAAGTTTATGCTCTCTCTTTAATAATCATCTTTGATACTTACATCAATATTCAATATCATCTTGATATTCTATACTCTAAAAACATTAACACCACGTCAAAATCAATATTCCAACTAACTAGGCCAGTGTCTAATGCCTAAATAATTAGGGGTGTTTATGATTTGGGAGGTTTTTTTTAATCTGAATCAAGTCGAATCTAAGCATCAAATCAAATTGAACTAAATTAAATAAATTTAGGTTGGTTTAGTTCAAATTGAATTTTTATATTTTATTATAATATATATAGATTTAATAAATTATATATAAAAATATAAAATAAAAATAAAATACTTATATTGTATATATTTGTATGTGTATGTAATTAAATTTTAAATATTTTAAATATTTATAATATTAATAAAATAAATATAAATCATAAATTTATTTTATTCAATTTGATTTGATTTCACACGTTATGAAATTGAATCAAACTGAATTTAAGTTTAAACCAGTCCGAATGGTTCGATTCAATTTTTTTGGTTTGTGTAGAGGTGGAAAATTGGTTCCTAACTTTCGTATCACATTTTTAATATTTATTTATTGGGAGAAGGTCGTCCGGTATCCGTGGAAGTCTGCAAACATCAGAGATATGACGTCAGAAGGAGTTTTGTGCGTTACACTATGAGACAACCTTCTGATGCTTAAGTCAGCACTTTAGAAGATGGAGTATGAGGAAGAACATGGGAGAGAGAGAGAGTCGAAAGTCGATTATGTAGGCCTGGAGGGGTGGTTAGTCTTCCGAAAGAGTGCTCGTTGGGCGACAAGGGTGCGTGGAAGGTGATCAAGGCTCTTCTTCGTAGAATCAACTCTCAAGGTTTGGTGAGTCAAAGCCTCTCTTGCCGTGGCCGTAAGTCGAGTCTCTTATCTCTCTCTCTCTCTCTCTCTCTCTCTCTCTCTCTCTCTCTTTGTGTGTGTGTCTCGGTGGCGAGGGTCTGTCCTTTAGTAGGAAAGGGCACAAATCGTGGGATAACGTTCCTCCGTGATCGTGGAGAGTTTCCCGTTGAGGGTCTGTTCCTCTGGAGTCGGGCGGTTCTCTGGCGAGTGTTACTGTGCCTATAAGACGTGCTTGCCTTTAGTGGAGCTGAGGCCGACGTCGTGGGGGGTAACGTTCGATCGTCGGAGAGTTATCCGATGTCTGTTGCGTCTGGGCTGATGTCTTTTGTGTGTTGGCGGATCCGAGGACTATCCGCTCTGAGTTATCCGTTGTGGGCCGCAGCTGTCGGGAGCCCGTTTTGTGCGTTGTAAATCTTCGGTCGAAGCGGACCTGACATAATGGGCCCTATATGGGCCGCGGTGATTTTATCCTCCTCAATTTGAAACGAATTATGAACACCCCTATAAATAATAGTGACATTATTGTAATTATGTTGATGATAGGGTTATTTTGTAGTCATCTTTTTACAATAAAGAAAATAATATCTTGAATTGTATTACAACTGGCCTGCTCGGAGGATCTGGACTCAGAGGGAGGTAGTAGACAGAAGAGCTTAAACGCAATTTGATCTGAAGGACAGCAGATTCAACCACATGTGATCTTCTTGCTACCCATTGGACTTCGTCTAGGCTTATCTAAAATTGGACTCCTAATTAACGCGATTGGATGGAGGCTGGAGTTTAGGCTAACGTCTTTTTACACTAAAAGAGGAGTACACAAGGGAACGTGGGAGCCGTAAGGTATTGCTCCATCACTATTCCCGGATATCCCCCCCCCCCCCCAACCTTTGAAGAAGTGGAGAAAATAAGGGTCGTAATTTTCCAAGCAATTTTAGAATGACAAATTTCAATATTTATTACAAGGTTTTAAGATTTTCTAAACTTTTTAAGGCAAACACAAAGTAAATATTCTTGTATCTCTAGCTGCCTGACATGTCCATATGTTTCTGTTTCAAATGTGAATCAGCATTGGCGATGAGAACACCAATTTTTGTTTAAGGAATCGGAATTTTACTGTCGCTTCTAAAGCGAGCACAAAGAACAGAAAGTTAATTTTCCTAATAAAAATTCTATTAGAAATGTTGTTTGTCTAGAATTAATTAAAAATAGTATCTATGGCATTAATTTTATCCAAAGATGATCAAGCTATGCAAAAACTTTCATCCGATTTCAAGAATTGCAGATATTTGCCAACATATTCAACAGTAATTTAATTTGACACCCCCCCCAAAAAAGAAAATCAACTGTAAAGACTTATTTTTAATATTTTTTTAGTAATATGTTTTTTGGTTTGGTAGTGTACAATGCACATGCCTACTTGTAGTGCCAGTGCTATTCCAGATGCCAGCCAATTTCATTAGACGTTGGCGATGTAATAGTTCGACAGACTTGGTTCCATCCAGATTTGATGAATATCTGCAGGTGAACTGCAGGTCCAATGCTTCGACCAAGGAAGAGCTGGGCCAATGCAGCTAGTCCATCCAGAGTTATACTTTTTGCTGCACATCCGGGGTAATTGTATATCTCGTACGTGCAGTATTGATATGTTTTTATTTTTATTTTAAAAATATTATCTCGACCACCGATCTTGTGCAACTTGTACGCGGAAGACTCTTTGGCACAATCCGAAAGTGGTTGGACTATAGTGTGTTCCATCGTGTGTCGGTGGAGATGAATGCAAAAAATATGTGACAGAAGTTACATGATCTCTAGGAAAGAAAGATGATAGAAAACAAAACATTCTTGATTCGACATTTGGTGAACCTCAAGCTTAAAGAAGAGAGTTATGTTACATAGTACTTAAATGAAGTGCAGAGCATCATAAATCAATTGTTAGCATTAGTGAAGATGGTGCAGGAGGATGAGTTGCAAGCTTTATTGCTACTCAGTTCCTTGTCGGGCATTTGAGAGATACTCATAGTATCTCTTAGTAATTCTGCTCCAGATGGTGTGCTTATAATGAAATATGTGACTAATAGTCTTTTAAATGAGGAGACGAGGATGAACTCGTCGGGTGCTATAAATTCTTAGATTTAAGCAACAAAAGACTGTGGTAGAGTAAATAATAGAGATAAGGGTCGTGGACAATCAAAATCCAGATCCAGAAGCACCTTTAAATGTTATCACTGTGGCATGCCTGGCCACAAGAAAATGAATTACATGAAGCTAAAAGAAGAAATGCAAAAGAAAAAGACCAAGGATAGTGGCAAAGGCAAGAAGGTTACAACATCCGTGTCGGATGAAGCATTGGTAGTTCTTTTTTTCAAATGGTGAGAGTTATCTTATAGTGGTGAAACGTGACATATGTAGACCTTGGATTCAGGAGCATCGTACCATGTTACACCTTGCAGAGATTTGTTCTCCTCCTATAGAACAAGTGACTTTGGTGTTGTCCATATAGGCAACCATGACACTTTAAGGATCGCAAGGATAGGAGATGTCCGTGTAGAAACTTTAAGGATTTCATTCTCAAATATGTAAGGCATGTATTAGAGCTCAGAACGAATATGATGTATGCTAGAAAGTTAGGTGAAGATGGCTACTCCAATACTTTTAGATAGACAGGTTGGAAGTTGGCAAAGGATGCACTTGTGCTGGCACGAGGCAGCAAGTGCGGTATAAAATATGGCATGAAGACATGGGTTAGCAAAGCTGAGGTGAACACCGTGGCAGATACATCCTTGTCAGATTTGTGGCTTCAACGATTGGGACACATGAGCGAGAATGGGATGGACTTGTTGCCGAAGAAGGATCTCCTTCCGGAGTTGAAATGTATACATCTGAGCTCATGTGATCATTGTTTAGTTGACAAGAAACATAGAGTTTCATTTCATAAAAAAATGCCCAAAAAAAGAGATCGACCTTTTGGAGTTAGTTTATTCTGATACGTGTGGTCCGATAAATGTGACGTCTAAAAGTGGTGCTTCTTATTCTGTTACTTTCATTGATGATACATCAAGAAAGGTGTGGGCATTTGTATTGAAAAATAAAAGTGAAGTTATCAACATTTTCAAAGCTTTCCATGCTAGTGTTGAGCGTGAAATAGAAAAATGTTTGAAGAGACTACATGAAGACAATGATGCTAAATACGTGGTTTGGCCTTTGAAGAAGTACTATATGAAGCATGGAATTCAACATGAGAAAACTGTTCCCTATACACCGCAATAAAATGGAGTTGCTGAAACGGTGAAATGGACAATTGTGATGAGAGTCAGAAGCATGCTCTCTAGTTCAAAATTGTCGAAATCCTTCTGGGGTGAAGCCATGCGTACAACTATGTATCTGATCAGCCGATCTCCTTCAGTGGCATTGGAAGGAGATGTTCTAGAGATGGTGTGGTCAGGGAATGATGCGGGACGAAAGTGGGGGGTCTTCTTCTTCCTTCTGATCATAGTCACGCTATACCCTTTACGCGCGTTCTGAAGAACGCGCTATATCGTTTACGCGCGTTCACAGACAGCAGCAGAACGAAGAACCTCGATGTTGGGGCTCCCGTGGACGACTCTGGGGGTTCAAACCACAAGGGAAAACACACAGGACGACGGAGAACACATGGGGAATGCTAAAATTGAAACCAAACCAACCTAATACTATCTAGGATAACTTTTGGGAAGGTGGATGTGGGGGTGAGCGGCAAGGGAAGGAGGGTGGACGTCGATGATGTTAGGGCCGTGAAGAAGCTTGGCTGGGGCCTCTCACCCGAACCCATCGCAGGTACGGTGCAGCCGAGCTCCATCCTGACCTTAACAACATCTTTGGCAGTGGTGGGGAAGTGGAATCGTGGTTGGAAGAAGAACGAAGCTCCGAATGGAGCCTCACACTCGACCCCGTCTCAGAGCCGATGCATCCGTTGCTTCGATCGTCCTCCATTGAAGGGGAAAAGAGAGGGGATCAGGAGAAGAAGATTGGGCATCACACCAGGAGAGGGAAGGAAGAAAGGGGGTTCCAAAGATTGGGGGAGATAGCCATGCTATACTCATAAACTCTCATAGATTCATTGCTTCATTCCTTAATCAAACGAAATGGGATACATATATAGGGGAAGGGGAAGACAAAACGACACTAGAACATTGATTACAACCTTGGAAAACAGCACACATTGAAGACTTTGGGGAGTTTCGATGCCGGGAAGTTGGACCGGCTGTAACCCGTTTCTGTCTGTGATCGCGCTAGGGAGACCTAGCGCCTTCTTCAAGATCGCGCTAGGGACCTATAGCGCCTTCATGCTTGGCCTGGCAGCTTGCTCGATTTGCTTCGGCTCGATAGCTGGCTTGATTCCCATCAAACCCCTCCACTTTGGAAGGTTCGTCCTCGAACCTCGTAGCTCAAGATCCTAGTATGTGATAACAGCCTGGTTCCCTAAGCTTTGATACCATTTGATGCGGGACGAAAGTGGGGGGTCTTCTTCTTCCTTCTGATCATAGTCGCGCTATACCCTTTACGCACATTCTGAAGAACGCGCTATATCGTTTACGCGCGTTCACAGACAGCATCAGAACGAAGAACCTCGACGTTGGGGCTCCCGTGGACGACTCTGGGGGTTCAAACCACAAGGGAAAACACACATGACGACGGAGAACACATGTGGAATGCTAAAATTGAAATCAAACCAACCTAATACTATCTAGGATAACTTTTGGGAAGGTGGATGTGGGGGTGAGCGGCAAGGGAAGGAGGGTGGACGTCGATGATGTTAGGGCCGTGAAGAAGCTTGGCTGGGGCCTCTCACCCGAACCCATCGCAGGTACGGTGCAGCCGAGCTCCATCCTGACCTTAACAACATCTTTGGCGGTGGTGGGGAAGTGGAATCGTGGTTGGAAGAAGAACGAAGCTCTGAATGGAGCCTCACACTCGACCCCGTCTCAGACCCGATGCATCCGTTGCTTCGATCGTCCTCCATTGAAGGGGAAAAGAGAGGGGATCAGGAGAAGAAGATTGGGCATCGCACCCGGAGAGGGGAGGAAGAAAGGGGGTTCCAAAGATTGGGGGAGATAGCCATGCTATACTCATAAACTCTCATAGATTCATTGCTTCATTCCTTAATCAAACGAAATGGGATACATATATAGGGGAAGGGGAAGACAAAACGACACTAGAACATTGATTACAACCTTGGAAAATAGCACACATTGAAAACTTTGGGGAGTTTCGACACCGGGAAGTTGGATCGGCTGTAACCCGTTTCTGTCTATGATCGCGCTAGGGAGACCTAGCGCCTTCTTCAAGATCGCGCTAGGGACCTATAGCGCCTTCATGCTTGGCCTGGCAGCTTGCTCGATTTGCTTCGGCTCGACAGCTGGCTTGATTCCCATAGGGAAAGGGGTGTCCTATGACCATCTAAGATGGTCTTTGGATGCAAAGCATTGATGCATGTGTCAAAACAGCAAAGATCCAAGCTAGATGACAAAGCAATGACGCTCATATTTTTTAGCTATGCAAATGATGAGTTTGACTATAGACTCTGGGATCCGAAGACCAAACCAATCCGCATTCCTAATGATAAGTCTTCAAAGCCAGCAATCACTACAGAAGAGTTCCCCATTCCTATAGTTGATGATGAAGTTAAGGAATATGCAAAGGATACAGAAGTAGAGGTAGAGGAGTAGTAGGTAGATGACATTCTCATAGAAGATCAGGCTGAGCAAGGGCATGATCTGGAGGGGGAGTAGCCCTCTTATGCAAAGTCAGTTGAAGACAATATAGGAGAGGAAAAAGGGTCCCTATTCCTTCTACTAAGTATCCTCTGAATGAGAGTATGTTATGCTCACTGACTGTGGTGAACCAGAATGATTTGTAGAGGTGTAGCCTGATGCTCACAAGGACTGGTGGATGCATGCCATGCAAGAAGAGTTGGATTCTTTACACAAGAATCATACCTATGACTTGGCAGATCTACCAAAGCGTAAGAAAGTGCTGTAAAACAAGTTGGTCTACAAGTTAAAAAATGAAGGCCGAGGGAATGTGAGGTACAAGGCAAAATTAGTGGTGAGAAATACTACAGGTAGAAGAATACATTGACTTTGATGAGATTGTTTCCCTTGTAGTAAAGATATCATCCATTCGGGTGATATTAGGCTTGATGGCATGTTTTGACTTAGAACTGGAGCAGCTAGATGTCAAGACAACATTCCGTAATGGTGAGTTGGAGGAAATCTACATGACACAACCAGAAGAGTTTATAGTTGTAGGGAAGGAGCACACGGTTGTAAGGTTTCAATCAGAGAAGCAGCGAAAGGCAATGAAACCTCATATACATATATCGTTGCCGATTTTCAAAATTGAACAATACAGAAAATTCTGTGGTGTGAAGAATAATTTTTTACCTTTGCGAGGTCGAGAATCTCCCAAAAGCACCAATATGAATAAGAAGTAGATCTCGAAGTCACGAGCCGTCCAAGTGTTCGGCCTCTAAATGTATTCACACGAGCACTAGATGTAGACGAGATCTCCTTTGCGATCTCTAGACGCCGACCAGATCTCAATACAACCATCCACTATGGAGAGAGGATAGGGGCACCCTTAGGAGGCTAGAGAAAGAGAAAGAGAGAGGGTCGCCTGGGCTAACTAGAGGAGTTTGGCCCAAGGTTTAGCCCTTCAATGTATATTTATAGACTCTTGGCATTTTTCCTAAAAACCCAGTAACTATCTATGAAGTCCATCCATCTCAATCTGTCTGATACTCTATTGTGTGTGACCCTCTGTGCCCAAATGTCTTTTTGATTTTCCAGCTTATTAAGTTAAGAACTTTTCTTAACTTAATAAACACAGTCCATTATCCATTAATAGAATTATCAGGCTTTTCAATCATGAAAGGTACCTAGCATTCCTCGTGATCCAAAATGACACTAGGGATAAACAACTCACAATAGAACCTTTCCGTCTATAGAATCCACATAGCTATAAATCTTATTTCATCCAATGCCGCTACGGAGGCTAGGATATGGTGGTACTGTCAAACTCTATTATGTCCTGACTCAATTGAACTCTGTACTCCAAAAGATTAACTAGAAAAACTCTCTTTTTCATAGTGAACTCCCATACTATGGCCAGGGATTTCTGAGTACAAATCCGTAAGATATTTTTTCTCTTATATCATACTAAGAGTGAATGATCTCTTGTTGTCAAACTAATTGCCTTCGCAAGAGTTTCATTGAGCCCGAATAACTAACTATATATGACCACTAAACTAAAGTTCATAAGTCAGTAATCAAATACCCAACAGCTCTCATGCAAGACATCTTTAGTGACTCATGTCCAAAATCTAACTGTACTACCGAGACAACAAAATACCATGATTGATAGTTAGTATAATTATCATTCAGGGATCAAATTTGTTCAGTGTACTCATTCCACTAATGAACACCCACACACGTACTTTGATGTCACCACATTGACGACTATGAGAACAGTCATACCCATCAAATGTATAAGTATCATGTGTTCCAATCTATCAGGATCTTCAATGTCCCTTCTTGAAGATCTTATGATTGGGAACATTTAGAACAAGTATATCTAAATGGCTAATGTCATTATCATAATCTCATTATGATCTAGTCATCATAGCACAAGTTCAGGGACTTCATACATTCAGATCATGAAGACACATTAAATGCAATGAAGAAATGTCATTATTATTATAAATATAAATAAAATATTATAAGAAATGACACCATCACAAATCATGTGATTGACTTGTAAGACATACGTTTCCATCAATGGTTTACAGACTGAGGAAGAGCTTGTATAGTTTGAAACAAGCTCCTAGATAGTGGTACAAGAAGTTTAATTCATTTATAGTAGGTCATGGGTACCAGAGGTCAGCATCAAATCATTATGTCTATGTCAGAAAATTCTTTGGATATAACTTTATCTTTTTTCTATTGCATGTCAATGATATGTTGATTATCGGGGAGGACAATCACATGATTGGCAGGTTGAAGAGTGACATGGACAAGTTTTTTGATGTGAAGGAATTGAGACTAGTGCAACAGATGCTGGACATGAGAATCACTCATGACAAGAGGGACAAAAAGATGTAGCTGTCATAGGAGAAATACGTTGAAATATGCTCGATAAATTTAACATGAAAAATGCCAAGTCAGCAGCTACCCCACTTGTAGGTCATTTCAGGTTGAGAGTGAGCAATGTCCTTTTTCTGTAGATGAACAGAAGAGCATGAAGAAGGTGTAGTATGCTTCAAAAGTTGGAAGTCTCATATGCTATGGTGTGCACACATCCATACTTGGCTTATGTAGTTGGCGTGATGAGTAGATACTTGTCAAATCCAAGTAGAGAACACTGGGCTGCAGTGAAATAGATTCTCAGTTATCTCAGAGGCACATCAAATCGTTGTCTATGCTTTGGTGGTTCAAGGACAGAGATAAAAGAATTTGCAGATGCAGACATGGCAGGGGACTTGGATGATGTGTTTACGGTTGCAGGGGAGCTGTGGCATGACAATCCAGGTTGGAGAAGAGTGTTACTTTATCTGCGACAGAAACATAGTACATTACAGCTACAGAGGTTTGCAAAGATATCCTGTAGATGAAGAAGTTTCTCTAGGACATTGGACTTAGGGCGCGTTTGGAAATGATGTAGGAGAGTGATTTGAGCTCTCCAATAATTGGAATCCCTCTTTTTTCAAAAGCTTTTCCAAATGTCCCAATGTCCTATCAACTTTTATTTATGGTGGATTTCAAGGTTTAGAGAGAGATAGGAAGAAAGGGAAGAGAATTGAAAAATCTCCAAAAGCTACCTAAAAGGTGCTTCTTCTCTCTCTAAGGGATTTTAAAAAAATCCCTCCACCCTATATCCTTTCCAAACGCGTCCTTAGTCAGAAGGTTTATGTGTTGCATTATGATAGCCAGAGCGTTATACACTTAGTAAATAATTCAGCTTATCACTCCAGAATGAAACATGTTGATGTTCAGTCTAATTGGATTTGAGATACTCTTGAGAAGAAGTTGATGCAGTTGGAGAAGATTCACAGAGATAGAAATCCATTGAACATGATGATGAAGACCCTATTGATCGAGAAGCACAACAAGTGCAAGAGCTCAGTAGGGATGACTGCTATTTGAGTAGATAGGGTGTATTGGGCAAGATCCACTGTGGCAAGGTTTAGAGTCCATCTCATTCGGCCGAGGGAAGATTATTGGGAGCAATTGACTCACTGGTGCTCACAGTGGGGTGAGTCTCATATATGGCAGCTTTACATATCCATTTTTAACATAATTTTTCCACAGGAAAGCAAGGCTCGATAGAAGGCAACTTTGGTCGAGATTGAGCAAGTTTAGTCGATTCCAAGTGAAAAGTTTGCTCGAATAGAGCTTGGCTGGGTTGTCCCTTGGGACGCCCCGTTAGCGCATGAAAAGTGACTCAACATCCTCATGCAAGAAAGATAGCTCGAGATCGAGCTTGGCAAGACGGTCGCTCGGGATCGAGCTTCCCATAGCTCGATTGCCCTGCAGAAGATGCACAAGAATATGGCTCGAGCTTCTCATGGCTTAAGGTTCAAGAAGATGGCCCCATGTCTCAACATAACACATACAACTCAGAAATGTTTTGTCACGTCCCGAATAAGACGGAAATATTAAGATGTGAATAGTTAAACGAGCAGGTCGATCAAGAGACTCAGATGATAAGTATGAACAACATAGCAGACTAAAACTTATCTTTATTTCATAATCTGGCATTTCCAATAAATATCTTTCAAAGACTTTCAAACTTAATACATTCATTTTCTAAGTGGACAAACTGTAAAAAATCTACTAAAAATTATCAACACTCGTTACTCCAGCCCATTCTTGTCATCTTTAGAATTCCCTAAAAATTATCAACAATACACAGGGTGAGTTAGAAAGCTCAGTAAGACTTATATCTCTTTACCATGTCACTTTAAGTGATTAGCATTTTGGATAATATATATGCTTACGAAATAAAGCATGTAATAAAACAAGTGATAAGTGTAGTAGAGAACAAGATTAGGAAGTCAAGAATTCAAGAATAGATATCATAGAACTCAAGTGTAAGCATGAAGATCAATAACATGTAGAGAATTGTAAATTTGGCCATGTAACAAGAATATTAACACACTCGGTTGTCATGTACGAGAAGTCAAGTATGTAACGAGTCAAGCATGTAAGTCAAGCATATAACAAGTGAATTGTCTAATTCAATCTTACATGTCAGTTGGTGCAATGTCACACCTGATCATTCAGCTTTCTCGGTCACAAATACGTTCAGGCTTTGCTCGCCTAGGACCAGATCAGGGCCCCAAATTTGTCAGACATTGAGTGTTCAGGTGGACCCAAAGTCCCATGTAAATTCTAGAATAATTCATTTATAAATGACTAATCCAAGTTTCAAGAAAAGCTTATGAAGCGTAGCATGACACACAACTACACATTTAGTTATGGAGGACTCTAGAGGTGGCGCCTACAGGCTCAGGAGGTGGGTTCCGTCATATATCACTTTGCGCCATTCCGGCCTTAAGAGGTGGCTCTCATAACATAGTACTTTGTCCCACTTGACACTTAGCTCCTACACTCCCAAATGGTAGTTTATGGCTAAAGTATAGATTTAGTAAAAATTCTATTCCAAGGGCATGTAGTATGACGTACAAATGAAGTTTATAAGAGAAATTCAAGGATGATTTAAGGCACCATGTTCAACGACATTAAGACAATATAGAGAATGAATTGCCAGTCAAGGCACGATCAGCTCTCGTAGAAAATCTTATAAAATATGTTTAGATCAAATTTTTCACAGTCGAGTGCTTAGAAGAAAACTAAAGAGATCTCGGCCAGATAAGAGGTAGGACAGTGGGAGGTTCTCCTCGCATTCATGAGGTCATAATTAAATAACCACTTATCGACTTAAGACGTTTGCCGGTGGACCTCTAGCCTTAGACACATGTCTTTCTTGGTAAACTTGCTAGTTACACGACTTGTCAGAAACACGTAATCACGTGAATCGAACGGAAACCATTCTTGCATATTCTAACATGTTCATTTGTGAAGGTATTCTATGAAGGAAATACATTGAAAGAAGATGTTAAGCTTTCAGATAGAGTTTAGATCAAATAAGTAAGGTCAATCGTATATAAGAAGTTTACGGAAATTAGTCTTTCGAACAGTTTAAGATAGCTTTCCAGATTCATTTACCTAGCCATTTCCTTCTCGATGGAAATTTTAAGACAAGAGCATGATTTTGAAATCAAAATTAAGATTTTTTAAATACTATGCGTGAGGTGAGGTCATTCGGACTATCAGTATGTAAATCAGGATAGAACAGAGTTTGGTACACAAAACGAGACATTTCCAGTGGTCGCGTAGGGCCAAGACAGGCCAAAGCTAGTCGCGGTCATCAGGGGAACCGCCTTCTGATCACGGTCTGTAAGGGGACCGTGTTCAAGGTCTCATGCCATTGAGCATTTCAACACGTGAAATGAGGTTTTCAGAGGGCTAGGCAGGTCGTGGTCAGGGGGCAAACCCACCTTCTGGTCGCGGTTAGAGGATGACCACATTCAAGCCCAGTAAGCCAAGTTGCTCCGGGTGTGTCCGAGTCAGATCGCGGTCGGTCGGGGTGCCACGTTCTGGATGCGGTCTCTGTTAGGGACGCGTTATAAAACAGAATCAGAAACGGCAAAAACTTGATATCTCAACTTTAAAATCCAAAATGGGGTTCAAATATAAGTTTATAATGAACAAAATTTACATAGAATCAAAGTAGACATGCGAATGAACATATGTGAACATCGAAATTAAATTTTGCATGAGAGAAAACCCACATAGTTGAAGATCAAAGAGGAAGAAGTCTAGGAATGAAGAATTCTTCAAACACTCTCCCAAACTTCGAGCTTTCCTCCTCTCTATGACCACCAATTTCCCTGGAGTTTGTGTGCTCCGAGTAATGTAGATCCCAACCCTATAAGCCTCCCATTAAACTATCAACTATTTAATTTCTAAGTCAATTTTTACCAAATTTTGCCAACCCATGTTACTATTCTAACAACCCAAAAAAGAAAATTCTAACTTTGACGCAGTGATTTTTGATTTCACACCTAATGACGTAAGCAGTGACGCTTATGGGTTAATCAGGCTTAGATTAACTATTCCTCGTTAATCTACTTATTGTGTCTCTGCGGTTTTGATGATGTCAAACACTATGACTCATCTATGAGTCATGTATTGGTGCATTGGATTCATGGATTCATGTTTGTAATTATGCCATGCTTTATTGTTATACGATGCCTTAATTCTATATGAGCATCCTTCAATTTGTGAAGAATTGAAGAACAAGTTGGACAGCATGGTCAACACGAACATGTTGGACAACATCCTTGAATGTGGCTTCAACCTCATGAAGCTAACAGGTCGAAGCGGCCTTTGAAATCCTTCCAACATTGTTCCTGTAGCAGTGATGCAGTTGATGAAAGCTAAGTAGAAGCTTAAGCTCAAGGCCCACATCATTAGCAGACCTTGCAGTCAACAAAATTTAGCAACGTGCCAGCAGTGAAGTTACAGTGTAGATATATCAGTTAATACAAGCAACCTTTAGCAGACCTTCAGTAAAAGTCAGCAATACAAGATCAAGCCTTAAGTTAAGTTTGGTTGATCGAATTGTTCATTTTGGTCAACCGAAGTCACCAGAGAGAACTCTGCAGCTAAGGGTGAAAAAGAGTTCACTCATGTCACAAATACCTGTCAAAAATGACAAATAAGGAATAGAAGTGACAAATGGCTTGGCACGGCAGAAAACCAAATGAGAAGAAGAAAATGCGAGGTGGAGTCGGTTAATATTGGTGTAATATTTCGGATCTTTCGGATCCTTCCTTTTAGGTCCCGGATCTACTTTCTCGGAGTGTCCGGCTCCGTTATGTCCGAAATTTTATTTTGGACATCTTCCGTGCTCATATCGGCACGATCCAGAGTTGTTTCGGAGGCCTGGAGTGCGTCCGCGACTTTCCGCGCGTGTTTTCCGATTTCCGGTACGGGTTTCGGTAAATCCTTCGGAATCTCGTTGCGAGTGAACCGGGTCGTTCACCTAGGCAAGAGTGGTACCGTTGCGATCAGTGCGTTCCGAGGATCGCGGACACATGATTTTCTATTTTCCTCCCCCTCTTCTTCTTCCTCCCGTGAGAACCGCGGCCCCTCTCCCCCTCTCTTCGATCGACGGCGACTGCGGCGCGCCTCTCTCCGGCTGTAGACGGCGGCGGGGCGATGATGCGACGATGTGGGCGGCGGCGAGACGATCTTGTGGGCGTGCAGTTTTCGTGGGAAGCGTGAAGGAACGGGGTTTCTAACGGCGTTCTTTGTGGTTTGAGCTTGATCCGGCGCGTCTCGACGCGGAGCGAAGGTAGGGTGACGATCCCTAGCCTCTTGCGTTCCTTCCCCGTGATTTGTAGCCCAAGGCGAGGTCGAGAGATGGGGTTTTCCATGCCGGGAGGAGAAACCATGCTTTGGGGAGTGACCGCCCGATCCATCATTTTAGCCCGCGATTCCACATTTTAGGGGCGTAGAATCATGCTGGGGGGCATGGGGGTCGATTTCCTTTCGTTTCCCCCTCTTAGGGGCTTGTATGGGGCCGGAAATGGCGAATTCTGGCGAGTTCGTCGTTTTTGCGCCGGCAAGGGATAGACGGCCGAACCAGGGCCCGTTTATCCTCATGCGCGACCCAGACGTGACCGCCCTTCGGCTTGGAGCGCAGTGGGGTATGCGCGATCAGTCGTGTGACCGTTCTTCCCCATGAGCGGCCCAAGGCCAACCGTTCATCCCGTGGTTTTTGACCGTTGGCTTGTGACCGTTGCACAGTATTTTGGGGTCAGTGGCTAGGGGCTAGCCGTATGTCCTCATGAGCGGCCAGGGGCTGGCCGTTCGTCACTTGTGCCGTTGGTGGGATATGCGGTCTGGGTGGGTCCGCTCATCCCCTTGAGCGGCGAGGTTCTAGCCTCCCTTCCCTCGAGCGGCTAGGGGCTAGCCGCCCATGTTTTGCACCGTTGGGACGATGAACGGCCAGATTATACCGTCCATCCCCCACGAGCGGCTAAGGGTTAGCCGTTCTTTTGTTTGAGCGGCTGGGGAGTGGCCGTTCGTATTCCGTTTGGACCAGGGGTAGAGCGGTCCTTTGGCGGCCGTCCATCCCCTAGAGCGGCCCATTCCTGGCTGCGTGTCTCTTGTGCAACCCAGGGTGGTCCGTTCAATGAGTTTGTCTAACCGGTGTTTCTTTCTTGGCCGATTTGAGTCCCGGGGGCATGGGCCTCGATCCGCGTGTCGACCCGCGGTCTGACAGATGCTGGGCATCGTGTCGAGGCCAGGTGAGGTGGTGCGGTGTAGCCCTGGGAAATGTTGTTCTCGGCCTGCGTCACCGTGAGACGGTGTCGGGGCGAGGGGCAGTCCTCGTACCCTGTCCAGTTCGGACGTTATTTTCCGTTGACTTGAAAGTCTACTCCTTCAGTGACCCTCCACTAGTCGTAGCCTGCCTACACGTGCGTGGACCCACCAGGGAGTGGTGGAGAGGCTACCCTGAGGATGGTTTTTAGACTGGTTTCCGTCGGGCCCCTCGTCTGTAGCCAGAGTCCCGCTCAAGGGGAAAACCAGTTAGAGGCCAGACCTAGGACGCATGGTCTGTGTGCACACACGTGGTTGGGGACGGTGGACACACACTGATGAGCGTGACCCTAGCTAGTCACTTGCTTTGTGGTTACTTGTACGGTGTCCTTGCCTCAGCCTGGGGCATGGTAGGCGGTCACCTGCGGTGCGGTGTAAGTCGTCAGGGGACGTTACTGACTGTGCTGCTAGTGGGAGGTACTCCTGTCGAGTCGGGAGTGACAGACTGTCAGTCTTATGACTTCAACCTTCAGATTTATGGTCGAGTTGACCGTTGAGTCCCGTTTGTTTCGCCGTGGCGCGTGTATCGATTTTCATGCCGCGAGACCGGTGTTGTAGTTGTAGGGTTTGTTCCCTCCCGAGGTACTCGCGTACTGCTAGTGTAGTGGTTTTCCGTTTCGCGAGGTAGGGTTCGGATGATCCCTACTGAGTCTTGTTCCGAGACTCATTCCCTGCGTGTTTTCACCGTGTTTCAGGCAAGGCGCGGCCTCAGAGAAGTGCGACTGAGGCTCAGCGTGGTTCAGGTGCCCAACGTTAGTGCCATAGGTCAGAGCCGGGGTATGCCCCGTGTAGCTGTACTTTTTTTTCTTGTCTTTGTACTAGTTGTGGACTATTGTTGTTTATTTTGTTATATCTTGTGGATCATGTATCATATAAAATATTAATTCATTTCCTGCTTAATTATATAAAATGTTTAATTTCTGTAATTATTTGTGATACTTGTGTAGTCTCCACACCATCCTTCTAACCCTTCCGAGTCTTCGGGCTCGTGGGTGGCGGTGCGAGTCTCGGGTTATCGGGTTTTCCCGATAATCGGATTCTCGGGTCGTTACAATTGGTGTGCTACAAGCTAATTTTGGGTCCGGTAGGCCCGATAGATGTACGATCTTATTCATTATTAATAAAGTGGTATTTGAGCGTAAATATGTGATTGTATATTACTTTACGATGTCCCTAGGATATGTGGTTGTAAAGTCAACTCGAGATGGGATCTCGATCATGAGACTGACTTTACATGGACACATACCTTAAACTGTTCTTGGTTGGAGGGTAATCACTCGGGGACTTTGATTACCTATTAAACCAGTACACATGATGTGTGACTGACCAGTCTCATGATAATTGGTGCGTGGCACCAACACATATGTGTAGGTGTATGTCCTTGGAGGATGTACACTGAACTGATCCGCTATTGGATCTTCAGATGGTTGATTATACCTAATGTCAACTGAAGATCCAACTGTCTCAGTAGTATCGTTGGTCCTTTGACCTGAGACATTGATCGGATCTTACACGAGGACTGGAATGGTTTAATTACTTGACTAAGTGACTTTAACCATAAGTCATGAGTTACCGAGTCATTAACCATTTCAGGATACGTGTGAAGATCATCAATGGTCAAGAGGGGATCGCTCACTGTCAGGTATATATCAGACAGTTAATGGGTCATGACACTGACGCTCCATTAAATCCCTGGCCAGGGTCGTGTGAGTTCGTTTAGAACGGACGTCATGCATTTAAAGGAGGTCATAGTCAAATGACACGATCATGGGATTTGACAGAAACCATACCCTCGATCAAACCAGACTCATAGAAGGAGCGAGGGATTATAACGATGCGGCAACTGAAGACTTACAGGTACCAGACAGGCTGGTTTAAACCCGGTGTCCTCTAGGGTCACGCGGATTTGCTTGACCCAACGTGATCAAAGGTTCGAAATAAATTAAACTATTGTTCGGCTCTAGTAGAAGCGAATAATGAGTTTAATTTACTTCTAATTGGGAATCAGAAGTTAATGGGCCTTAAACTAGAGTGAATATGGGCCTAGAGGATCACACACAATGGATTCTTGGGTGACGGATTATTATTGTACAAATGTATATATTAATTCCCTTGAAATCCTTTTGGAAAGGCATATAAGAGGGACTTAATATATATGTACAATAATGAAAGGGATACATATACAATATCGGTTAATAGTAGAAAGGGCTAAATCCTATAATATGCATCCTACGAGAACTCTCTCCCCCCCTTGGCTTAATCAAGCACAAAACAGCAAGGAGGAGAGATTAACTCCTCCCCCCTTCCTCCCTCTTGCTCTCTCTCTCTCCCTAGAAGCTCTCTCTCTCTAGAAAGGGAAGCAAAGGGAAGATCGTGGTCGGGAGATACCGTCGCTGCGCAAGGATCCGTGTGGATCAGCTCTAGAGGCCGTACTTCTGTGCGATATTCGTGAGATTCTGCATCGGACACTGCGGACAGCGTCGTTCCGCGCAAGGTGAAATCTGCAACACGTAGTTAGGGGTTGGGTAATTAATGCATCGATTAGAGCATGGATCTAGGATTCCATCAAGTCGGGTTCGGGTGAATAAAATTTTAATATCCGCTGCGTTGCCTGAACTGTACAGGTGGAAACCTTACAGTGGTATCAGAGCCAGGTTGACACTTTGATCGATGTATTATCGCCGTATAGAACTATATTTTAGAGGCAATCTTCATGATCTTCAATTACTAAAATGGATTGCGGGATGTTAGACATCCTTATTCATAAAAATCTAAGAGAACATGATGGTGGGCAATTTTTGTTCTCCATAGATCTTTAGAGGAAGCATGTTAAAAATTAAAAAAATTAAAATTAAAAAAAATTAGGCCGCTGGCGCACAGGGCGCAGGGCGCCCTGTGCGCCCGTCAACGCGGGACGGGCTTCGCGAGAGGGCGCCGCCCGCGTGCGCACGCGGGGCGGGCACCGCGGTTGCGGACCCGCCCACGCGGCGTTGACCGGCGAGATTTTTTAACATATGCTTCCTTTTCTATATATATATATATATATATATATATATATATATATATATATATATATATATATATATATATATATATATATATATATATATATAAATGCACAGTTAATTTTAATCTGATTATTATCTCAAATATTAATTATCTTACCTCAATAGAAAAATTAAATGTTAAATTTATTTAACTTTGAATTTACCGAGGTGAGATAATTACTATTTACCTTGAGATAAAATGGTAATAATTAAAGTTACTTCAATAAAATTTAATTTTTGAATTTTTAATTATTATATAATTAGTAAATCAGAATTTAAATTTCATTGAAGTTAAATGTATAAAATTTAAATATTTGAATTTTTAATTATTAGATAATTGTTAAATTCAAATTTTGAATTTTAGAAAAAAATGATAACTGAGGATAATTATATTGTTTAAATTTATTTTCAAATAAAATTATTAGATAATTATTTTGAATTTAAATTTAAATGATTGTCATATTTAAATTTCAATTTTAAATTTGATTATTAGATAATTAAATTTAAATTTAAATTTAAATAATTATCTCAATTATCTAACTTATTTGAATTAGATTCAAATATGCATGCCCCTGTTAGAAATGATGGTTCTTTACGTGAGTTGCTTTATTTACCTTGTATTGGCTTGCTTAAGTGTTTAATTTTTTAGTTAATCTAACTTCGATTTTTAAAATTAAATAAAGCTAGCATATTTTTGTTTGCACATCCCATTTTTAAATCTAAAAGTAAGGATTATTTTCAGAAATAACCCTTGATTGATTTTTCATGAATGGGTTGGCAAGTGATCATGGACTTGGTTAATGTAATTAATTGGGATCTGCGAATCTCCTTTCTCTCTCTGTTAAAATTCCTATGTACTTCTATCTCTCTTTACAGTTGTACTCGCCCTAAGGGCTGCTGGAATTTTATTGACATGTAATTTATATTTTACTGGCCTGCGTGCTGTGTAAAAGTTATAATTAATGCGGTGTCGGAATTTGAAAGCGCGGAGCACACCCGGCGAGGATGATCCAGCTGCTTCGGAAGCGGGCCGGATCTCTTAGTTACATTAGGAATAAAGTCCATGATCACTTGCGATTTAGTTTCTGCATTGAATGTATTTATTTTGTGCAAACTACTAGGTACGGTTAGGGCTGTCAATGATCTTTTTCGGTCCGCGGGCTTTTAGTCGGGCCTAAAAGCCCGGCCCGACTAGACTCGCGGGCCGGGCTCGGGCTTTGAGTTCGGCCCGCGGGTCGGCCCGGCCCGATCTCTTTTTTTATTCTCACTTCAAATTTTAAAAACTATTTAGTCAAACTTATGTTATATTACTTAATTAGAAATTTTAAAATTCTCTTTTCACACAAATTATGTAATTAATATCAAAATTTTAATTTATTTAGTGAGATTGTAAATTTTATAGTATTAAATCTATTATTTTTTATTATTTTTATTATTTTATTTAAGTAGTCGGGCCGGGCCTTAGTCGGGCTTTGAAAATTTTACATAATGTCAGGCCCGGCCCGGCCCGACATAGGTCGGGCCCGGGCCGGGCTCGGGCCTTACTCTTGCCCGGCCCATTGATAGCCCTAGGTATGATAAATATATTGGATATATTTATATTACCACCTAGGGTGAGATCAAGATAAAATCAAATTCCCTCGCGATTTAAGTTTAGATCTGGTAAATGTGGCTCTAGGAGTCGTCGTGGCCCTCCATCATTATGGGGTTAATGAACGTCTTTAACTCATGGATTTGTTGTGCTTTCCACAAGGTTCATGGGCTTGGAGGTGAGATGTAACCCCAAGGTTAGGCCTCAATGGGGTGAGGAATTGAACCCGACCTTGTTGTGCTTTCCACAAAGGTCGGATCATGAACTCATTACTATATCGTAATGGTGGTTAGATCTAACCGAGAGTATCCCTTGTTGTGCTTTCCACAAGGGGATGATTTCTCAGGGGCCGAATATCGGATATTATATTAGATGCAAGTGCCTGTTGACTGCCCTTGAGATGATGTATGGCTTGTTGTGCTTTCCACAAGGTCATACATCAGGCTCGTTGGGATTCCGACCCACTAGGTTGATCTCGTTGATCTCCCGTTCTATATACTGAGGGTTATATAGTTCGATCGAAAAATAGTGGGACTAACTAAGATAGAAATCCACATCTAAGTTAGAATTTGAACATATGCTAAGTTATCTTTTATTTCTTATCCAGATTATAATGTCATCGTCCAACCCCCTCCGCGGCATCTTGGATGCCAACAGACTGACTGGACCGAACTACTCGGATTGGCTGCGTAATCTACGCATAGTCCTCACCGCCGAAAAAATAGCCTACGTGTTGGACACGGTTCATTCTGAGCCAGCTCCCGATGCCGACGAGGGCGAGTTAATGACTTATGCCAAATGGTCTGAAGACTCTTCCCTTGCCCAATATTACATGCTGGCCTCTATGGCTCCCGAGCTGCAGAGGTAATTCGAAAAGACTGATTGTAGAAGCATACTTCTTAATCTACGCCAGCTCTTCGGGAGCAGGGCAGGATTGAGAGATATGATATCTCCAAAAGGCTATTTAGGACACGGATGTCAGAGGGTGCTTCAGTACATGCTCATGTACTAAAAATGATGGAGTGGATAGAGAGACTCAATGCACTAGGGTTCAAGTTGGATCTTGAACTGTGCATTGATCTTATACTCCAGTCATTGCCCGATTCATTTTCTTCCTTCATCATAAACCTTAACATGAATAGAATTGATGCAACTCTCCGGAGCTGCTCAACATGTTAAAGAGTGCTGAAGGAACTATGCAGAAAGATAAACCATTTTCTTCTGTAATGATTATTGGCCGGGCCAACAAGAAAAGGAAGGCCACCCAGATATCCACCAAAGGTGACAAAGGGAAGGGAAAGAAGAAGGCCATGGGTAAGCAACTCGCCAAAGTTGACAAAGGGAAAGGCAAGAAGAATGAAAAAGAAGACAAGTGTTTTCGATGTGGGGAAACAGGGCATTGGAAAAATGAATTGCAAGGCAATTCTAAATGAAGGTATTTTTATCATAGACCTTAATTTGTCATATATGGAATCAAGATCATGGGTATTGGATACTGGATGTGCATCTCATATCTGTAATTCTGTGTAGGTGCTAGCAAATAGAGGGCGGCTGGGCAAAAAGGAGATTAAACTGAGGATGGGCAATGGAGCTTTAATTTCTGCCGAAGCTGTCGGGACTGCACGCCTCAGTTTACCTTCAGGAGTCATTCTGGAGTTGAATGATTGTTATTATGTTCCTAATATTATTAAGAACATTATTTCTATCTCTGTTTTGTATAACGTTGGATATACATTGGCTTTTAACAGCATTGAGTGCTCTATAATGAATAATGGTTTGATTATAGCCAATGGTTCATTAGTCAATGGTCTTTATGTATTAGATACACGTTCTAATGTTATGCAGGTTTCCAATGCTAATGAAGTGAATTCGGCATATCTATGGCATTGCAGGCTTGGTCATGTAGGTGAGAAAAGAGTCTCTCACCTACACTCAAAGGGGTATTTGAATTCATTCGAATACAAGTCATTTGATACCTGTGAGTCGTGTCTCATGGGGAAGATGACCAAGGCACCCTTTAGTGGACATGGTGAGAGGGCTGTTGACCTTCTCGAGCTCATACACGCGGATGTGTGTGGACCCATGTCCATAGAAGTAAAATGGGGTCACCTCTGTTTTATTTCTTTTATTGATGACTTCTCGAGATATGGCTATGTGTATTTAATGAGACATAAATCGCAAGCCTTTGAGAAGTTTGAGGAATACAAGAATGAAGTAGAGAAACATACTGGCAAAAGTATTAAGGCTCTTCGATCAGATCGAGGAGGTGAATACCTTAGTCATGAATTCACTTCTTATCTTAAAGATAATGGAATTATTTCTCAGTGGACTCCACCGTATACACCATAGCACAATGGTGTATCCGAAAGGAAAAACATGACCTTGTTAGACATAGTTCTATCCGTGATGTCTATGTCAGGACTACCCTTGTCTCTCTGGGGTTATGTCTTAGAGACTGCAGCCTATTTACTGAATATGATCTCAAGTAAATCTGTTCCTTCTATACTATATGAGATATGGAAGGGTAGGAAACTAAATTTTAATCACATTAAAATTTGGGGGTGTCCTACCCATGTGAAAAGGAACCTTAGTGATAAACTTGAGTCAAGAACCGATAAGTGTAGGTTTGTGGGATATCCAAATGAGACATTTGGATATTATTTCTATCACCCTTCTGAGCAAAGGGTCTTAGTGGTTAAGAGAGCTGTATTTCTAGAAAGAGAATATCTTCTACAGAAAGATAGTGGGAGTCAAATAGAATTGGACGAGGTCCAAGAACCACAACCCGTAGACACAAACTCATTCGATGAGACTGTATTGGTTGATCCTATTCAGAGTGAAACATAGACATTACGGAGATCTGGTAGACTACCAAGAGAACCTGAGAGATATGTTGGACATGTCTCAGAGATGTCCTCTAAGGTATGTATCGATGAGGATGAAGATCCTCAATCCTACTAGGATGCAATCCGTAGTGCGGACTCTAAGAAATGGCAAGAGGCAATGGATTCAGAGATCCAGTCCATGTACACCAACAAAGTTTAGAACTTGGTTGATGTACCCGAAGGGAAAATCCCTATCGGCTGCAAGTGGATTTTCAAAAGAAAAATCGGTGTAGATGGACAGATTGACACATACAAGGCCAGATTAGTGGCGAAAGGGTATCGTCAAAGACAAGGTATTGACTATGACGAGACATTGTCACCTGTGGCCATGGTTAAGTCAATCAGAATCCTCATTGCCATTGCTGCATACCTTGATTATGAGATTTGACAAATAGATGTGAAGATAGCTTTTCTGAATAGAAATCTGTCAGAAGAGGTGTACATGGTACAACCTAAAGGATTCACTTCCATGCTTCATCCTAATAAGGTATGCAAACTTCAGAGGTCCATTTATGGATTGAAGCAGGCATCTCAAAGTTGGAACTTAAGATTTGATGAAGCTGTCAAATCTTTCAACTTCATTCGGAATGAAGATGAACCCTGTGTTTACAAGAAGGTCAGTGGGAGCTCTGTGACCTTCTTGGTCTTTTATGTTGATGACATCTTACTCATTGGGAATGATGTAAGATTGGGAATGATGTAGGGATGTTGACATCAACTAAGTCTTGGTTGTCCAAGACCTTCTCCATGAAGGATTTGGGAGAAGCATTCAATGTGCTGGGCATAAGGATCTATCGAGATAGATCTAAAAGGATGCTAGGATTATCCCAATCCATGTACATAGATACTATCCTCAAAAGGTTTATGATGAAAAATTCCAAGAGAGGTCTCATTCCTATGAGACATGGAATTTACCTATCTAAGGGGATGAGCCCTAAAACATCTGAGGAGGTGGCACACATGAATAAGGTACCCTATGCTTCGGCCATAGGGTTAATCATGTATGCAATGCTATGTACACGGCCTGATGTTGCCAATGCTTTGAGCATTGTCAGTAGATATCAGGTAAATCCAGGCGAAGAGCACTGGAAGGCAGTAAAGGGCATCCTTAAGTACTTGCGAAGGGCTAAGGATCTTTTTATGCTTTATGGAGGAGAGGACCTACAGCTTAGAACTTACACAGACTCTAGTTTTCAGTCAGATCCAGATGACTGCAAATCCATGTCTGGGTTTGTATTCATGTTGAATGGAGGGGCAGTCAGTTGGAGAAGCTCCAAGCAAGATACGACTGTAGATTCGACGACGGAGGCAGAATATATTGCTGCAGCTGAAGCTGCTAAGGAAGCCGTCTGGATGAAGAAATTCATCTTGGAACTTGGCGTAGTTCCCGAGATATTAGCTCCCATCCCATTATTTTGTGATAGTAATGGGGCCATCGCTCAGGCGAAGGAACCGAGATCTCACCAAAGGTCGAAGCATATTCTCAGGCGCTTCCACCTTATTCGGGAGATTGTTGATCGTGGAGATGTAGCGGTAGAGCGTATACCGTCAGAAGATAACATAGCAGATCCGCTGACTAAGCTTTTGACACAGATTGTATTTGAGCTCCATAGGGATAAGATGGGCCTCAAAGTTGTGGGTAATTGGCTGTAGTTCATGTGGGAGATTGTTAATATTGGTGTGCTACAAGCCAATTTTGGGTCGGGTAGGCCCGATAGATGTACGATCTTGTTCATTATTAATAAAGTGATATTTGAGCGTAAATACATGATTGTATATTACTTTACGATGTCCCTAGGATATATGGTTGTAAAGTCAACTCGAGATGGGATCTCGATCATGAGATTGACTTTACATGGACACATATCTTAAACTGTTCTTGGTTGGAGGGTAATCACTCGGGGACTTTGATTACCTATTAAACCAGTACATATGATGTGTGACTGACCAGTCTCATGATCATTGGTGCGGGGCACCAACACATATGTAACGACCCGAGAATCTGATTACCGGGAAGGTCCGATAATCCGAGACTCGAACCGCCGCCCACGAGCCGGGAGGGCTCGGAAGGGCTAAAAGGAGTGTGGAGGCACAAAGAAATAGGAAATAAAGCAGGACAAACCAACAATTAACAGAAATAAATAAACAACTACAGCTACAACAGAGTCCAGTCCAACAGAAAGTACAGTCTAAAGCAGTAAAACGTACCACATGCCAAGTGAACACTCGGCCCGGCAAGCTGGCAACTGAGAACCTCCGCCCCGCACCCTCGAACTGCGAGGAAGAACCGCTACACCTGAAAAGCAGGGAATGAGTCTCCAAAACAGAGACTCAGCAGGGATCCCGTGGAACCCCAACCGAAAACAACGGCGGTAGCGGAAAGGAGAGCTACAACTACAGCAGGAACAGCAAACCGGTGGCCGGTCAAAAACTCGGCACTACAGCTACTCCTACTGCCAGAAGGCAGACCTCGATCACGCAGTCGAAGCTACCAAACCACGCTAGTACCACCACCGAAGTAAGAACACACGGCAACCACGCCGTAGAGGCCTGTCCCCCGGACAGCCAACCTGGACACGCTGTCCAAGGTGCAACCCCGACCATCCGATCGTGGGTACCGCACCACGAGACGCCACCTCGGTAAAGCCACTAGCACTAGTCTCACGGCGCAAGAACCGACACACGCGCCAAGGTGAAACAACCGAACTCACCGGTCAACACGACCGAAAACCCGAAGGTCAAAGACACAGAGACTGACAGTCTGTCACTCCGTACTCGACAGGAGTACCACCCAGTAGAAGCACAGCCGGTAGCGTCCCCTGACGTCTTACACCGCACCGCAGGTGAACCGCCTGACGTGGTAGGTCCTACCCGAGGCGCGAACACCGTACAAGTAACCACAAACAAGTGACTAGCTGGGGTCACGCCTGTCGACGTGCGTCCACTGTCCCCAGCCACGTGTGCACACACAGACCACGCGTCCTAGGTATGGCCCTCTAACTGGTTTTCCCCTGGCACCGGACTCTGATTTGACGAGGGGCCCGACGGTAACCAGTCTAAAACCATCCTCAGGGTAAGCCCGTACACCACTCCCTGGTGTGACCAGCACACGCGTACTGATAGGCTACGACTAGTGGAGGGTCACAAAGGAGTAGACTCTCAAGTCAATGGAAAACAACGTCCGAATCCGACGACGTACGGGGACCACCCCACGTACCGGCCCCGTCGCACGGTGACCACAGTCGGAGAAGAAACGGGACTCACAGTCCACGGCCACGCACGCACCGTGCGCTAGAGTCGAGAAAACTCAAGTGGCGCTAAGCCACTGGACTCTGGACAGTCTTCCAGATGCACTACACCCAACGGTCCTTGAGTCACCAGACTCGGGGTCAAGACCGTTGTACGCAACAGCACAAGGCCGTCAATCTAGTCCAATATCTAGGTCTAAAACCACGGTAGCACAAGTACCGAGACAACTCACGAGTTGCCAAGACCACTCCCTCGGGAAGGGAACGCAAGGGACCAAGGCCACCCACACGGGCCACACGGAAAACACAGAAGCACGATTCCCAGGGCAGCACACAAGCCACCACGACGATTTCCCATCTTGTAGCAAGCGGGAAACCTCCAGCCCCAGGCCGGATAACTGGACTCGCAGTCCAAGGCCAAGCACATGGCCCACATGGGAATCGCCTTCTAAAGGAAACCCACGACATGCGGGGGAGACCCCACCACACACCCACTGATGCACGGTGACTCGATCATGCGTAACACGAAAGCCCAGAACACGTGGGGTCACCCGGACCCACCACACCTATGGGCACGCTAATCGAGGTAACACGGTCCCTCCCGACACCCCAAAAACACAGACACAGAACCCATGGGGTGTCCGGGATACTCACAAGACCGGAGGTCGACCACTGGGTCACAACTGGGTCGACCGGAGACCAAAACAATACAATCGGGACGCTAAAAGGTCACCCGGACCCTTAAGCTCATGACACGCAAAACGAGGTAAGTGGGACCTCCTCTGGACACCCAAAGACACGGTCACGGAACTCCACGGGGTGTCCGAGACACTCACGAGACCTAAAGTCAACCACTGGGTCACAACCGGGTTGACCGGAGGTCAAAACAGCGCAACCAGGAACCAGAACGTGGTAGTGGTCACCTGGTGACCGCGACCAGATAGTGGTCGACCGGGGACCGCGACCAGATGGTAGGGGTCGACCGGAGACCGCGACCATGCTGTCACGGTCACCTCACGACCGCAACTAGCCACGCGCAACCCCGCTGGTAGTGGTCGCCCGAGGACCGCGACCAGATAGTAGCGGTCATCCCATGACCGCGACTAGACCAAAGCGGTCTATCGCACGACCGCGAAGCTCGAAGGCCTCCTCAACCAAAACACAAAGGATGAACGTGGTTCTCCCAAGACCGCGACCAATGAACGCGGTTTCTGGTGGACCGCGACCATTTCGGAAAACCGAGAACGGCGGGAAAACCCCAAAAATCCACGCCACGCCCCCAAACATCCACGGATGAGGGGGAAAACATAGGGGAAGCCCCCAAATAACCCCTAGCATGCATCTACGGCCTCGGATCGGCCAGAAACGCAATGAAATGGGAGATCGGCCCACAAGCCCTAAAACATGGATTTTGCCCAAATCACCCCGTTTGGCCCGCTCGGCTCACCGTAGCCTACGAAACTTGCGGGAAAGGAAGTGCACGAGCTGGGGGTCCATCACCCTACCTCCACAGAAGATTTCGTGCACCGTGGACGCCGATCCACGAAGAAAACGCCGTTGAAGCCTCGCTGCTCCACGAACTCACGGCCGAGCTTCACCGCGCCCTCGAGCCTCGATCCTCGACCCATCCTCGCCGTCCTCCTCGCCCGCATCACCCCGCCTCGCCCCCGCCTTGGTCCGTCGGCCGCCGGAGAGGAGAGAGTGAGAGGAGAGAGAGAGGGTGAGAGTGAGAAATGAGAGGAAGAGAGAGGGTGGGTTAATATATAGGAAAATCCAGAAATTCAGAAAAATCTGGGAAAATAAAAAATCACACCCTTGTGATCCTCGGAACGCACCGATCGCAACGGTACCACACTCGCCTAGGTGAACGGCCCGGTTCACCCGCAACGAGGTTCCGAAGGGAAAGCCGAAACCCACACCGGGAATCGGAAAATACACGCGGAAAAAAGCCGCGGAACGCCTCCGGGCCTCCGAAACGACTCCGGATCGCGCCGATCCGAACACGAAAGATATCCGAAGTGAAATTTTGGACACACCGGAGTCGGACGCTCCGAGAAACCAGATCCGAGACCCACGAACGAGGATCCGAAAAACCCGGGGCATTACAGCCCTCCCCCCTTAAAGGAATTTCGTCCTCGAAATTCAGGACCAAGCACGAAGTCACAGGGGAAGAACACTGAACGAATTGACAACGCTGTCAGAGCCCCAGCACAGAAAATCTTGATTCTCATGAAAACACCAGTCCTGAGGGACACAGCCAGACTTACAATCACAAGCAACACCTCGCTCCTCGCGCCGAGCACACTGGCCAACAGAGCAGGCATATACCAAAGGACACAGTCCGGCATCACCTCAGACAACGCGAGAATCCATCATGGCGCCGCAGCCACGATCTTGCTCACCGAGGAATCACAACCCTCGACACGAGCAACAGCTACCGATCCATCCAATGGTCGGCAGACAAATGGCACCTCGGCTTCGCAGCCAGCTGACAGGTCGCACACCCTCCTCAAGGGAGCAACCAAAACAGAGCCTCCTACCAGCTCAAGCAGCCATCTCGACAGACCGCAACCAGAACATCGGCTCAGCACCAAGAAACACCCCACACATGGTAAGCCGAAAGCCGGATATAACACTGTGCCAACTCTTGTCAGAAGACAAACTTCGACAAAGTCCAGATCCCATCCGGAAAGGCACATCACAGAAACGACCACCAAAGGTCTCGCTGGCACACGGCTCTCGTCACGCTCGAGCCCCAACAACCAGCATATTCCGTCTCTGAAAAGACCATCCACTGGTCACCAACTGCTCGTCAACGGGAAACCTCCGCTTGCTCAGCTTCTTCCTTCTTTCCTGGTCCTCGACCGGGTCCAAAGGAAACATTCCAAACCTCGGCAAGCCATCCGTCGATTCACACACAGACTGATGCCGCATCTCGAGCTGCACTCCTCTCGGACACCGCATCCGAGCTCGAACATCGCTCCAACTCGACCCTCTCGGGGAGCACGACGAAACCAAATGACGGATCTTGGTGTCTTCAATCATCACCTTACTAGACTCAGACTTACAGGGGAACCATCCCACGCTGGTCACCAAACCAGGGATAACCATTGCGACACCAACGTCCTATCAAGGACCACCCTCCGACGCCCATCTCACAAAAGGCCTCCGCCCACAGGCGTCACTCATCTATCTGGTCTCATCAAATCCTTCGATCAATGCAAGTGGACACTTGCCAATCCCGATTCCGCCCTTACCACAGAGCCACGGGACACCACCTGAACAGTGCTCACGGGTCCCCAAAGCAACAAACATCTCACCGTCACAATCCGACAAGACCGTAGAACCAACAGACACTGCTATGGTCGGTCACACGGTTAGGCTCACCAGCCACTCACAGCCGCCAACCGGGACCCATAGTCTGCCAGAGACCACATCCTCAAAGCACGATCTCAACCGAGGACACGATTGGGAACACAAGTCAGACACCAAGCCACCGACTCTGACCAACACGTCCTCGACCTCCGTCAGGCGACATCCTCAACAACCTCATCCAGGTCCAACACCGACGCCTGACACGGCTTCCAACACAGGAACAGGTACTCATGCGGCGCACTAGTAAGCACTTTTCCCCAACACTCCATCCTGCCAGTGCCAACAACCATAATACCACGAGCAACGGCACGGCAACAACACGTTTCACACCGAGGAACCCATCCTCCGATGCTCAACGCAAACTCAGGAATCCGCCCGTAGCAACCAACGCTACGATCCTGAACCAGTGGGTTATGGGCCCACCACGCTTCCGCTGCGCACTCAAATCCGCGCGCACAGCCGAGAAAGCAAACACCGCCCAACCAGCACTCGTCCTTCCGGAACAGCGCCAGCACCCTCACACGACAAGGGAATGGGCATAACTTCTCACAGGCAACCACCCTGCCAAGACAAGGAGCACGTCACGCACGGACTTCATGGCACCCGAAGGCCAATTAATCCGAACACACAATGCAAGACGACGATCCTTAGCCGAACGCAATCTCTCCAACCAAAGGAGAAACCAGCGCACTTTCGACCAACAGAAGAACTCCACGCTCGACCTGACCTGGAACCTCGCGCACGCTGGAAACAGCACCATCCAACACCAAGGAAAACCATCACTTCCATCAGGTCAGCGCCTCCGACACACTCGACGAGTGTCACGTCGGACCACAATCACAGCATCTCTCGATGCATCACCGCTGCAATTCCTCGAACTGCAACACGGCATGCCAAGAGCCGCAACACGAGCCATAACAACAACCGCCGACGCTCATCCTCGAGTCCCGAACTCACCGTGGAGCCTTCACATCCCAAGCCAACTCCAGGGCGAACACACCCCATTCGCACACAAGAGCGCAGGAGCAAGAGTTACTGGGACACCACAGCCCAATCCTGCCTCAAAATCCATAAAACAATCTGGATCGACACGTCATTTCTGACGCCACAGAGCACGACAAGGACATCAGGCTCGACGAAACAGTCGCTCACCGAGATGATCCTCCGCTCACCCGAGCACACTTCTCGATCATAACACCCGCTCTGCCACCTTAAACCACGACCTCAACGCCACAGGGGCTGGACAAACCTCAAGCTGGAGTGGCCAAAACTGACAGCAGCTCCCTTAGAGCACGCTCACGGTCACTGAACCACAAACAGTCCTCTCCAGCCACCTGACCATACTGCAGATTCCTCGAACGCAGCACCGCGAACTCACGCCTGCCAGCAACCACTGCCCAACGCAGCAAAACCAGGGCCACCACCGATGAGGGAGAAGGCTCTCAACCTCGATCCTTAGACCCCACGCTGGCACGAAAGCCGCGGACAGCAACCACCTTCACAACGCCACGCAGCGTACTCAAGCTCTCAAGCGAGAAACAAGGCGGAAAGCGAACACAAAACCCTAAGCTAGCTGCCGACTGTACTGGACCTTACGGACTCTGATCACTGCAATATCTCGAATTCTCATGTACGTCCACAACCACCGCTCTGATACCAGCTATAACGACCCGAGAATCCGATTACCGGGAAGGCCCGATAATCCGAGACTCGAACCGCCGCCCACGAGCCGGAGGGCTCGGAAGGGCTAAAAGGAGTGTGGAGGCACAAAGAAATAGGAAATAAAGTAGAACAAACCAACAATTAACAGAAATAAATAAACAACTACAGCTACAACAGAGTCCAGTCCAACAGAAAGTACAGTCTAAAGTAGTAAAACGTACCACATGCCAAGTGAACACTTGGCCCGGTAAGCTGGCAACTGAGAACCTCCGCCCCGCACCCTCGAACCGCGAGGAAGAACCGCTACACCTGAAAAGCAGGGAATGAGTCTCCAAAGTAGAGACTCAGCAGGGATCCCGCGGAACCCCAACCGGAAACAACGGCGGTAGCGGAAAGGAGAGCTACAACTACAGCAGGAACAGCAAGCCGGTGGCCGGTCAAAAACTCGGCACTACAGCTACTCTTACTGCCAGAAGGTAGACCTCGATCACGCAGTCGAAGCTACCAAACCACGTTAGTACCACCACCGAAGTAAGAACACACGGCAACCACGCTGTAGAGGCCTGTCCCCCGGACAGCCAACCTGGACACGCTGTCCAAGGTGCAACCCCGACCATCCGATAGCGGGTACCGCACCACGAGATGCCACCTCGGTAAAGCCACTAGCACTAGTCTCACGGCGCAAGAACCGACACACGCGTCAAGGTGAAACAACCGAACTCACCGGTCAACACGACCGAAAACCCGAAGGTCAAAGACACAGAGACTGACAGTCTGTCACTCCGTACTCGACAGGAGTACCACCCAGTAGAAGCACAGCCGGTAGCGTCCCCTGACGTCTTACACCGCACCGCAGGTGAACCGCCTGACGTGGTAGGTCCTACCCGAGGCGCGAACACCGTACAAGTAACCACAAACAAGTGACTAGCTGGGGTCACGCCCGTCGACGTGCGTCCACTGTCCCCAACCACGTGTGCACACACAGACCACGCGTCCTAGGTATGGCCCTCTGACTGGTTTTCTCCTGGCACCGGACTCTGATTTGACGAGGGGCCCGACGGTAACCAGTCTAAAACCGTCCTCAGGGTAAGCCCGTACACCACTCCCTGGTGCGACCAGCACACGCGTACTGATAGGCTACGACTAGTGGAGGGTCACAAAGGAGTAGACTCTCAAGTCAACGGAAAACAACGTCCGAATCCGACGACGTACGGGGACCACCCTACGTACCGGCCCCGTCGCATGGTGACCACAGTCGGAGAAGAAACGGGACTCACAGTCCACGGCCACGCACGCACCGTGCGCTAGAGTCGAGAAAACTCAAGTGGCGCTAAGCCACTGGACTCTGGACAGTCTTCCAGATGCACTACACCCAATGGTCCTTGAGTCACCAGACTCGGGGTCAAGACCGTTGTACGCAACAGCACAAGGCCGTCAATCTAGTCCAATCTCTAGGTCTAAAACCACGGTAGCACAAGTACCGAGATAACTCACGAGTCTCCAAGACCACTCCCTCGGGAAGGGAACGCAAGGGACCAAGGCCACCCACACGGGCCACACGGAAAACACAGAAGCACGATTCCCAGGGCAGCACACAAGCCACCACGACGATTTCCCATCTTGTAGCAAGCAGGAAACCTCCAGCCCCAGGCCAGATAACTGGACTCGCAGTTCAAGGCCAAGCACATGGCCCACATGGGAATCGCCTTCTAAAGGAAACCCACGACATGCGGGGGAGACCCCACCGCACACCCACCGATGCACGGTGACTCGATCATGCGTAACACGAAAGCCCGGAACACGTGGGGTCACCCGGACCCACCACACCTATGGGCACGCTAATCGAGGTAACACGGTCCCTCCCGACACCCCAAAAATACAGACACAGAACCCATGGGGTGTCCGGGATACTCACAAGGCCGGAGGTCGACCACTGGGTCACAACCGGGTCGACCGGAGACCAAAACAACACAATCGGGACGCTAAAAGGTCACCCGGACCCTTAAGCTCATGACACGCAAAATGAGGTAAGTGGGACCTCCTCTGGACACCCAAAGACACGGTCACGGAACTCCACGGGGTGTCTGAGACACTCACGAGACCTAAAGTCAACCACTGGGTCACAACCGGGTTGACTGGAGGTCAAAACAGCGCAACCAGGAACCAAAACGTGGTAGTGGTCACCTGGTGACCGCGACCAGATAGTGGTCGACCGGGGACCGCGACCAGATGGTAGCGGTCGACCGGAGACCGCGACCATGCTGTCACGGTCACCTCACGACCGCAACTAGCCATGTGCAACCCCGCTGGTAGCGGTCGCCCGAGGACCGCGACCAGATAGTAGCGGTCATCCCATGACCGCGACTAGGCCAAAGCGGTCTATCGCACGACCGCGACGCTCGAAGGCCTCCTCGACCAAAACACAAAGGATGAACGCGGTTCTCCCAAGACCGCGACCAATGAACGCGGTTTCTGGTGGACCGCGACCATTTCGAAAATCCGAGAACGGCGGGAAAACCCCAAAAAACCACGCCACGCCCCCAAACATCCACGGATGAGGGGGAAAACATAGGGGAAGCCCCCAAATAACCCCTAGCATGCATCTACGGCCTCGGATCGGCCAGAAACGCAATGAAACGGGAGATCGACCCACAAGCCCTAAAACATGGATTTTGCCCAAATCACCCCGTTTGGCCCGCTCGGCTCACCGTAGCCTACGAAACTTGCGGGAAAGGAAGTGCACGAGCTGGGGGTCCATCACCCTACCTCCACCGAAGATTTCGTGCACCGTGGACGCCGATCCATGAAGAAAACGTCGTTGAAGCCTCGCCGCTCCACGAACTCACTGCCGAGCTTCACCGCGCCCTCGAGCCTTGATCCTCGACCCATCCTCGCCGTCCTCCTCGCCCGCATCGTCCCGCCTTGCCCCCGCCTCGGTCCGTCAGCCACCGGAGAGGAGAGAGTGAGAGGAGAGAGTGGGAGAAGAGAGAGAGGGTGAGAGTGAGAAATGAGAGGAAGAGAGGGTGGGTTAATATATAGGAAAATCTGGAAATTCTGAAAAATCCTGGAAAATAGAAAATCACACCCTCGTGATCCTCGGAACGCACCGATCGTAACGGTATCACACTCGCCTAGGTGAACGGCCCGGTTCACCCGCAACGAAGTTCCGAAGGGAAAGCCGAAACCAACGCTGGGAATCGAAAAACACACGCGGAAAAAAGTTGCGAAACGCCTCCGGGCCTCCGAAACGACTCCGGATCGCGCCGATCCGAACACGAAAGATGTCCGAAGCAAAATTTCAGACACAACGGAGTCGGACGCTCCGAGAAACCAGATCCGGGACCCACGAACGAGGATCTGAAAAACCCGGGGCATTACAACATATGTGTAGGTGTGTGTCCATGGAGGATGTACACTGAACTGATCCGCTATTGGATCTTCAGATGGTTGATTATACCTAATGTCAACTGAAGATCAAACTGTCTCAGTAGCATTGCTGGTCCTTTGACCTGAGACATTGATCGAATCTTACACGAGGACTGGAATGGTTTAATTACTTGGCTAAGTGACTTTAACCATAAGTCATGAGTTGCCGAGTCATTAACCATTTTAGGATACGTGTGAAGATCATCAATGGTCAAGAGGGGATCGCTCACTGTCAGGTATATATCAGACAGTTAATGGATCATGACACTGACGCTCCATTAAATCCCTGGCCAGGGTCGTGTGAGTTCGTTTAGAACGGACGTCATGCACTTAAAGGAGGTCATTGTCAAATGGCACGATCATGGGGTTTGACAGAAACCATACCCTCGATCGAACCAGACTCATAGAAGGAGCGAGGGATTATGGCGATGCGGTAACTGTAGACTTATAGGTACCAGACATGCTGGTTTAAACCCGGCGTCCTCTAGGGTCACGCGGATTTACTTGACCCAACGTGATCAAATGTTTTAAATAAATTAAACTATTGTTCGACTCTAGTAGAAGCGAATAATAAGTTTAACTTACTTCTAATTGGGAATTAGAAGTTAATGGGCCTTAAACTAGAGTGACTATGGACCTAGAGGATCACACACAATGGATTCTTGGGTGACGGATTATTATTGTACAAATGTATATATTAATTCCCTTGAAATCCTTTTGAAAAGGCATATAAGAGGGACTTAATATATATGTACAATAATGAAAGGGATACATATACAATATCGGTTAATAGGGGCTCTTTTGGACCGGGCTAAATCTTATAAATATGCATCCTACGAGAACTCTCTCCCCCCCTTGGCTTAATCAAGCACAAAACAACAAGGAGGAGATATTAACTCCTCCCCCCTTCCTCCCTCTTGCTCTCTCTCTCCCTAGAAGCTCTCTCTCTCTAGAAAGGGAAGCAAAGGGAAGATCGTGGTCGAGGGATGATGTAATGTCCTGGATCCTTGGAAGGTCTTGCTGGATCTTCATTGGATCTTCTGGATTGGTTTCGGTGAGTTTCGGTTCACTTTGGTGGCTTCCGAGTTGAGTTTTACGATCCGTGTGGGTTTTTCTCTCGTACTAGTTACGGAACCCTACGGTGAGTTTGTTTCTCAGTTCCTCGACTCGTGGATGCTACAGCGACGATGTACTCATCGAGCCGGTCGTTTCGACTATTTTTACGTATTTTTCTGAATTTGTGCATTTTCGGCGCATTTTTGGAATTTCTAGAAATTAGGAAAATTTCCTAATTTCTTTTCTTTTTCTTTTCTTTCCTCTCTCCTCCCTTCTCATTTCGCCGTCACCGTCTCTCTCTCCCGTTTTCTCTCCCGTTTCGCTCTCTCGGCTCCAGCTGCAGACGGGGTACCTTGGGGCGTGTGCTGGGGACGTGGTGGAGCTGTCTAGGTGCGCGATGAGGCGAGGATCGGAATGGTTTTGGCGTGATCCCGAACGGTGGATTCAAAGCCGGTGTTCGAGCTCGCGACGTGGTTTTCGGCGCGGTTTAGTCCATTCGGGGCACGGTTTCTTCGGTGGAGGTAGGGTGACGGTTCCTCACTTCTTCCTCTCCGTTTTCCCTGCCATTGCACGCCGTTCGGCAAGGAAACAGTCGAGTCTGGACTTGTTTAGCCTAAACCGTGATTTTTGAGTTTTTTAGGGTTCGTCGGAAAACGGCAACAATTTGTAGCTCGGTTAGTGTTGAACTGACCGTGGAGATGTTAGGATCCCGTCCATACTAGTTTTGTGTTGATCGGTGGTCATTCGAGGCCGGTAGGAGCCCGGGAACCTTGTTGACCCATTTAGGGTGGATTCGTTGAAATCACCCTGATCTTGTGTTTTTGTGCTTGCATGTGGACTTTTTAGCCTTCTTATGTTGTTTTTCATCGTCGAGAGTTGTTTCCCCTGCGCTTCGGCGTGATTGGGGCGTAGAATGGGCCGATTTGGCCATTCCTCTGTTTTCCCGCCGTAGCTGATGTGGCGGTCGTTCCAGGAACCGTCACTTGCTCTGATGGCCCCACGACTGACCGTTACATTGTCTGGGTTGATTGAGTTCTTCGGGGTTTTTAAGAGAGTGACGGCCCAGGGCTGGCACGTCACATTTCTCTGACGCGTCCTGTGAGGCGCGTTATATCTCTTTTGTCGTTTATTGCTTGGGTTAAGTCGGTTCCTCTAACGCGCTTGACCCAGCGCGTTAGATGGATGTAACGCGCCCTGTTCTGGCCGTTGCATTTCGTTTGACCGATGTTGACCATTTGAGGCGGCGCCTCTGGCGGTGGTTCCCCCGTGCATTAGGTGTTTGTAACACGCCTGCCCCAGGCCGTTACATGCTGTGTTGGCTGAGTTGGGTTGCTGCGCCGTTGGATATAACGGTGGGGCCCCTGTGCGTCAGGCGTTTGTAACGCGCCATGTGCTGGCCGTTACATGCCTCTCATCTAGCTTTGGTTGTGGGTGTGTTGACCCTGATGCGCTTGGTCTTGTGCATCAGGTGGTTATAACGCGCTCACTCCCATGCGTTAGTTCGTTGTAACGCGCCTCGTCTAGCGCGTTACATGCTTGGTGTGTTTTGTGTTTGAGGGTTGTTGGCCCTGGTCTGGCGCGCCAGGTGTGTGTAACGCGCCCCGTGCTGGCCGTTACATGCTGTTTTCTATGTTTTAGAGTTGGTTAGGGCGGTGTGAGTGACGACTGCTCCCCCGACCGTCGCTCGGAGTGTAACGGCCCAGGTCTAGACCGTCATATTATTGTAGCGGTCTAGGGGTGGCGCGTTACATCCCTTGTGCTCCGTTTTCCGTTGTTTCGGTTTCGGCTTGTCTTGGCTTGGCCTTGTGGTCTGCCCGCTGTCCTGTGGAGGTCTTCTGACATCCTATGAGGGCTAAGACTACGTTGTAAGGTAGCCAGGAGTCTTCTTGCTTGAGGTAGGATTTTCTTTCCTACTTTTCGAGCATTGTTGTTAGGTTCGGGTCAACCCGGTCTGACCCAGTGGTTGACGTGTGACCTAATGTGTGTGTGTCTCGGTGGTTTTGCCCGGCCCGAGACACTGGTTCTGGATGCCTCGAGGTATTGCCTTACCTCGGTTGGTATGTCCAGGTGTGCTGAGGGTTGCTGGTGTTCCCTCAGGTCTCCGTGAGTTATTTTCTACGGAGCGTCGTTTCTTGTGGCTTAGGATTAGACCGATTGGTGGCTTGTTCCGCTGTCTGTGACGATCTTGCCGTTGAGTCGTCCGACTCAAGGATCGTTACATTGTAGGTCTAGTTGCCTTGTCCTGAGTCTGTTCGGCGGTGGTTGTACTGCCAGGAGTGCTGTCTGTTCGTGCGACAGGGTTTGTGGGCTGTCTGCACTTTAGCACTCGTGTTTTCGAGTCTTGTGCCTCGCGAGCCTCCGTTTGTTGTTACCCTTCGGTCTCTTGAGTGCCGGCCCGCTTGCGGATAGCGGAGGGTTCTCGTACACGGTTTGTAAGCTAGTTCCGTGGGCTCCCAGCCAACGATAGCGTCCTGCCGAGGGAGAAAACTAGCTAGAGGACCTGGCTTAGGCTAGAGCCAGTGTGCGCACACGTTGTCAGGGACTGAGTACTTACGTTGACGGACGTGACCCTGACTAGTTACTTGTCTTGTTGTTGTTCTGTTTCTGGTTCAACATCTGTTGGTGCTGCCTCTCCTTGGACTCGGAGTGGTTGTTCCTTGGACTTGGTTTTGAGTACCTTGGCCTCCGCCATTTTGGGTGTGTGTAGGTAGGTACTTGTGGCGCAGCGTAAGACGTCAGTGACGCAGCTGACTGTTTCTGTGAGAAGGTGCTTCCGTCACGTGACACATGACTCTCGGCGTTTCTTGCGCATTGTGACCTTTGCGAGTGGCTCTCTCGTGGCTGTACTCGAGGTCGGTGCCCTGTTGCGTGCGCGACGTTCTGGTCGTGCGTGGGGCGGCGTGCACGGCGTTCTAGTCGTTCTGGTTGTCGTCCGTCTGGGTCTTTTCTAGACCTTTTCCGTTTGTGTAGTTGGCTTTTGCCCTCTTCTCGGTTTTGGCCGACGGACTGGTGTACCCTACCGTGTGAGTTCAGGGTTGACCGTCTGTTGCCTTTTGGAGTAGCTTAGGGTGCCGAGTTCTCCTCGGTGGCCGTGTTTCGGGTTTTACGGCCTCGCTCTTTCTTTTGGTTGAGCTTCCCTTGCTCTTAGCCTGCTCCGTACTCCTGCTGTCCCTGTTCTATTTACAGCTTTGTAGTGTAGCTTTTCCTGCTTTGCTGCACTCGCTGTTCACGGTTGCTTCCGTTGCACTGTGCATTTTCCAGTGGGGATCCGCGTGACCCCTACTGAGTTTCTGGTTAGAGACTCACCCCTGCTTTTCAGGTGGGTTTCGCCTTCTGCTTCCGCGTGGTTCCTGGAGTGTGCGTGCTCGTTGCGTGCCGTTCCTGCCAGCTGGTACCTGCGTCGGGCTTCTCTCGACCTTTTGGTACGTCTTTCTTTTCTGTCGACTGTACTGTGCTAGACTTGTTGTCTTTAGCTTTGGACTGACTCTGAGATATAATTGTTAATTTGAACAGTTAATTAAAAAGTAATTTTCTTTCTGCTACTTTAGCAACCTGTCTAATGAAATTTAATTGCTTACTGTACTATCTCTATGGCTTCAATATACTCTACACATGCCTTTTTCCCTTCGGAGCTTTCCCGCTCTTGGGAGGCCTCGCAGGTTCCATGCGGTATCACGCGTATCCGATAGTCCTACCGGGTATGCCGGGTATCCAGAATCCGAGTCGCTACAGATACCGTCGCTGCGTAAGGATCCGTGTGGATCAGCTCTAGAGGCCGTACTTCTATGCGGCTCGATATTCGTGAGATTCTGCATCGGACACTGCGGACAGCGTCGTTCCGCGCAAGGTGAAATCTGCAACCCGTAGTTAGGGGTTGGGTAATTAATGCATCGATTAGAGTATGGATCTAGGATTCCATCAAGTCGGGTTCAGGTGAATAAAATTTTAATATCTGCTGCGTTTCCCGAACTGTACAGGTGGAAACCTTACAGAGTCGACGCAGGACAAATACTGCATCGACTCAGTCATGCTCCCAGAAGCATTCTAGAATTTCATCTTCATTGCAGCATCGACGCAATAGAGTAGTGCTTCGACACAGTCATGCTCCCAGAAGCATTCCATAACTCTGTCGTCGTTGAAGCATCGACGCATCAAGGCAGTGCATCGACGCACTAAGTCAAATGCCAGCATTCGAACCCTTCTGTCTAAAGGTTCTTCATTTACACTGCGTCGACACAACAAGGAAGCACGTCGACGCAGCCTAATTCAACCTTCAATAACATAAGTACTGGCGACGGCTTCAAGAGAATAAGGGTGAATAATAGCTTCAGAACGGTGAAAAATAAACTGTTTAGGTGACAAATAGCTCTACAAGTCTGAAAAATTACCGAGCTCGTGAGGAACTCAAGTGGATCACGTACCAGCGACCTCAAATCCTTGGCGCACAATCCAATCCACGTGGTTGAGCTCTGGAAGGTTCAAATTGTCAGAATATTCTCTTTACCACTTGGACCAATGAATTAATTTGACTGTGGATCAAATTTTAAGTGGAGGGCGATTATATGCTCTCTCTATATATACATGTCTTCTTCCTCCGAAGGGCGAGCCAAAAAGAAAATAGAAGAACTACGAAGAGCTGCGACTGAATAGAGAATGAGAAAAGAATAGAAGAAGAAGAAGAGAGAGCTGAAAAAGAGAGAGAGCCTGTGAGAAAAATCAGAGAGAAGATCAGAGAGAGAAGATTGTGAGAAGAAGAAGGAAAGAAAGAGAGACAGTCTATGAGAAGAAGAAGAAGAGAGGGGCAACTAGATTTGAGAGAAAGTGTGCAGCCAGAGCAAATTGAAGATCCGTTGTGTTCACCAGTTTGTAGATCAAATCCAGAACTGCTTTGCTCCTGAGGAGCTATATTCCGTTTGATTTTCCTTTGTTATTTTCGTTTGTTTTCTTCACTCCTACATTGTAATTCCGATTCCCTATTTAGGAATCAGGTTCCTTCTGAGTGTTCAGAAGAAGGGAGAAGTGTTTTTCTCCGAGTTCCCTCTGTGGTTTCAGAGGAAGGGAGAAGGATTTCTCCGGGGTTCCTTCTGTGGTTTCAGAAGAAGGGAGGAGGCTGTTCCTCCGGTGTCAAGATGTGTATCAGCTGGTGTTGCAGACTTTGTCTGCGGTCTTGCATTTGCAAGGGGAAGCCTCACTCAGTTTGAGTGAGGGGTGGACGTAGGTCTGTGGGTTACAGATCGAACCACCTAAAAAATCACTGTCCATCGTGGTTTGATTTGTGTGTACATCCTTATCTTCTACCCCCTTCGCAGGTCAGTGGGTGAGCTGAATGCCGAGCTTGATATACCGACATACAATGGTTGTTTGATTTGTGTGGTTGGCTAAATTCCTTTCGCTATATATATATAGGTTGAATTGAGTGAAGCTTATAATTTTCGTTCAGTCCTGTGACCATCTTTTAAGTGTTCGAGAATGTGTTTGACAGAATCTCTAACTGTGTGATTTAGCTTTGCTTGATTGATTTGCTTCCATGAGCGCATTGGATCACTAATTGGTCTTTCTATATCTGGTGGTTCTCATCTCTATTGGTATAGAGATTTTAATTGAACAAAGATTTATAGAGTGATCTATTCACGTCCCCCCCTCTAGATCTCACATTGCACCTAACACTAATTACTACAGTGTCGCTACAATTTTTTTTACAGTATCGCTATAGTGTTTTGTCTATAGGACTGCTACAGTACCGACGATTTCACATTCTCAGAATCGTGCCGCGAATCTCGTCGTTCGCGTTAACACGTAGGATAAGATTTGTGTCTATGTATTCTATATTTTAAAGATATAAAGAGAAAAAGATTCATAATTTATTTTATTTTCATCTTTCATTATTTCTTTTAACACGTGTATATATATATATATATGAAATTTTGAGTTGCTACATGTTTGCTCGAGAAACATAAATCTGTTAAAGTTTCTCCAACATGTCTTGAACATGAGATGAGACAATATCATGATTGGAAGAAGGTGAGATGACTTGTGGACATGAGATGACACTGCTCGAGATGTCAATTCTTGGGAAAACAAGAAATCACAAAAGCTGTTGACCTACAAAAGACTTCTCAAGCAAGTCAAGTGGGTTCCACACACACACACACACACACACAGAGAGAGAGAGAGAGAGAGAGAGAGAGAGAGAGAGAGAGAGAGAGAGAGAGAGAGAGAGAGAGAGAGAGAGAGAGAGAGAGAGAGAGAGAGTTATTTGACACACTTTTTGTACCAGAAAATGAGTTATCTGACACATTTTTGTACCAGAAGAGAAGTAGGAGCAACAATGCTTTTTTTGGAAAACAAAGAGAGAAAATATAGAGAGAGATATACTTTTCTAAGAGGGGGTGGGTGTTCTACAGGGCTGAGCCGATGTACTCTCTTCTCAATTTTTTTTCTTGCACGGTGGATCGGATTAGTGCCGTATTTTTTTTTCTTTATTTCGAAGTTTTTTACGTAAATCTTATATCTTCCATGTGGTGTGACATTATTCTTTACTTTAGATTTTTTTTATTTGTGTGCTCGTTGAGTTCGTCCTCATATTCGTCTTTATGAAAATAAGAGAAATCCCGACCTGGAGAAGCTGCACTAGATCATACGATTAGATACGATTAGATGAGTTTTTTTAGGTGCATGGTATTTAAAAATATTTCAATATGATTTTCTAGTGAATTTTTAAATCACAGGAATTTTTGGGATACGGGAGTTGTTATTAAAAAAAATGAATAAGAAGGGGGGCACTTTTCTCCGTCGAAATTTATATGTTATATGTGCCCCCTGGAATTCGATTACTGACAAGTTGACGTAAGAACATCCACAAGCATCAAAAACATGTCAAATATATATTCTAATAACTAAAATCTGTCATGTAGGCGTTCCCAAATACTGCCATATTAATGTTCGATCAATTTGCCGTGATCGACACAATTTTAGGTTGTGTCACTATAAACTGTTAGGGTGCTAGCCCGGATACAGAGGGGGGGTGAATGTATCCTGCTACGAATAATGCCCAAATTAAAAACTCAGATGCTAGGCAAGTTCCGGAATTAAGCTAATTCGATTAAACAAAATAACAAGCAGATGGAGCGTGCCTATTCAAGCATCTAGCGGAAGTAAATCAAGCAATCAAACCACTGCTCAATAGATTTTAAGGTGGTTCGGTCCTCCAGACCTACATCCACCCCTCACTCCCAACCGGAGTGAGGCTTCACTAGCCAATGCTAGAACCAAGCAGACTCAGTCTGCAAATAGTTGCTGCCACACAGCTTGACCAGGGGAACAGCCTCCCCTCTTCCTCCCAACCGGAGGGACACCCCAAGTGACTCCCAGCCACTTGGAAACCAGAGACCGAAGTCTCTCTTCCTCCAGACCGGAGGGACCCCTGGACTTGCTAGCCACAAGCCCAGAACCGGAGACAAGTCTCCCTTCCTCCAAACCGGAGGGAACCCATAAGTAGCTCCCAGCTACTTGCAACCGGAGATCAGATCTCCCTTCTCCTGAGTCCACAGGAGGAACCCGACCTCAGTCCAGAGGATCAGAAGTACAAAGATGGAAAGATAAAAAGGAAAATAAGAAAAGATGAAAAATCACAGCGCCAAAAGCTGGAAACGAAATACAAGTAATGTAGCTCTCAAGGGAGCAGGTCTGGCTTGGATTTGATCCAAACGCCAGAGGACAGATTGTCAAGCTTTTCCCATTTCTTCTCTACGAACTCCTTCTCTCTCTCTCTCTCTTTCTCTTCTGCTTCTTCACTCTTTTTCTTCTTCTTTCGCAGGCTCTCTCTTTCTTTTCTCTTCTCTTCTCTTCTCTGCAACTCTTCTCTTCTGCTGGATCGAACTCTCAGCACTTCTGCACTTCTGCTATTCTCTCAAGGCTTCGATCTGTCTTCATCTGTTGGATGAAGGCTTCCTTTTATAACAGCAGCCAGCAGGAGGGCAGCACTGGGCGCGTGTGGCTTCCACATTTCCCGCCCAGAACTTTTGGCCACGTGTCAGTCTCTCAGCCAGCTTCAGCACACGTGTCACAATCCTGTCTGCCCTTCCAGCCTCGGATCACGTGCCCTCCTTAAGCTTCACGATCAGAACACCTGTCAGACAGAGTATCGGATAAGTCATCAGTTTAAGTGAAGAACTCTGTATAGACTTGTAAAGACGATCATGATGTATAGACTAAGTGAAGATCAATGCAATGTACAGACTTCGCAAATGAAGGTGCAATGTGTAGACTTCAGTGAGACTCAAATGAATACAAGCGATGTATAGACTTTGCCAGTGCATGCACAATGCAATGCGTTGACGCTTCACTATATGCCAATGCACTGCGTTGACGCAATACAATGTGACTTTGAAGGCTGTGAACAACACGGCATGCTGTACAGACTTTGATATAAAGCATGTAATGCAATATAGACAATGTATACACTTGGCCTTTGAGGAACGATGTATAGACTTAGATCGTGAAGACAAGCCGTATATACTTGAGAATAAGCCAGTGTATAGACTTGAAGATGTGAAGCCAATGTACAGACTTTAAGCTTCAAAGCACAATGTGCAGACTTTCTGTAACAGTCTGATGTACAGACTTCATGAAACTCTAGACACTGAATGCTGTACATACTTAGCCCATGCAATGAGACGCTAAATGAGACGGTGAATGAGACGCTGGACTCTGTACAGACTTTGCCCAATGCCTGAGACGCTAACAAAGACGGACGATGATCAGACTTGCTGAAAGACGGATGTACAGACTTTGCCCAAATGCATGAGACGCTAACTAAGATGCTGGACTCTGTACTGACTTTGCCTAAGTCATGCATGAACTGACGTTGTATATACTTAGTCAATGCAATGCACTATGAATGTATGGACTTACATGAGATGCTCATTGAGACGCTCAATGTATAGACTCTCAGCCATGAACAAAGCGTGAAGCACACTAATGCAGGAATGTATAGACTTGGAAGTCTATGTGCATGACAAAACCAATGTATAGACTCCATGTAAAAGCCCACTGTATAGACATTGAATTCGACGACCAATGTGCAGACTTCAAGTTTAACTGTGGATGTACAGACTTCAGGTGTGAAGACCATTGTGCAGACTTTGGAGAACAGTGGCCAATGTATAGACTTGATGGAGCGAAGCCAATGTGTAGACTTCACGCTGTACAGACTTTCTAAAGAGAACGTAACGCTGTACAGACTTGAAGCTTTGAACGTTGAAGGCACAAGACGATGTACAGACTTCAACACAGGGAAGACTCTAAATGAGACGTTGGCAGAGACAATGCATGAGACGGTGAAGGACCGATGTATAGACTTCACCAACACGAACAGGCTGCACAGTCCACTGTATAGACTTGATGATATGAACTTCAGGAGGATATGACACGGCTGTACAGACTTTGTTTTCCAAACGAATGAATAGACTTTGCCACAGTCTAATGTATAGACTTGAAGAAACTGAACTGAAGAGTCGACGCATCAGCTCAAGGAGTTGACGCACTACTGTGTGGACAGAGACAAATATGACTGAAGGGTCGACGCATCAGCACAATGAGTTGACGCACTGTTGTGGAGACTGTGCAGATAGAGTGTAGACAGAATTAAATAGAGCATGTTATCTGACAGCCATATGAACTCCATTCACTTACATGATAAAACAGAATTATGATCAGAGAATGACTGAATAATAGCATGATGACACACACAACAAGATGACTCACAGTGAATAACTCACTTCAAAAGTCAATCATCAAAACCACCATTAAAACCATCATCAAAACCACAGGGGCACAACAATCTCCCCCTTTTTGATGATGGCAACACTACACAGTGAGTCAAACTGATGACTCAAACTATTCTCCCCCTTTGACTTCATCAAAAAGAAAATAGTTTGAGAAATTATAGCATATATAAAAATTCAGTCAATTTCTCCCCCTTTAAGAGTTTCAGCAAAAGCATGAGTTAGAGATGATCAAAAGGAGCCTGCATGCACTGATTGAATGATATTCTCCCTCTTTGGCAAACAATCTCCCCCTTTGGTATAATCAAAATAAACCATGGGAAGGGGTATGAATGTAGATGCAGATACCAGAAATATGAATGCAAGAGCACAATTCTTCTCCTTCTATGCAGCATGATGCATATTACAAGGAGGCTCCCCCTCAATAAATGGAACCTTATGAAATGAATGAGAAGGAGACCACATGGGCAACCAAGGAGAAGTTCAGGTCAATGAGCCAAGGACATCAATCTCATGAGCAGAAGAGTTTCAATTAACAGATTTTTCAAGGATGCTCCAAACACAAGAAATTCAGCCAGATTTTCAAAGAGATATCAATGTCATAAATCTAAAACATAAGTTTTCAAAGTCTTCCATTATAGGGGCTTATGAATGAACTTTTTGAACAGCATGGTTTAAACATGATGTATGCAGAGTTTATCAATAAAATTCTGTATTGATATCTAAAACCATGTTTTAATAAAAATGAACCAAGCCCTTATATTTATCTTGATTGTCCTCCCTTTGTCTTACACAATCAAATTTATTGACTTCTTTCAGAATTACATGCACTAGTATTGAGATTAAGCAATTATGAAGTCATATTATTTTGTCTAGGGTTGTAGCAATTTGATTTTAGCATCAATATTCAGATATTGAGATATGTTCAACAATTTTTCATGCTACAAATTTTACGAGCAGTCTAGTTCAGTGCACACCTTGTAACTAGAGGATATACCTTGATCAGAGGCCAATATCCCTAAGCACTTAGTGTGACTAACTGTCATGCTATATATGAACAGAGATAGCATTTACACATCATGACACACTCCAAATCATTTCTTGATGAGTGAGTTGTATTTCTCAGTGTGCATGCCATTGCTCTGCCTGAATTTCAATGAATTCTTAATCAGAGTTAACTAAGGCACCTCATGACACAGTCCTTTGGACATGTGTTTCTCAGTGACCAATGTCATTGCTCTGACAGATATTACCCTTTAGACATTTCAGAAAAATTCATTTGCTTCAAATCAATAATAGTTTCATGTACTTAATCAGTTGAAGTCATGTATTCAAAAGTGCAGATTTCAGAAGTTTTCAAGACACAGCATGAAACAGATGATTAATATTTATTAAACATGTTTCAGATATTTTTTAAGAGATTTTAAAGTCAAACTCATTGAATACATTAAACTTAAACCACATGAGTTATTTCAGTCATTCATAAAAATGTATAATAGAAGATTTCTAGTTCAAAATTTTTTCAGATTTATGATTGAGATAGTCCCATTGAAATCTTCATGACAGACTGATAGATTTCTGAAGCCACATGATACCAATTGATAGGAGAGATTTTGAAGCTTAGTGTTTTCCGAATATGATCAAGGTTTGTCAACAAAAATGATAAGAAGGGATATACAATGAATTCTGACAAATGTATGCATTTGACAACCTATATGCAATGCATTGACTCCCCCTGACAACATGCATTTAGACAATCTTTTTGGCATTTTCAATTTAAGGAAATGCAATGCACTATATGTATGCAAAAACACATGCAACTAACTTCCCCTGAAAACATGCAATGTTTGCCATGAGAAACTGAACATGTGATTCCAAATGATATAGTGACTTGTGCACATTCAGACTGTCCTATTCAGCAAAGTAACCCATGGTACTAGGCGGAGCACTTGGTCTAAAAGACCACCTCACACATAGTAAGAACCTCCAGACAGACTTCCCTACCTTTTGGTACCTTACCATTTATATACCATTGAGGTCATGCATGATAATTCAACATGCAGTCCTATATGCAATTCAGAATGTTCAGTGAGCTATTGCAACACACAAATTTCAAACAATATTCACATTCAGTTCAGATTTTTAAAAATTTCAGAGTGCATGATCAGAAAGTAATGCAACTGGCAGATGATGAATGAATATACAAGAACAGATTTACTATGCATGCACTAGATGAAACTAAGAACAAGATATGCAAGAATACATCAAACCAGATATGCAATGAGTTTCAAAATGAGAAATGCAGAGAATTTACCTGAACAGTGTGAGAATGGGGTTTATCAACTTGGGTGCCTTGGTTTATTAACCCCTTTTATTCTTCAGCTTCCAAGGCACACCTGCAGGTTAGTAAACTTATTTTGCACAAACAGGCACCTAAGAAGTCTTGGGTCCTGACATGACAGTATTACTTCTAGCAGGTTTTCTCAGCAATTTTCGTGCATGAAGGTCATCAGATTTCATCAAATAGCAATTATACATTGAATGACCAATTTGTCCATAGTAAATACATGAATTAACAGATTTCAAATTAGATTTATGCACATTCTTATAGACATGATACCAATTGTTAGCATGAAATCCATGTGCATATGCATGAAACTTTTTGTTGTTGACAGAATTAAAATTCTGTTCACTAAGACCGGCCAGCCAACATTCAGCAGCTCTATGGCCTGGCTTCTCACAGTGATAGCATGCAGGAGACTTTCTATTAATGGCAGGGAATTTAACAGTTTTAGAATTTAATTTTTTACCCTGAGCATGCCAACAATCAATGGCCCTGTGGCCTGTCTTTCCACATTCAAAGCTTGAAATAGAATTTCTTCTACAAGAACCTGACCAGCATTCAGAGTCCCTGTGACTCCTTTTGTTGCAATTAAAACAGATGATGTGCTGGTTCATAGAAACATATTTATTTTTACTAAAAGCATGTTGGTTTGCAGGGAATTTAGCATGATATGAATAAAAGGTTTTCTTACCACTAGCAAACCAACAATGAGCAATTGAGTGTCCTAATTTGCCACAATTAGAACATGTGACACTCCTTTGCTGAGGTGAAGGATTTTTATCATGAGATCTCCTAGCATTCTTATCATCCTTCTCCATCAACTTACACTCATGCATCAGATGTCCAACTTTATGACAGTAATGACAGATAATCTTCTTTTTAGATGCATGTGAGTGTGTGTGAGGACTGTGATCAGCAAACACTGATGGACCCTTTTTATTTATTTTCTATTTTCCAATCATTTTCTGATTGTTATCATGTTTTTCTATTTTCTTAGCCTTATACTGAGGTGAAGATGAAGTAGAAGGCTTTTCCTGTTCAGAAGATTTAACAAAAACAGTTTTCAAATTGGATCCATCGACCTTCCTCATGACTGGACTGTAGCCCAGTCCCTCTTTCTTAAAATTATCCTTTGCTCCCAACATTTTCTGAGCAATGGGCTGTTTGTCTTTAGAGGTGGTGGCTACATCTGAACCACTTACAAAAGATGTCATAACTTTATTCTTAAGTTCCTTCTTGTTTATCTTATTGTAGCCCAGCCCTTCCTTCCTAGGGTTGATTTTTATACCTAGTAGCTTGTCTAGGTTTTTCTGCCCATCAACAAATTTAGACAAGGAAACTTTCAAATCCTGAATTTTATTTTCTAAAGAGGAAATATGTAGCTCATAAATGGCAATCTCTTGCTCACAGCAATTCATAGCTTCATTTAAAACTTTGTAGCAGTTTTATATTTTTCAACTTCATGTTCAAGATTGCTCAGTTTATCAGAATCTTCAACACACACAGTTTTTCCTCTTTCTAAGGCTAGCAGTCTCTCAGACATAGTGGAGTTCAGCATTTTTAATTTCTCATTTTCTTCCTTAAGCTTGTCATTCTGAATTAACTCATTTATCAAAGTCTGATCTTCTGAGTTAGTTTCAAGTTTTCTTCCAGCCTTGAATTCCTTCAAATCTTTTTCCTTCTTTTCAATGTTTTTCTGTAATTCCACATTCACAGATTTGATGGCTTCAAGTTTTTCAGCAAATAAGTTCTTCTCATGCTCAAGTTTCTCAGATTTTTTATCATTTTTATTAGCAGATGTTCTCAGAGAATCATTTTCAGATTTCAGCTTGTTTAAATCTGAGTTCACACTTTCAAAGTTTTTCAGCAATTTTTCATACTGGTCATGATAGTTAACAAGAGTCTGATTATCATTATCTGAGTTGAATTTTTCTTTGAGTTCAGATATCACATTTATATGATCTTGATTTTCAGTTTTCAATAATGAAACTTGTTTCTTCAATATTTGAAAATCAGACATACATGCATCATGAATATTTTTCAATTCAACACAATTTCTATAAGGAGAACTTGAACTATCTAAACCAGTACCCTTCTTCAATTTTTTATACTGTTTTCTTAACAGTTCATGAGATTCAAATAATTCAGCATATGCATTCTCCCAATCTTCTAGAGAAAAATTCTCGAAGAGATTTACCTCATCATCATCATCTTCTTCAGTTTGATTACTGCCTTGATCGCTGCCACTTTGATTTCTTCTGTTGGCCATCATGCAGCTGTCCACATCTATCTCCTGAGTTCGCTTCAGTGTATCCAGAATGTCTTTAGCAGAACTGCAATCAACGAAGCATGAGTGAAAGGCTCTATCAGTAGCTGCCTTCATCAGATTTATAGCTATCTGATTTTCTTCATGCAGTGATTTTTGACTGTCAGTCCATTTGGACTTTTTCTTTGGTAGTTCATGAGGACCATGTGAAATTACTTTCCACAGGTCTGGATTCACAGATTTAACATAATTCTTCAGACTAGCGAACCATGCATTAAAATGCGTACCACTGAAAATCGGTGGATGAGCCATGAGAACACAACAGATTAATGTAACAGGAATATTGATGCACTAAAAATAAATTAGCACCGAAGACTGCAAGATCGAATCTGCAGGTCGCTGGACCTTGTATGCAGACACCGCTCTGATACCAACTGTTAGGGTGCTAGGCCCGGATACAGAGGGGGGGTGAATGTATCATGCTACGAATAATGCCCAAATTAAAAACTCAGATGCTAGGCAAGTTCCGGAATTAAGCTAATTCGATTAAACAAAATAACAAGCAGATGGAGCGTGCCTATTCAAGCATCTAGCGGAAGCAAATCAAGCAATCAAACCACTGCTCAATAGATTTTAAGGTGGTTCGGTCCTCCAGACCTACATCCACCCCTCACTCCCAACCGGAGTGAGGCTTCACTAGCCAATGCTAGAACCAAGCAGACTCAGTCTGCAAACAGTTGCTGCCACACAGCTTGACCAGGGGAACAGCCTCCCCTCTTCCTCCCAACCGGAGGGACACCCCAAGTGACTCCCAGCCACTTGGAAACCAGAGACCGAAGTCTCTCTTCCTCCAGACCGGAGGGACCTCTGGACTTGCTAGCCACAAACCCAGAACCGGAGACAAGTCTCCCTTCCTCCAAACCGGAGGGAACCCACAAGTAGCTCCCAGCTACTTGCAACCGGAGATCAGATCTCCCTTCTCCTGAGTCCACAGGAGGAACCCGACCTCAGTCCAGAGGATCGGAAGTACAAAGATGGAAAGATAAAAAGGAAAATAAGAAAGGATGAAAAATCACAGCGCCAAAAGCTGGAAACGAAATACAAGTAATGTAGCTCTCAAGGGAGCAGGTCTGGCTTGGATTTGATCCAAACGCCAGAGGACAGATCTTCAAGCTTTTCCCATTTCTTCTCTACGAACTCCTTCTCTCTCTCTCTCGTTCTCTTCTGCTTCTTCACTCTTTTTCTTCTTCTTTCGCAGGCTCTCTCTTTCTTTTCTCTTCTCTTCTCTTCTCTGCAACTCTTCTCTTCTGCTGGATCGAACTCTCAGCACTTCTGCACTTCTGCTATTCTCTCAAGGCTTCGATCTGTCTTCATCTGTTGGATGAAGGCTTCCTTTTATAACAGCAGCCAGCAGGAGGGCAGCACTGGGCGCGTGTGGCTTCCACATTTCCCGCCCAGAACTTTTGGCCACGTGTCAGTCTCTCAGCCAGCTTCAGCACACGTGTCACAATCCTGTCTGCCCTTCCAGCCTCGGATCACGTGCCCTCCTTAAGCTTCACGATCAGAACACCTGTCAGACAGAGTATCGGATAAGTCATCAGTTTAAGTGAAGAACTCTGTATAGACTTGTAAAGACGATCATGATGTATAGACTAAGTGAAGATCAATGCAATGTACAGACTTCACAAATGAAGGTGCAATGTGTAGACTTCAGTGAGACTCAAATGAATACAAGCGATGTATAGACTTTGCCAGGGCATGCACAATGCAATGCGTTGACGCTTCACTACATGCCAATGCACTGCGTTGACGCAATACAATGTGACTTTGAAGGCTGTGAACAACAAGGCATGCTGTACAGACTTTGATATAAAACATGTAATGCAATATAGACAATGTATACACTTAGCCTTTGAGGAACGATGTATAGACTTAGATCGTGAAGACATGCTGTATATACTTGAAGAATAAAACAGTGTATAGACTTGAAGATGTGAAGCCAATGTACAGACTTTGAGCTTCAAAGCACAATGTGCAGACTTTCTGTAACAGTCTGATGTACAGACTTCATGAAACTCTAGACACTGAATGCTGTACATACTTAGCCCATGCAATGAGACGCTAAATGAGACGGTGAATGAGACGCTGGACTCTGTACAGACTTTGCCCAATGCCTGAGACGCTAACAAAGACGGACGATGTTCAGACTTGCTGAAAGACGGATGTACAGACTTTGCCCAAATGCATGAGACGCTAACTAAGACGCTGGACTCTGTACTGACTTTGCCTAAGTCATGCATGAACTGACGTTGTATATACTTAGTCAATGCAATGCACTATGAATGTATGGACTTACATGAGATGCTCATTGAGACGCTCAATGTATAGACTCTCAGCCATGAACAAAGCGTGAAGCACACTAATGCAGGAATGTATAGACTTGGAAGTCTATGTGCATGACAAAACCAATGTATAGACTCCATGTAAAAGCCCAATGTATAGACATTGAATTCGACGACCAATGTGCAGACTTCAAGTTTAACTGTGGATGTACAGACTTCAGGTGTGAAGACCATTGTGCAGACTTTGGAGAACAGTGGCCAATGTATAGACTTGATGGAGCGAAGCCAATGTGTAGACTTCACGCTATACAGACTTTCCAAAGAGAACGTAACACTGTACAGACTTGAAACTTTGAACGTTGAAGGCACAAGACGATGTACAGACTTCAACACAGGGAAGACTCTAAATGAGACGTTGGCAGAGACAATGCATGAGACGGTGAAGGACCGATGTATAGACTTCACCAACACGAACAGGCTGCACAATCCACTGTATAGACTTGATGATATGAACTTCAGGAGGATATGACACGGCTGTACAGACTTTGTTTTCCAAACGAATGAATAGACTTTGCCACAGTCTAATGTATAGACTTGAAGAAACTGAACTGAAGAGTCGACACATCAGCTCAAGGAGTTGACGCACTACTGTGTGGACAGAGACAAATATGATTGAAGAGTCGACGCATCAGCACAATGAGTTGACGCACTGCTGTGGAGACTGTGCAGATAGAGTGTAGACAGAATTAAATAGAGCATGTTATCTGACAGCCATATGAACTCCATTCACTTATATGATAAAATAACATTATGATCAGAGAATGACTGAATAATAGCATGATGACACACACAGCAAGATGACTCACAGTGAATAACTCACTTCAAAGGTCAATCATCAAAACCACCATTAAAACTATCATCAAAACCACAGGGGCACAACATAAACAAAAAAACCTTTGAGGGAGGAGCCAAAGGTAACGTCGCTGTCAAGGATTAGAGCGAGCAGAAAGGTGTCAGAGGAAACTTATTCATGCATTTGAGAAGCCGAATTAATTAAACATCAGGCAGCTGTTATATATCAATTAATATGTATACTTGAAAAAAAAAACTATTTGACAGTTTCACGTGAGAGGAATCATTAACTGCACTCGAATGTATAATATGCTCTTTCTATAAGATTCGAATTAGTGTGCAAATATATCCAGCAAAAACATGTGTACGTAGTCTTGCATTAATTGATATAAAGGAATCTAATAATTATAGGGAACGTCGTACGTGGTGCCAAAATGAAATAGTAAGGTGATCGTTCGATCGATGTCTCCGAGTTCAAGATCACTGAAGTTTAAGTTTAGGAATTGACCTCACGCCTCAGTCCGTCTAATCTCATACCCGAATGGGTGAGATAAAAGTGACGCATTAGCATTTCTAATAACTACGTGCATGCTATACATATATGTTGAGTAAAGCTGTCGTGCCCTTTTAATAAGTAAAACTCTCCATATATATCTTGAGTAAAGCTACGATGCCACGTCCAAAGGGATACCACACACCATATATATATATATATATATATGCTTCGCGAAATCCGTCCAATTTTCAAATTAAATGTCCGAGGTGCTCCCTCTTTTGTGAGGTGGTGCTTAAGTTCGGTGCTCCCTGGCTAGGAGGAGAGCATCAAATTTAAGTTCGACTCAGCCGAAGAACATGATACAACAGACCACTTTGGGTGTAGCCCGTTAACATTACTCCAAGTAGAGTTATACTCATTGTTTGGCAGTATAGTTATTAACTACATTGTCATCGCTTTAAGTAATATTTTGGTTATTTTATTTAAAAAATAAAAAAAATAAATTGATGTGGAGTGCCCACTAAAAAAATTTATCAAAACACTAAGTCACGAGTACGTAACAAGTATGACTCCTCTATGTTACCCTAGACCCGACCACTTTGATACCATGTTAGGATAAATTATTTGATCGTGAGTCCGAGCGAGTTATTCTTTAAATTTTTTCTTTTTAAATTTGATAAATTATTCATTTTAAGTTTGATAATTTACTCTTATTATGAGAATAATCTATTCTATGTGAAATGGTAGAATGAGTTATATCTAGAATATAATAAAGATTTTAATCTTAACCGATCTCAATTAATTTTAACTTGTTATCAAATTCAATTAAGAACGAATAAACAGAATAACTGATCCTATTCACCTCTTATTATGTTATAGTCGCCCTCACACATTTTTGTTGGAGTAAGCGAAATAACTTCTTTTCTTAAGAGGCCGCAGTGTTTGCTTATTAGGAACACCTTTCTTCCATCCCGCTACAAGAAAAAGTGGCTATAGCGACCGAATTAGCGACCTATTTAATCGGTCGCTAGTCGGTCCCAAATAGAGACCAATTCGGAGACCGAAATAATCGGTCGCATAACCGAGACCGTTTCAGCGACCGCATCTATATCGGTCGCTAATCGGTCGCTATTATTGCGACCGAATTAACTTCGGTCTCCAGTCGGTCGCTGATGCCGTTATACTTCCTACTACGACCCCCGCCCGCCCGAGCCCTCCCGCCCGAGCCCCCCCCCTCCCGCCCGAGCCCCCCCTCCCGAGCCCCCTTCCCCTGCGGCCCCCTCTCCGCCCTAGCCCCCCTCCCCGCTCCCGCCCGAGCCCCCTCCGCCGGAGCCCCCCCTCCGCCCGAGCCCTCCCGCCCGAGCCCCCCTCCTCCGCCGGAGCCCCCCTCCCCGTGCTGCCTCCCGCCCGAGCCCCCCTCCGCCGGAGCCCGTCGCCGCGCCGCTCGCGTCGAGTCGCCGTCGCCGCTCGCCCTGCCGTCGTCGCCCTCCGCAGGTACCTCTCTCTCTCTCTCTCTCTCTCTCTCTCTCTCTCTCTCTCCCTTCCCCCTCCGTCACCGGCCTGCTCCCCTCCCCCGCCGGCCTACTCCCCTCCCCCCTGCGGCCCCGTCGCCGGCTTGCTCCCCTCCCCTCCCCCCTGCGGCCTGCGCCCCCGTCCCCCTCAGATCTCCTTCCCATCCCCATGCCCCTCCCCCTCCGGCCTGACCCCTCTGATCCCCCTCCCCTTCCCGTCCCACTCCGCCTCCCCCTCTGCCTCCGACGGTCTCCTCCCTTCCTCCCCTTCCCGTGTCCCCCTCTGCCTCCCCCTCCCCTTCCCGTCCCCCTCCACCTCTGGAAACCCCCCACCAACTCCCCTTTGTGCTGCACCACCGGAATCGTCTCACCCTCCCAATGCCATCGGAAGCCCCCTCCCCATCCCCCCAGTACTGCGGGCCAATGCAACCCCCCATCTCCTTGTCGAGTGAAAACCCCCCTCCCAATCCCCATGTGCTGCTGGGTGTTAGACCCCCCTCCCCCTTGTAGGTTGCAGGAATCCCCTCCCCCTCCCTCTGCAGTGCTGGAACCCCTCCCCCTGCAGACCATCGCAGCTCCTCCTCCAGTTACTATCGGTCGTCTGAGCCGAGGGAGAGTGCAATAATTTTGTCTAACATGATTATTTAAATTGATATGTTTTTAAGAATTCTAACTCCTGCAAGTTTATGCCTCTATTTAGTGACTTTGTATTTGCAAAACAGTCCAGTTTGTGAAGCAATGGCAATCAAGAGGCAAACACTTGCATATTTCTAATATTATAAAAGAGATTATTGTACTACCATTCTTCTAAAAAACACTTATTTATGTACTTTGATCACACGAGAATAACTACGGATTTACCTGTTAATTAAGTTAGACCAGTTCTAAGGCAGTCCTTAACCTAGAAACGACATTAAGGAGACAAAAAATAACGAGGAACCCAAATTTTCATTTAGAATAATAATTAAAATTAAGTTACTGGTGATTAAAAATTAGCAAGATGTTGCATTTATGATAAAGTCGGATTTAAAACTAGCGAGATTGGACATATACTGTCGAGTCACTCCACGAGCTCACCGTCCATCTCGTAGAGGATTGATTTGAGGGGGATCGTGCGGTCGAATTTACGTCGGAGCTCCTCTACCGGTCTCCACCCTCACCGCCGCGGCCTCCCACTCAGCCAACGTCCCCCCTCTATCGCCACCTCTGTCACAATCAGTCTCATATCGGAGGCCTGTTGACCCGAGTTTGTTGTTCTAGGTACGGTATATGATTCGCACCGGAACACTGTGAGTCGAAAGATCCCAGACTTCTAGGTTAAGGAGACATGCAAATTTGACAGAACTACAAAGAGTGGCTCGTCTTTCGGAGTGACGTGGGTTAAGAGATATGAAACATATCACGGCATCGAGTGACATTGGCATGTGATAACGACGCTTTGGCTTCTCATAACTTAATGGTTTGGTCTGAATTTGGCGGAATGGAGGTCATGTGGTTGACATCAGTGCAACATCCATATCCCCATGCGCTTCGAACCATAGGCATTGATATGCAAGGCGGTGGCGGAGATTCTCGAGGGATAAGTGAATGACAGGACTTCTGCTTTCAATGTTAAGACAAGGCTAAGACAAGGCTAGAAATAAAGAAAGAAATGATTGGTGGGCAGTTTGCAAGGTTAAGACAAGGCTTTTCCCGGATTATGAGTTGGATTTGACTGAAACAGAGCAGTTGGATGTGAATGCCGAATTCTTTCAATCAGACTTGGGTGATGATGTAGACTTGCCTGCTTCTAGTGATGAATCTGTGGAGGCACCGTCTTTATCTAAAGAGAATGAAGTGGAGGAAGTCGATCCAGAACAACCAGAAATACAGTTGGGGGACTCCGAAGAGGAGGAATATATTAGTGATCAAAATGAATCTGATAATGAAGATGTGAATGCTGAATTTGTTATATCTCCAACATCTGAAGAAGAAATGGAGAATGTTTGATTAATGGTATACAATTTTATCTGGGAATTTTAATACTCTGTAACTTTCTTTCTTTCACTATTTGATGAATATGCATGTATTTTATTACCAGTTGAAGATATGGTTCGAGGACGGCGTGGGACTCCCAGAGGTGGGAGGGGAGAGGGTAGCGGGAGGAGATTTACTTCCGTTTCACCACCGGTAGTAGGTATGTATACTTTCCCTTCATAATGCATTGTAGTATTTGTTGAAAATAATTCATTATGTATTTGTGTTATCTGATTATTATTTTCACAGGACCCACGACCTCTACACCGTTACGACCGACCTCTGCACCGCTACCACCGGTAGTAGGTATGTATACTTTCATGTATAATGCATTGTAGTATTTGTTGAAAATAATTCTTTATGTTTTTGTGTTATCTGATTCTTATTTTCACAGGACCCACGACCTCTGCACATATACCACCGACCTCTGCACCGCTACCACCGGTAGTAGGTATGTATACTTTCCCTTCATAATGCATTGTAGTATTTGTTGAAAATAATTCATTATGTATTTGTGTTATCTGATTATTATTTTCACAGGACCCACGACCTCTACACCGTTACGACCGACCTCTGCACCGCTACCACCGGTAGTAGGTATGTATACTTTCATGTATAATGCATTGTAGTATTTGTTGAAAATAATTCTTTATGTTTTTGTGTTATCTGATTCTTATTTTCACAGGACCCACGACCTCTGCACCGTTACCACCGAGGGATGCACCGCTACCACCGGTAGTAGGTATGTATACTTTCATGTATAATTCATTTGAGTATTTGTTTAAAATAATTCTTTATGTTTTTGTGTTATCTGATTCTTATTTTCACAGGACCCACGACCTCTGCACCGTTACCACCGAGGGATGCACCGCTACCACCGGTAGTAGGTATGTATACTTTCATGTATAATTCATTTGAGTATTTGTTTAAAATAATTCTTTATGTTTTTGTGTTATCTGATTCTTATCCTTACAGGACCCACGGCCTCTGCACCGTTACCACTGACAACGGGTACATTGACGGCCTATGCACCGCCATCACACATGGCGAGTGGATCTACACCTCCCCCAGCTGAGTCAGGTATGTTCATTTGCATATTTATGTTTTTTTGATAGTTTGTTTTATTTATACTATTTAATTCGTATAGTACGTGCTGATGACGAGGCGAGTCATCATGAGGGGGAGGGCTGTTGTAATGAGACGATGCGGGCAGTGTGGATAAATGAAGGGTACGTAATGCATTATTTTTGTTATTTATTCGTCATTGTGGTATTAATATTTTTAATTTCAGGAATAAAATAGAGCCAGCCCAAGCATCACAATTTATTACAAAGACAATTCAAGCACATTTTCCAGGCCCCATCCATCGCTTTGCTGATTTTCCGATGGGTGTTCAGGATTTATTGTTCTCTATGTTCTTGGTATTTATCTTATTTTATCATATTAAGTCATTTTCAATTATTATTTTAACCCACTTTGTTATGTAACATATAAATTTTTGTTGTTGTTAATATATAGAGGAATCATCGATTCACAGAACATTCAGATGAGTTACGTGCTAGATTTGCATGGACAGCTACTGCAAGAGATAATTTCAAACATCTTATGTACAATGCCCGAAGATATGCAAAAAAAGCATGTGCAAGTACTGATAAGAACATATGGAAGGAGCATGGGCCTGTGTGGATGAGAAAGGAGTATTGGACAGAGCTGTGCAACATTTGGGAAGCGGAGAAATGGAATGCCAATTCAAACAAAGCAAAGCAAAACAGAGCAGCGCATCCTGAAGCGAATTTACACACGGGTGGCTCTGTCTCCTTTGCAACACATAAAGCGAGATTAGTAAGTACACTTCTACATATATAAATTTTTTGTTTCTATTATGAAACTGTGATTTATTTGAATAACAGGAAGCACAGTTAAAGCGGCCAGCTCAATTTCATGAACTTTTTGATCGAACTCATAAGAAGAAAGGGACAAATGCTTACATTAGTGAGAAAGCTCGGGAGGTAGCGGTAAGTGTATACATTAATAGTTTTCATTTAAGATTAAATTGTAGAATAATTTGGTTTTTTTTTTTTTTGGTTTTTGCAGGACTCATATAGTAGACGAATGGATGAGAGGTACGGGGATGACAGTCAGCGTCCAGAGTTGGATCCTGCCATTTGGGTTGCAGCATCTGGGGCACCCAAGAAAGGACATGTTTATGGTTTTGGACATAGCTTGGGCACGACTAGGGTGTTATCATCATGCTCGAGTTCGGTCTCACATGCGACCTCTCCATTTACCACACCAGCAGCCCCAGATGGTTCTTCCAGTGCCGCCCCGACCATGACTCCAGATATGTTTAGGCAGATCGTCAACGAGACCGTCTCTCAGAATATCTCTCAGAATATCTCAACCATCGTCGCTCAGACCGTCTCCCAGATGCTCACATCCTTGGGAATTGATAGTAGTAGAGCACCTCCTGCACCTCCTGCACAGCAGCCTCCGGTAAGTATTTTATTTGATTGATTTTCTATTTGTTAACTCTAAATATCATCTTACAAAATATAAGAATTTAGATTGAGGAGGGGAAAATATCATTTTCTTAACTCTAAATATCATCTTACACCTATCCTCTGGATATTAGAATCAACAGGCAGACTGTTCTGCAGGATTTTCCATAGGTGTATAGAGATTTTGGTTAGAACTGAAAGTGAAAAGATATGTATAAATTCTATTCACTTGAGTGGGGGAGGATACAGATCTATAAATATTCATAAAGCTAGAATAATATAAGGAAAGTAACATGTAGACATGAATAAAATATGCCAATTTAGGTGAAAAGATCTCCCCAAAGTCTGGTAACTGTCATGGCAGGAAGCCAGGAACAGCACCTCTAAGCAAAGGAAGGGCAGTTCATACAAAGGAGCATAGGTCATAAGTTACAAGAAGTGAAGGATATTATATATAGTCGGCGGCGGCCGCCATTGGGGCGTATCCCTGCAAGGGAAAGGCAGAGAAGATACCATACAGAAATGGCTATGGAAGTTACCCAAGTTCTTTTGAATGCACAGTCAATAGATTCAGCGGTTCGCAAGCATGCTGAGGAAAGTTTAAAACAATTTCAGGATCAAAATGTTACTGGGTTCTTGCTATCTCTTTCGAGTGAATTAGCAAATAATGACAAGCCTGTTGTTAGCCGTAAATTGGCAGGCTTGATTCTCAAAAATGCCCTGGATGCAAAGGAGCAACACAGAAAATTTGAGCATGTGCAGAGATGGTTATCATTGGATGTAGCTGTTAGGGCCCAGGTCAAAGGATGTTTACTACAGACTCTCTCTTCACCAGTGATTGATGCAAGATCTACTGCATCTCAAGTTGTTGCAAAGATTGCTGGTATTGAGTTGCCTCAAAATCAATGGCCTGAACTTATCAGTTCTCTCTTGTCAAATATTCACCAACTTCAGCCAGATGTTAAGCAAGCAACTTTGGACACCCTAGGTTACATGTGTGAAGAAGTCTCCCCTGATGAAGTTGATCAAGAGCAAGTCAATAAGATATTGACAGCGGTTGTTCAAGGCATGAGTGCTTCTGAGGGAAACATTGATGTTAGGCTGGCTGCAACTCGAGCTCTGCATAATTCTTTGGGATTTGCTCAGGCAAACTTCGGGAATGATATGGAGAGGGATTATATCATGAGAGTCATTTGTGAAGCTACTCTGTCCCCTGAGGTGAAGATACGGCAGGCTGCATTCGAATGCTTGGTCTCCATATCCTCCATGTATTATGAGAAGCTTGCATCGTATATGCAGGACATATTTAACATCACTGCAAAAGCTGTGAGGGAAGATGAGGAACCTGTTGCTCTACAAGCTATTGAATTCTGGAGCTCAATATGCGATGAAGAGATTGACATCTTAGATGAATATGGAGGGGATTTTTCTGCTGATTCTGACACCCCTTGCTTTTATTTTATCAAGCAGGCACTACCTGCGCTTGTCCCTATGCTGTTGGAGACACTCCTTAAGCAAGAAGACGACCAAGATCAGGATGAAGGAGTTTGGAATCTTGCAATGGCTGGAGGAACATGCTTGGGTTTGGTTGCACGGACCGTGGGAGATGACATTGTGCCTCTTGTTATGCCATTCATAGAAGAAAACATTAACAAACCTGAATGGAGGCAGCGAGAAGCAGCAACTTATGCATTTGGTTCTAAAATCTGAAATACCGGTCGGATGGCCGTGCCGGTCATTCCAATACGACCGGGGAGATGAAAGTGACTTGTCAGAACTGACGGAATCCAAATCGGATGCCCGGTTTGAGCTCGGCGCTCAAACTTCATTTTTAAAATACACTTATTTCAAATGAACTGTTAGGACGGGTCCGGGGGTCTAAAATCTGAAATACCGGTCGGATGGCCGTGCCGGTCATTCCAATACGACCGGGGAGATGAAAGTGACTTGTCAGAACTGACGGAATCCAAATCGGATGCCCGGTTTGAGCTCGGCGCTCAAACTTCATTTTTAAAATACACTTAGTTCAAATGAACTGTTAGGACGGGGCATTTGGTTCTAAAATCTGAAATACCGGTCGGATGGCCGTGCCGGTCATTCCAATACGACCGGGGAGATGAAAGTGACTTGTCAGAACTGACGGAATCCAAATCGGATGCCCGGTTTGAGCTCGGCGCTCAAACTTCATTTTTAAAATACACTTAGTTCAAATGAACTGTTAGGACGGGTCCGGGGGTCTAAAATTCGAAATACCGGTCGGATGGCCGTGCCGATCATTCCAATACGACCGGGGAGATGAAAGTGACTTGTCAGAACTGACGGAATCCAAATCGGATGCCCGGTTTGAGCTCGGCGCTCAAACTTCATTTTTAAAATACAAGATGAAATTTGAACTTATATTGTGTGTGTGTATTTATATATATGAAAATGAGCTGACTTAAACTATTGGCATACTCTTGTTAATGCTTGATTTCTTTATTAAGTCTTGTTAATGCTTGATTTCTTTATTAAGGATTTGATTATAATTTTTTTAAATGATATACAGGATCATCCGTCGCGAGATGTTGGACGAGACGACGACCAGGATGATGTTGGACGAGACGACGACCAGGATGAGACATATGTGGAGGATTTGTGATTTTATTTTAGTTGTGTATGTTGTCATTTTATTATTATGGATGTATGATTAATTTGTGATTTTATTTTAATTGTGTGTAATTTGAGGTTCGTGGAGATTGTGATCCGTGTAGTTGATTTATTATTGTTTTATGAAATTGTTATTTATCAGGTGTTTGTATGTGATGAATTTGAGATTTGTCGATATTGTTGTCTGTGTAGTTGATTTTATATTTATGTTATGAATTTGTTATTTATCAGGTAATTTATTTATCAGTTTAAATAAATTTTTAAAAAAAAAATAATGCAAAATTAGCGACCGCATGGAGACTGAATTGCGACCGAATAGCGACTATACGTTATATTTCTTTTATTAAATAATTATACTTGGCGACCGACTGGCGACCGACTAGCCACCGAATCAATCCGATAGGTTAATTTTATTTTTAAAAATACAACAAATTTAGCGACCGACTAGCGACCGAATTGAGACCGAATAAATCCGATAGGTTAATTTTATTTTTAAAAATACAAATTTAGCGACCGACTAGCGACCGAATTGAGACCGAATAAATCCGATAGGTTAATTTTATTTTTAAAAATACAACATAATTAGAGACCGAATAGCGACCGAATTGAGACCGACTTAATCCGATAGGTTAATTTTATTTTTTAAAATACAACAAATGTAGCGACCGAATAGAGACTGAATGGCGACCGAATTATTAGCGACCGGTCAGGCGACCGATTATAATCGGTCTCTGGTAACGACTGATACTGCGACCGAATTATGTCGGTCGCGATATAGCGACTATTATATAGCGACCGACATATTCGGTCGCTAGATAGTATCTGTTCGGTCGCTATCCGCGATTTTTCTTGTAGTACCCGAAGTCGGGACTCCGGAGGCCCTTAATTGTGAGAAGCGTTTCCCGGCCGACCACGCACATGCATGCATGCACGTAGAGAAGCCTGACCACACACATATACGGTCGGCCACCATTAACTCCTAACCTTTTCTTAGCAAAACCACAACCGCCACAGCACCCAACAGCAGAGCCCCATCTCTATATATATAGATATAGCTATATATGCCCGGCCATCCTATATAAAACCCCCACCTTCCACCGTCTCCCCCATATCCTTCCTCAGGCCTTCAAAGAAGGAAAGCAAAAAAAGAAAACGGTCTTCCTCGACTCGTCTCGCCGTCACCGGAGGTCACCGGAGGTTGGTGATATATATCGATCGCCGCCGTCACCCCGTCCGCCATGGAGATGAAGAAGGTCGCCTGCGTCGCCCTCGTTGCCGCTGCCTCCGCCGCGACCGCCGTCCTGGCCAGCGACGCGGCCGCGCCGGCCCCGGCTCCCACCAGCGGCTCGTTCGCGGTGGGGCCCGTGGTTGGGTCACTGGTCGGGGCCTCAGTCTTCTCCTTCTTCGCCTTCTACCTGCAGTAGACTCAGAAGAGATGGAAGGAGGGGGACCGGATAAAGAGAGCATCTATCTGCATGTTTTGATCTTTTTTTTTTTTTTTGTATTTTGAAACGATCTATCTGCTTGATCATCCTTCGTTTGAAATATATACTGGTTAGATCTCACAAAAAGGGTCGACCTAAAGACTACATGTACTAAATTCATCCAGCATGGAAATAAAGGAATAATTTCCAGATCATACCAATTTTCTCTCAATATTGTTCATTTGTGGCTTGAATTTTGCTTTCGGTTCTGCTACAAATTAGGTTAATCATGCCCACAAAGTTATGGTTGCCAAAGATAACTGGATATGGACATCAGCTCAGAAGAACAAGGGTACGTAGAACCTACTACGTACCTGGTGTTGGAGAAATGGGCCAAGAAAATAGATTTTCAAATTGCATAAATGGAGAGTAAGATAAAATAAAGGAAACATTACCCGTATACTCCTAGAAACTTTAACAATTACCCCTATATATAGGCCCACCTTTATGGTATTTATCCCTGCCCCCTCAAGTCTCTTGATCACCTGAGTTGTCGAGCCTGTGAGATCACATCCCATGTGGTAGTGATAACTTAGTCACGTTAGATTATCATTTTGTCCTCAATTTTGAGAGAGAGAGAAAGAGTTGGGCCAATGCGATAGTGTTCTAGTGGAGAGGGGTGATATATAGGAGAGGAGGGGAGCGAGGGACTAGAGAGGGGGTGGGCGGTGGGAGGAGGGAGGGGAGGAGAGTGAGAGGGATGGGGGGTTAATTATAGGGCTGTTGCTTGGGGGTATATATATATATATATAAAGACAGTTGAAGTGAATGTGAACTTAATTTTTAAAGTTGACTCAGAGAACAAATTTTTTTATAAAATTGTGTAGATCCAGATACAAGACAACATGAATATTTGGAACTGAGTGGTACTCCCCACGAACACTAATTAGAAAATTGATGGGAAAAATAAAAAAAATGCGAACTTTACAAAAGAAACATACAGAAAATGATGGGGAGATACACTGAAATGAGGCTAAACACTTGACATTCGGATTTTTAGGTAAAAAATTTGTGTTGAACCAGATGGGGAGATCAATTTTAAGCCTTGATTCGATCTTCGGGGAGACCTACGTACATTCCAAATGTTCCCCTATTTTCAGTAAGTTGTCTCTGTTAGGCTTTATAATGATTGGAATTTTAATTCATTTGCGTCAAGAGCCTTATCCAACTATAAATGATAAAAGATAAAGACATGCTCTTTGAACGAGAATTGAACATATTACAGCATAAATAAGGCGATCGAAATAAAACAATGGCAGCTAGACCTTGCACAAAAGTTCAGCTATCCCCAATAAGAATTTCAAAATGATAAATTAGTCCATAAAAAATTAACCTCTGATAAACCTGGATCTAGATCAATAAAGATCATTCTTTTTTCCAAAGTGCCTAATCTTTTAGCCTAGGTGGCCCTAGTGGCCCTCATGCCGCGATGTCGAATCTGAAACTCAAAAACAGAAAGAAAGATCATCGTTTCTTCAAATTATTTGATTCAGTGTTTTTACCTTGTCAAACAGCCTCCATGTTGCTGGTGGTGGGCTCATACCAATCTAGACACATATGCTCCAACTTGGAACTCGGACTGCCCAAGCATTAATAGGTGGCAATGTGAGGGTACGTACTGGTGGGGCTTCAACATTATGCCACCATGGTGATATCTGAAGCAGTTGCTTGTGGCTTGGCATGGAGCCTGGGAGGAACATTGTTTGATCGGGCCACATGCAAAGCAGCTATGATCTCAGCGAGGGCGAGGGAGAGGGCGAGGGCATCCTTACGACAGGCAGCATATTGAGGGCGTTGAGGACGACGACCTCGATGGATCAAAAGCACTCCGTCGGTGCGGGACGCCTCCTCGGTGAGTACTGCAGTATTGGGGATTTTCTCTTTGGCAAACAAAATGCTCTAGAGAGATCTGGGAGTGGGGGGAGATGGAGTGAAGGTAGAGGTAGAGGCCGCTAGGAGCAAAGAGAAAATCGAACGAACCTCAACCGATGTGCTAACCCGGATGAGAATTGAACCACCGGATAAAGACAAACCTGAATCGGCGACGAAAAATGCACCTATTCTCTTTTATATATATATATATATATATATATATATATATATATATATATATATATATATATATATATATATATACGCCTTCATGTGAACGCTCTCATGGGGCCATTATCTAAGCTGTTCAAAATTTATTAAATCAATTTAACCATTGTTCTCATGTGTATAACACATCTGCCCCTTCTCGTGCACCATAAAACGGTATAGTGCTCTCATTTAATTAGATTTTAAAATATTTTAAAATATTTTTTATTAAAATTTATAATTTTAATAATAATATATAGCACAAAAATAGTTTTTAAAAATTAATAAGATCTTTAATTTTTTTTCAAAGTCTCATGTGATCTAGTGGACCCATTTAATCACCAAGCAATGAACACGTACCTATCATTATTTATTTTGAAAATTTAAAATTTAAAATTTTAATTATTTTTAATAAATTTTATAAAATAAATTTATCATCAAAATAATAAAATATTTAATATATAAAAATTTTAATATTAGTAATTAAAAATTAAAAGTGAAACACGAAGATACTAATTTACTGTTCACTTTCTAGTAATACTTTGATACATTATAATAATATTCTTTATTTAATTTTTTAATTTTTAATAGATTTATAAAATAGATTTATGGTCTGACTTTATATTTTAAGAGGTGAACTATGTCTTTTTTTTATATCAAAATTTGAGATGAATAGGGATAAACCGTTCACATGTCATGTTTAGAAAAATTAAAGCGAACGTTAGATTTTTACCAGAATAGATGAACGGTCTAGATGTCGGCACCATGGGAAGCCTTACATGGTGCCGACACCATTTGATCATTACCCTATATATATATATTGGGCCAGTGCGATGATACTGTGCAGAGGGTGGGTGAAAGAGAGATGTAGTGTGGAAGAGAGAGAGGGAGGGGGGAAGGGGCCCGAAGAGGGGGTGGGCGGCAGGACAAGGGAGGATGGTCAGAGGGGAGAGTAGGGGAGGAGAATGGGAGGGAGGGGGTGGGCAACATATGAGAGAGAGAGAGAGAGAGAGTAATTTTTATCCTCTTAACTCATCTTGAGTTTACAATCATGAGAGATCATTGATTGTAGGGGCAGTGCGGTAGTCAAAAAGATTTGAGAGATATTGGGATAAATACCGTCAAGATAGCGGTATAAAGATAATTCTTAAAATTTTATGAGGTGTCCAGATAATATTTCCTTGAATAAATAAACAAATATAAGTTTAGGCTCATAATAAAATATAGAAGAGAATCTGTATTCTATAAAGAAGTTTTTATGAATCCCCATCAAGGATTTCATGTTCCTTCATCTAACTTAATCTGTCGATTAAAGCTATCTTTATATGCCCTAAAACAAGATCCTTGAGCTTGGGTTTCCAAATTTCGCAGCACCATTTTACAATGTGCCGATCACACAGAGAAGTGGGGATCACGAGAGAAGAAAGAGAAATCACACCAAAAGAGGCAAAGGATTTACAGTGGTTCGGTCTCTTGTTGGAGTCGTACATCCACTCCCCTATCTTTGTAGGGTATTTCCACATATTATAACCATAGCTAGTTATAGACACATACACAAACAAAGGGTGAGGAACCGACCTCTAGATCTCTCCAAGGTGCATAGAGCACCGCACACAAGGGCTATATATATGTCCCCGCACACACTAAGGCACACACAGAAATATAGAGTTCAATAGATATAATCTCTTCAATAGAAAAACAAGATAAGAGAAGGAGGAGAATAAATAACTGGTGTAGATCTTTCGATTCAAGACTTCTCCCCTGGCAACCGATAAATACCAAGGAGAAGAATCCAGCAGGAGGTTCTCCATTCCCTCTCACCTCCTCTTCACTCCATGATACAAGATGAAGCTTGGGAAGAGAGCTTTGGCTATGGAGGTGCATGGGAGCCTTGGAACACAAGAAGCTCGAGTCTTAATTTCTTCACACTTGGATGGCTTCAACGAGGGTGGAAGACCCCTTACACAGGTCCTCCCAAAATTAATTGGCCCTCGAACCCCAAAGAATAAGATCAGATCGAATAAGACGGCCTTGTTTCTTTTGCACAATAACTAACAATTTTTAACCGTTGGTTTGACATCCGTCAAGTGAGACGGATATTTAGTCATCGTTTCAGAATTCAATGGGATTCTTTTTTTATAATCTTTTAGAGTGAGAATAATCTAATAAAAATAAGATTTTGAGAGATTATGGAAAGTGGAGATTTTTCACTCTATCTCTCTCTAAAGAGTTAGATTATGACTTTTGAATAATCCAATGATAAGGGTATATTTGATGAGACTTTTAAGGGGTGGAGATTTCAAGGTCATAATCCACCCCCTATTTGAATACCAAACGCAGCCTAAGCCGACGACCGTGGGCGTAAGATGGGATAATGGGTGATCATTTGCTTGGATGTTTCAAATGGATTTGAAGCAAGTACTGCCACGGCTGCTGATTAATTTGGCTGGCCTAAGACGATGCTAAAGATTAACCTTGCCCTTGACACCATTTAAAGTTTCCTGAAATGCAGTCCAGGGTTTGACGCATTTCACTTGAACGCGGCAGGAGAGCCTAACGCGTTATGAATTTTTGTGGGGATCGCGATAACGCGTCTTGATGCGTTTTGATTGGTCTTTCAACCCAGTTTCTTGTGTTTCTCACGCAATCTGTTATCATTCTATCGTTACCAGAACCTTCATAAATTAAATCTTTGACTCTGGTACGTATACTTGATCCTTGGAATTTCTTTTACGAAGATGATTTCATTAAATGTGATCCATGATCTCTATTGTTCCATTCGAAATTATTGAAAGATAAAATCCTTTATACCTATTTGGCCATTATTGATTTGGAATTTGCAGGACATAGGAGAGGTGAAACGATCAAAATTAATGACTAGAACCCGGTCGTCAAAGTCTGTGATTGAGTAAGAGGACTGCGAGTCGCATTCCAAAAGTACCTAGTTGACATCGGAATTATGGGGTTGGGATCTCTTAATTATGCACTCCAGTATTCACACCATTAATTAAAGGAATATTGACAAGATCTTTTTCATGTTTGGCACTCTTCAATAAAATTTCTAAGTTTATCTTCGTGTAAAGGGGTCTTGTTATCACCTCTCTATTGGTGTAGATATCAGTACATATAAAGGTGCATACGTAGGAGATCTCATCACAGAGCAGTTTTACCTGATTGCACTGTATGCGATGCAACTAATTTTTTTAATTTTTTTTGAAGGTAGCCTATACCTAATTACTGTATGTTATTAATTACAATCCGATCAACAATCAAATAGTTAGAAAAAAATAAAAAAATAAAGATTTGACATCTTAAATGGACCAAAAATGGTCAGCCCATTATTTTAGATAAATAGTGACATCTGATTTTTTTTTTAAATTTTTTTTTAACTATCTAATCTTCCAACACATAGGTTAATTAGAAGTCAAACTAAAAAAATAGATTTTTTATGATTTTTACATATATACCCTCATAAATTTTAATTTTATCAAATATACCTCTCATCTGAACATATTATCGTGATTATCCTTCATTTAGACAGAAATGTTGCGGTTATATCCCTTCAGTTTATTGCCGTCGACGGAGGAGAATATTCCGTGAAATATGTCATCTGCGGTCATTTGATCTAGAGTATATTTGACAAAATAGAACTTTACAGGGGTATATATATATAAATCTTATTCTTTAACTCACACTTAACTTGGGTTAAACACACGAGAGTTACGACGAGCACATAATCATGACATTACTCATATTTCGAAGATATTCATGATAATGTGCTCCGATAAAAAATATATTTGACAAAACCAAACTTTACAAGGGCATATATATGCAAAAATCCCCCCCCCCCTCTTTTTTTTTTGCTTGCTTGCAAGCATTCTGTGATCCAGCAAGTCAAGTCGGACTCATCCCAAAAACATGGCATCAACTTTGATGGGCCTCACACTGGACCCATTTGGCCCATCACAGTGGACTCAAGACTGGATATCATGCGGCCCGGTTCCCTAATTAATTTGATCATGGAGGTAGGGGTCCTGTCAGTTCAAAAAACTGAAGGTCAGCTCATGGGTGTCAACAAGAGGGTCGGTGGGGTTAATCCCAGCTGGTTTACTTTAAATTATCAAACAAACACCCGCATGTTTATAAGAATTAGGATCAGATGATAGACACTTATTAGACAAAAATATATATATATATATATATACTTAGGTCATGAAACCTTTCTATTAACTGCTATTAATTAGTAACCGTGAATGTATATCTGATCTCCACGTACAACATATATAATGTTAATGACATCTGAATATACAAACTATTTTTCTTTGCGGCTGATCACGATCTTTCATAACTAAAATCAGTGTGCCAACTTGTGAGATAGAACCGGAAGGTAATTAATTATAGAAGTAAGCCCACAAATGGACAGCAGGAAGATAAAACGTCGATGTAAACAATTAGACATCATTCCTTTATTTCCATGCCGGATGGTCACACATGTAGAAGCCCACACAGGTTTACCCTAACCCTCTCTGATGATGTGAAACCCAATCAGCATATAACACGAAGGGGACGAAGGAAATGAAGGAGGGGAAAATTAATTAAAAAGGACTATAAACAGCTTAATTTAGACAAATCGAAGAGTATAGTCCTTGTTCTCCCGGTGTTCCTTGCTCCTCTTCTGAGGGCGGCTACTGCATGTACATGGCGAAGAAGGAGAGGACGGAGGCCCCGACCAGGGACCCAACCACGGGCGCCACCGCGAACGACCCGCTGGTGGGTGCCGGGGCCGGCGCAGCCGCATCGCTGGCCAGGGCGGCGGTCGCCGAGGCGGCGGCGACGAGGACGGCGCAGGCGACCTTCTTCATCTCCATTGCGGACGTGGGGTGATCGATCGTACGGCCGGCCGCCGACTATATCACCCACCTCCGGTGACGGGGAAAAGAGGAAGGGCCTGGGCTTTCTTGGGGTTCGTCCCTCCTCTTCTTCTTTGCAGGCCTGAGGAAGAAGGGGTGGGTGCGGGTTTGATATATACATGTATAGGATGGCCAGGCCCTGGCTTGCGGGAGGGGCCTGCAGGCTTCCTCGTGCTGCGAGGGATGGGGTTGGTGGTGGCCATCTGTGTGGTCGGGCTATTCTATCGTGCATCCATGTGCGCGCTGTGGACGGCCGGCCGGGAACGTCTGTGTCGCGTTAACGTGCTGACTGGGTCTCCCGATCGATGGGTGGCCAGCCGGTGTCCGCTACCAGATTTTTGCCGTCCTCGCTCTCATGGTGGCAGCTGGCCGCCTCCTGCTGGTAAAGCTTCTGATAAGTTTTAACAGCTGGGGATCGGCTGGCCATCCTCCCGCGCGCGCGCGGCGGCCTTCTGATCCTTCCTGATGTTTGGCCTTACGACTCGCCAGATCCATGCGCGCTGTCCCGGACGGCTGTCCCTATATTTTATGTTATGTATACACAGTTGCGCATGCGCATACTGAAGATTCTGACACTCTGTATCAGGTGCGCATGCGTAGCTAATCTAGTTGTATCATACTTGTAATGCTCCTCAGATGGACAAGTGCTACTAATTATTGGCCGATCCATAGAAGAGGAAGAAAACGTTGTTTTTGTCAATGTTATCCCGTCTGCTACATTTATATATCTAAAGAGCTAGCAATTTATGGTAGCATCCTTCTTACCGCACGTACCTTCTTATCCCTCTAATTAAGTTCGACTGTCCTATCACACGAGAAATGGGCGAACTAAATGACTATAAGTTTGGTACTCTCGAGTTCGAGAGAACTGAAGTTAACCAGATCTTTTTCCACTGCCTAATATTCAAAAAAAATAGGAAAAAGAGACTGCGAACAAAAATGTTGGCACCACAACATTATTCCTATCCAAAAGAGCTGAATGAATCTTGTAAGCCAGCCACCCCATACTGCACCACATGGGGCCATGATGAGCAATACAGCACATACACGACACACCCTAAGCAAAAGCCCTGTGATGTGTTGTGGCATGTGATGTTGTGGCATGCTCAAATCTATTACGCGCGAGTTATTAGTCCCGTTTGGTACGGGGATAGGCTTGGGTTATCCTCAATTTAACCCTGTCCTGCGTTTGTTCAGGCTAAAAAAGGTGAGGTTATACTGGGTTAGAGGAAATAAGTTTAACCCCACAAATGGGGTTAAACAAGGGGATAAGTCATTCCAAATTTTACTTGGAATGACTTATCCCCCACCCCATTCTCGTTCGCCCCTCTCGCGAACGACCCCTCGATCCTCCCCGTCCGCGCTCGTACTGTTCACGTCTCGATCTGCCTCCGCGGGGTGCTTCCTCTCCGGCGATCGAGGGGTGACTCTGATCCCCTTCGCAGCCTCCGCAGAGGCGTTCGTCTGCTACGGCCGGCGATCGTCCTCCGACTCCGATCACCCTACTCGCGAACGACCACCTCGATCGTGCCCTCCGCGCTTGTACTGCTCACGCGTAGATCGTGACCCTTCTCTGCCTCCGCGGGGTGCTTCCTCTCCAAGGATCGAGGGGTTACTCTGATCCCCTTCGCAGTCTCCGCAGAGCCCTTCGTCTGCTACGGACGGCGACCATCCTCCGACTCCCTTCGAAGGTTGCTGTGGTACGGCCGGCGATCGTGATGTCCGACCCCCTTCAAAGGTTGCTATCTTCTTCGACCAGCTCCGGCCGCTGCACGCGCTCGAACGTGCTGTTCCTCCCTTCGTGCTCTCTGACAGTTGTCTCCCGGTCTGCTATGGCACCGCCTCCAACCGTTGCCATTGGGGCTCTCCTATGCTGTAGATTATCCCTTTTTTTTTTAATAGAAAAACCTAACCTAGGGGTCAGTGGGAGAGTGCACCCCTTACTAGAGGTAAGGAGAAAGCCACTCCACCATCAAGCCACTAGGAGGCAAATTATATTCCATTGATGAAGAATAAAGAATTACATCAGTCTGATACTAGGCAAGCCTAGTGAGTCCAGCCGAGCAGCACCTTTTATAATTGAAGGGAGCTCACTTGAAGAATAGAAAGAATTACATTTATTGGTGCAAGCTAAAGAGGCAAGTAAATCCGCTACTGTATTGCCTTCTCTGAATATATGAGAAATAGAATCAAGCTGAGAAATAGAATCAAGCTGTAGATTATCTCTGAGTCATCTTCAGTCGGCTTCCTAGCTCGTGCACTGGCTCGATCGTGCTGTTTCCCCTTGTGTGAGGAAAACCCTTTTTGTGAGGAAACCCTAGCTCGTGCTCTGGCTCCTTCTGTGAGGGAATCTTACATCTACCTAGGCCCCGGAAAGCACAAACCCCTCCCCTATAGTCTCTATTAGGCCCCTTCTACCCCCTGCAATCTGTTCCTCTTCGTCTTCTCATCAGTGTCTGTGTTTATTACTGCTAATGAAATTATTTGATAAGCTTGCAGGCTAAAAATTCTCCCATTGATGTGGACTGCTCCTTCCCATCTTCTGTGCGAACTGCTCCTTCCCCTCGGGTGTGCTAACTGCTCCTTCCCATCTTCTGTGCAAACTGCTCATTCCTGTAAGGTAACTGCATAACCTTATTGATTTTGATTTTGATTTCCAGGTGCAAAATTTAACAGCTAATTTCATTGTTTAATAAAGAATACTGTGAGCTAGTCATTTTTAATTTTCAGGTCTGAAAGATAGTAGTCAATTTTCAAGTCTGAAAGTCAATTTAGTTCTCATTGTCTTTAGTTCTTTAGTCGATTTGCAGCAACATTTTGTAAGCAACTTAGAATATGTGAATAGTTGATTGGAAGATAGAATGAGGCATCCTCTTGAACGGTTGTGCCTTCCAACATGTGATTTGAAGACAAATCATTGATCTTCAGAATTAAATCTCAATCATTTGTCCATGTATGGGCATCCCAGATTGCAGTTGTAGACATTTCAGTTCTTAAGAAACATGTTCCTTGGTTCATTAATAGTTGGAGACGGCACTGGAGAGAAAATATATCCTATAGAAAATGAATTTTTGGATTGGAAATCACATCTTATATCACCATGTATTGTCAATGTAACTCATGGAAATTTAACTCATGGATTCTTCTCACATAGTGTTGAAATCTCATAAATAAGCTTCTTCCTTATGGTCAAATTGCTAACTAGTGTAAAACTCTGCATGAATATTGTTGTTTCCTTGGGAGGAGCATGTTATGAGTAGACATGTGAGAGTTGGATGTGGAAATGGCTGTTTCTGATTCCAATTGTGGTAAACAACGGTAGTATCTAATCGAACACAAATTTGATTCAAAAAGGCAAAGTGCCTATGAAGGAGGAATATGGGTTTCTATTTATGAGGTGCACTACCGAGTAGTATCCAATGCCAATACATGTTTCGACTCTGTGGACCGATCAACATAATTATCAATACCCAAGCCCAGCCTATAAAGCTTGCGTCAGATTGGGTAATTGGAATATAGGAGGGTTCCTCTTGTGGCCCTAATTATGATGATTTTTTAAGCCAGTCTTTTATCCCATTTATTTGGGGTTGCAACATAAATTATAAATTATGTCCCACAATTGTATTTTGTCTAATGCCATATTAATAGTTAAACCTTGGAGAAGCTATGACATTTTTTTACTACATCGAACCATCTAATTTTTGGCTTTCTCCAAGTATTTTTACCATTTTCTAGGTAAACTTGATTGCACCTCCTATCTAGTACCAAACATTCAGCTCAGAAATCATGATTGGGAGTGACTAGTCTTATTAAGTGTTGGCTGTCAACCTCATCCACACTTGGGACTAGCCATGGCAAGTTAGGATCGATTATTTTTACATGCTCAAAATCATCCATATTTCTTTTCCATGCTCTGGACAGTATAAAATTGATAGCATTGACATCTATACTTGCAAATTGACATATGTTTAATGGTATACGCGATCACAACTTTTGACAGATAGCTCTTCCTTTTTTACATTTTTGTGCATAAGTTCTTTCTTGATTTTATCATATTCTACATTTGTATCATTCTACTTTTTGTAGCAAAATATCGGTGCATGTAATGACCTATCTCTTTTGTGTGTTTGCCAAAGTTTATACACAAGCATGCATTGTATTTGCATTTGGTCTTTTCCTAATGAAAAGTAGGGTTGTGTGTTTGCCTAAAAATTTATATCTTCTTGTAAAAAGTATGAATACATCCAAAGATGGGAAAGGTAGAGTTACGAACTGGAGCAACGAGGCGGATTTGTGCTTTGTAGATCTCCTTGTAGAACACAAGGTGAGCAATGCCGGTTTTGTCAATGGGAATTTCACAAGAGAGGCATGGCGACAAACAGTACTGAAATTTAGTGAGTTGACCAAGTTAGGTTATTCAATGGAGAATTTGAAAAATCAGTTTAAAAATTTGAAGAAAAGGTACTATTTAATTGTGAGTGTAAAGAACCGATCAGGATGGGGATGGGATGAGGAGAAACAAATGCCCGTCCCAGGCACGGATGAAACTTGGGATGATCTATCAGCGGTATGTAACATATGCAATGCACAATCAATTGTTCAATTTTGTATAGAGTTTGAATGAATAACAAGTCAGTTTAATTTTCAGACTAATAAAGAGTACAAATCAATTCAAGAGAAGTCTTTCCTGATTTTCAAACAAATGGAGCTTATTTGTTCAACTTCCAGGTCAAGAGGGGATGACGCTGTATGCAATGAAGGCTCCTCTTATCTAGACACACGCAGTGACCCTGGTGAGGAGGAACAACAAACTTTACAGGAAGAGTAGGGGCTAGATTTTAATCTTTACAATATAATTAATGACACCGACACTCCTGGAAATATTGAGCAAGTCTCCCAAATGAATGTTCCAAGGGATGATGCAACCACGACCGCTCCCTATATGTCTAGGAGTATTCCCCCATCTAGTAATACTAACAGGAAGAGAAAGCGTGCTTCCCAAGGTAATGAAGATGCAATTGAAAAGTTGGTGTCCCTGGGTCATGAGAGGTTGAGCCTCGCACGGGAGATGTTACAATTACAGAAAAAAGTTACACCGCCAATGGATGAGGGAATTGATATGCTTTTAAAGTTGCCAGGACTTCCTCAACAAGATATCTATAGAGCTATTGAGTTTATCAGGAATGTCGAGGATCGTTCCATCTTTATGGCCCTCCCGGAAGACTTGAAAGTCGGATGGATAATGAGTCGCCTCAGCTACTATTGACAAATCTTCATATCCTTTTTATGCATTCTATTCAATGTTCAATTTTTATGATTATCATTTATTACTGCAATCAAATGTGAAGAATTTTTATAATGCTTCTCTTACATGAATTGATTCATGAGATGTTCTTTCATACTAGGCTACATGATTTATTTTTTTAACGGCAATGACTTCTGGAACCACTAACATCGGCCCTGCACTTGGTGATCTCATCAAGCTTATGATGGATGAGGAGGAGTATTGGGATGAAGTTCAACATGTACTCCTCGTTCATCACTTGTCCTCCCACACATGTATCCCTAGGACCCTAATGCACACAGATGTTGGGAGAGGTCATAGGTGGGTTAAACAATTAATGGCAGGTCATGTGGGCAGATCATACGCCAGTTTTCGGGTGCACCCAACCTTATTCTTGAGGTTAAGGGATAAATTGATGGAAAGGGGTGTACTCAACGACACCAAAAATATGTCGACCACTGAGCAATTAGCTATCTTCCTTCTCGAGGTTGGCCATGGAGTTGGGAATATGTTGCTCAGAGAATTGTTTCAACATTCAGGCGAGACGATAAGTCGACATTTTAACAATGTACTTATGGCAGTCTTATCCCTGCGTCATGAGTACATTAAGAAGCCCTCTGCTGAAGATCCAATACATCCAAAAATTCAACATGATCTAAAATTTTACCCTTTTTTCAAGGTGTTGTAGTGTACCCTCACTTACCAAATACATATGCATTTATTAATTCTTAGTTATCAATTATAATTAATTATGTCTTCCTCTTCATTAGAATACATTGGGTGCAATTGATGGCACACATATATCTGCAAAGGTTCCAACTATTGACCAGACTCGTTATCAAAATCGGAAGGGTGAAACATCCCAAAATGTAATGGGGTACGTCAATTTTGATCTAAAGTTTACCTATGTCGTTGTGGGATGGGAGGGATCTGCTGCAGACATGAACGTCTTGAGGTGAGTCATTGAAAAAGGTGGATTTACTATACCAGAAGGTAAATGTTACTTTATTAATGATTGTTGTTCACATTTACTTTAAATACTTATTAGAATTCCATGCATTCCTTGTCGTAGGGAAACACTGGTTGGTGGATGCGGGATATGCAAATACCCCTCACTTTTTAGCACCATACCGTGGCACAAGATATCATCTACCAGAGTACATATCTAATAGGAGAAGGCTTACACATAGGGATAAGAAAGATTTGTTTAACCATCGGCACGCTCAACTACGTAATTGTGTTGAACGTGCATTTGGTGTCCTCAAGTCACGTTTTACAATTCTGGTGAAACGTCGCATTTATCCAGTTAAGACACAAGCCAGGATTGTAATGGCGTGTTGCGTACTCCACAACTTTATTAGAAATGAACAAGGTCTTGATTTAATTTTCCAACAAGGAGAAGATGATGCGGATAATCCTGGTGATAATGAGGTAGATGAAGAGGACATAGTCAATAGTACAGAGGCTACTAGAGGGGAGAGATTTCGAGAACATATGGCAACTCGTCTTTGGGCCCATCACAATATATGAGGGTATTTGCGTAGTCTAAACTATTGGCACAATTTCTATTCATTTGACCACCTTTACAAATTTTGGTGTGAATATGTAACCAACAACTTGTCTATTGCATGCCTCGTCAAGCGCAAACCCCAAATGATGACTGACAGTTTTAAGTTGTAATGTTGAACTTGACAATTTTGCATGTTGTATACTTGGATAATTTAGATGTTGTGTTTTCTGATAATTTTAGTATGACTCTCATTAATGCTGTTTATTTTTTTACTATGCAAATGTCTTATGTAACTTAATTTCCTTGACAAATTCTTAGATATGACTTCTGATGGGAAGTGATTGTTGGGATACACTCTAAATGATACTGTGGACGCTTTTTGACAGTGATACTTTGAACACTCACTCACATAATTTTTTGGAGTAGCGTGGCTCAACTACCACTTTAAATGGGCTTCGGGCTGCTACACTGCACATATCACGATTGCTCTTTTATATGTACCAACATATTTACTTTCTTATCTATTCTTAACTGGTTGGTGTATGTTACAGGTTGATCATCATTGTTCCTAATATGATGGGCAATGATGATGGGAAGAAGCATACATATGATGAGGAGTACTGTGGGGGCTTCTCATTTCATATCCCTGCTTGTACTTAATACATATAGTAGGTTTGGCGGCCTATCGTCTACCCCTTCTTATGATGGGATTTACTGCAAGTGATATGGAATGTGAATGCACCATTTGTACTCCAATGATGATGGGAAGGAGCATACATGTGATGAGGAGTACTGTGGGGGCATCTCATTTCATATCACTACTTGTACTTCACACATATAGTAGGTTTGGCGGCTTAAGGTCTACCCCTTCTTATGTTGGGATTTCGTGCAAGTGATGTTGAATGTGAATGCAACATTTATACTCCAATGAATCTAAACAAATGAATGATATCCATCTGAGCCTAATACCATCACCAATTATAAATGACTATATATTCAGTGTGCATAATTATGTTTCAGGGTATTATGAAACTGGATTCAAAAGATATGTGTGATGGTAAATACTTTCGTATTCAATGTGAATGTGGCAATGGAGAATGTCGTATCAAGATATCTCATAGTAGTAATAATCCACAACGTCCCTATTATTGCTGCCCACTCGAGGTATGTTATTCTTACTTCACAACATTTATTTACTTGTGTGTTTTTGTTATACTATGCCATTTTATCTTATATACATGCTCAAAGCTTGGGAATGATAAGCCATGTCGATTCTTCATGTGGGTGGATGAATTATTAATATGGCCTTGTGGCAAAGGCCCGTGCAGAAGGCGCACCTCAAATACTAGTAAGAATAAATGGAGAGTATTTTATGTATGCCCAGAATCTAAGGTATGTTTGTGAACAACATTTTATTAGTGTTATTCTATATGCCTTCCCTACCAGCTGTACATTATTTGAATACTTTTTATATATGTGCAGGCTTACAAGACAACATCATGTTGTGAGTTTTTCAAGTGGGTGGAAGAAATGTCATCGGTATATATCCTCTACCCTATCTTTTATTAAATTGCAGTGAATGTGAATGTTCTATGAACACATGAGTTTTAGTTTAAATACAGCCGAGTGTGTGCTGTGATCGCATGACTTTTATGTTTTAATACAGCCGAGTGTGTGCTGTGAACGTATGATTTTTGTGTTTTAATACAGCCGAGTGTGTGCTGTTCGTGCACGAGTTTCTTGTTTTAGTACAACCAAGTGTGTGCTGTGAATGCACGAGTTCGTGCATCAGCAGCTGATGATTGGTAGATAAATGGGGAATGACACAAAGGGAACTTGTGATGTTTAATAGTATCTCTATTGAGCAGTGGTTGCATGGGAGATATATATCCTTGTTTATTTAAGGTAGGAAAGTGGCAATCTTATGAAGTTGACATCCCCATTTACTGTTTTGCTTGTGTGCTTGGCTATGTGAGGTACGTGGCATGTTTTGCACCACTTCCAATCGAAAGAACTTGGGCATTCATTGTTCTCAGCCTAATCATTTCCAGAGAAGATGCTAATAGGGTGTTAGCGAATACAATGGATGGTCTGAAATGAGTTATTGCATACATTACCTTTTCTTAATACTAGAACTAATTAATTTTCACACATTTGTATCTATTCTATTTTTATCTATCTTATCCTACCTAAACATTTGCATATTTATAGACTCACAAATGTAGATAAACCATAGAGAACATGGGGAAGAATTGGGGAACTTCCACCTACAGCACACAACACCCTCGAACCCTCCCTGTTCACCAGCACTCTGTGCCCCATACTCTTGAACCTGTCATTGGTGATCAGCTGCAAACAAAAGAAAAATCTGATGCAGTCTATCAAGTTCTAGGCTCTAATACATGAGAACTGGTTGTGTACGACAGGTTGGACCTTGCTAGCATGTGTTCAACCCGAACTTGTATCGTATCCTATTTGTGATGGGCTTTATTTTGTAACTTGCAACGTGAAGGTGCATACAATGGATGGTCACAGAGTATTACTTTCCTTCCAATCTGAAAATGCATGTTGTCATGCTGGGGTATTAACATGCTGAAATATTATTTTTCTTCCAATCTGCAGCCTTCAGGTATTAACATGCTGGGGTTCTTGTCCACAGAACTTGCTACTACACTGTTGTCAACTCAACACTTTTCTTGCACATGTTTGCGCTACTGCTGCTGCCAACTACACCTGATGTCATGTTTCTCTACCACATGTTCGTAAGCATGCTCGTATTTCCCCTTCTTATTTGTTCTCGTTCTTTCTAGATATAAGTAATATGATTAATGCCCATTATTGATAGCTATCACTACTAGAACTACCTTCTTTCATATTAGTGATAGAAAAATTTAATACAACATTGAATCACCCTATAAAACATATATTATTTTCTTTGTAGAAGTGCCAAATAAGTCTACACATTCATTTCAGTTGCCTCTTTTTAATTTATTGTTAAATCACTTTTCAAAGTATCAAAAACTGTTCGAAAGTCACTTCCTGATGCTCATTTGTGCTTAAATTACACCCACAGTCACTTCCTTAACCAAGCTCTGGATTCAATAGTTTCACTGAGACAACTCCTTCCCACAGGGTGTGTGTGACAGTGGAGACAGCTCCTTCCCATTCTTCCCTATTGGTATTAAACTACTTCCCAATATCAAACTCTCGGTCTTACCAGGTATAAACTAGGCAATGATGATTGGGTGGATGGCCTAACGGAAACCCCCAACTAATTTGATAGAATATCATCCATGTGATTACATTATGTCATGTTGTTATGAGCCTCATCTCCCTTACTCTTATCAAGTTCATATATTTTGCACTTAATTCTTTACTTTGTGATTATATCATTCACCTTTTTCAGGAACAGATTTCGAATGAGCAAACAGTCGAAATGTCTAGCATATCTACAACAGGAGGATAGATTGAAGAGCATGTACTCGTGGAAGATTTAAGAAGAACAATCGAGATGGAGAAATTTGTAGCCGATCGAACTGTGAAGTTATGTGAAACTTTGTTGGCAAAATTTGATCAATTGAAATTATGTAATAACAATTGATATGATTTTCTTTTTTTGGACTATCATTTATGAGGCCATGTACAAATGAAACTTATTTTGTAAATCTGTATCTTTTTGTAGCATGCTCTCAATTGTTATAATTTATTTCGCCTTAATTTATGTTTGCTAACTGCTCGTGTGGATTGTACGTGTGCATATATTATTTGGGCCACCCGTACTCGTTATTTAGATTACACGTGAATTATTCATCTTTTATGCGCATGTGTAAATTATATATAAAGTTTAATTTTTAACCAAAGTAAATACTGTAAATATGATAGTAGTTATTTTGAGTGACCAAAATGTTAAAAATTAATAAAATAAGTAATCAAAATTTACTTGATTTTGGTCCGATTTAAGATAGAGTTTTAAGTCTCATTTTAGTAGGGGAGAGTGGGACTAAGAAGTGTGTAAAAAATTAGATTGATCAAAAGTCTCATTATTATTAACAAATAATTTAAACTAAAAAAATTATTTAGATGTGTGTTTATCACTAATTTTAATTAAAATCATTTGATTTATGTTTTTAATGATATGCTATTTATTATTTAATTTATTAACAAATAATAATCGTTACGTTACATTACATAAACATGTTAAAGTTAAGTTGTATTATTTACTTACTCACATATTTATGAAAATATAATTATTATCATTATTATCATTCTTACTAAATAGTTTTAAAAGGGTTTTTTGTCATTAATATATATATTTATATTATCTTATATTATTAATATAATAAATTTAATAATAAATTTATTACTAATAATATAGTTTTCCTATTAAAATATATTTTTTGATCTTTATTAGTCGTAATCATGATTGTAAAATCTAATTAGTTAAATAATTTCACTAAATAAATTATTTTAAATCTTCTTATCCCATCCAAACAAAGAATAACATCGTATGCCTTAACCCGAGATAAGAAGGACAATATGGTCATTTTTAAGCACCTATTCTCATTTGTATCCCCAATTTTTACCAAACGAAGAATAGGAATATTCTTATATTTATCCCTTCGCATACCAAACGCATATGAGAATAAGAATAAGAATATATTAACACGGAATGACTTATACCTATTCTTCACTTAAGTTATCCCGATATCAAACGACACCTTACTGTTGGAGTGCGTACCTGAAGCATAAAACGTATCCACACACACACACGAGGAAGATGACACAGAGAAGATTGGCTACGAAATTGAGCCGATTCTAGATGAAGATGCATGTAACCCAACGGCGCCTATGTGGTTTAATTCCTCTCTCCATAGAGTCCTTGAATGCATGTGTCCTCTTTGGGGAAGACATAGGTCAATATTTATAGAGAAGAAGGATCGATCCAGGGTTTTGACTTAATTGGGTTCCTACCCATAACCGGACCCTATGAACCATGTGGGTTAGGCCTATTAATCATATTCCGTCAACTATATTTAAACGTGTTATGCGACCCAATAAAAGTGATAAGTGGATCATTAATATTGGGAAAAATCTAACATTCTCTCACTTGATCCATTTTATCACAATCTTATCAAAATTTTCTTTTAAAATCATACATAAGTAAAATATAATATAATTTTAAAAAAATATTTATAAATTTTGATTTATTGGGATGCACCTGAAGTCAAAACTCGATATGCGTGTGCGTGATATAAAATGGAACCACACGTTGCTCTAGTCAATAGGATCTTCGAGTCCAACTTATGAAAAATCAAATGACACGAGTTATAGCGGTAATTAAATGCATTCAGTCACACACCGCCTTTCATGTATCATGATGTCACCAACTTATCACAATTGAACACTGAATTTGTCACTGCAAATAAACCAAATCTATGTTCATTTGCTAGTCACCACATTCTGTCAATCGTAATCCATCTTCATAGAATAGGTAGTGTAGCGGCAGGGAAATGGTTCCTAGGCCACGTACCATCTTCTCTATTTATTTATTGGGGAAGTCGTCTCGCGCCCGTGGATGTCTGCAAACACCAAGAAACTAAAGAGGCGTCAGAAGGAGTCCCGGGTGTTACCCCAGGGGACAACCCTCCGATGCATAAGTCAGCAAGGGATCAATGAGCAATAGAGAAGAGCTAAGTAAGAGAGAAGTAGATGTTGTAGTAGTCGATCCAAGAGGTGTGTAGGTCTTCTGCACGCATGCTCGCCGCTCCCAGTGGGTACTCGGAGAGTGCTCGCTGGGTGGTAAGGCCGTGCAGGAGGAGGATTCTCTCTGGTCGTAGCGGGTAGCTTCTCTGTCGTAGTTGTAGGGCTGGTTGCTCTATTCTCAGTAGGAATCTCTTATGGCAGAAGTATCCACCGTCTCTCCTCTTGCGTAGTAGTATGGGGTTTAGTAGAAGAATCTACCATCTCGCTTCTCTTTTGTCGATGTCCCTTTTATATGGGTTGTCCTAGAGCGAGGGACCTCATCCCTTGAGAGGGAAGGGTCCGCTTAGTAGAGTAACATTCTCCCGCTATGTTGGCGGGAGCTTCCCGTTGGGGGGCGATAGCCTCGGCGCCGGCCGGTCCCTCGGGGAGTCTTACGGCGCTCATAGCGCGTGCTCACCCGTTACGGGGTCAAGGCCGTCGTCGTGGACGCAACGGTCGGTCGTCGGAGTGTCCTTCGACGAGAACTGCACTTGGGTCGTGGCCGTTGTGCGTCGTGGAATCCGATACTTTGCTGGGCTGGGCCTCCTCTTATTGGGCTGAGTATGTGTGCTCATCCTTTGGCCGGGCTTAGCACGTTCGAACCTTGGTGGGCCGCCCGTCTCTGGGCCGTTCCTGGGTCAAACCAGATTTACCCTCCTCAGGTAGAACTGAAGAATCATCATCACTGAATATGATCATATATAAACACAACTGAATTTGTCATTGCATATTGAAAGAACTGATATGATCTTTTATTAGATTGCACTGAATCTATTGTTGACCACTTAGAGTACTCTTTATCTCATGTTCTTTCATAACTTGTGCCGTAGACACTAGATAATTCTTCAATTTCTCTAAGACAACCCTCATATCCAAAGCTCTACTATCTTTAAAAACTATTGTCTAAGAAGAGAAACTGTATCAGAATGATCATGAAAGTGAAGTCCATAAATAATAAAGTAATGATCAATTCTGTATCTAAATATCCTACTTATTAGGCTCAAATAACTATAAAATTAGTTACTGTGGTGGAAGTCATGATATTGCTTCTAATTTTATTAATAATTAATACTTTTTGTCAATAATATAATTAAGTGAAATTTCTTATTTATAGACAACTACCATAGTTCATACCAATATAATTGATAATCACTAAATGACTGTACATGTGAGCATACAAGTAACAAACCTTTTCAAATATTGGGAGCCTCTTACTCAATGTATGAGTATTCCAATTATTTTAGGTATACATATCAAGTATGATAAGGCTTCTAAGTTTAGAACTTAATCAGGACATTACAATCATTGAGTTAATCACTTTTTCTAGATAGACAAATCTTTCTAAAATTTTAATGACATAGATTGCATGAGAAAAGCACGACACAATCTCAAATGCTTGTCTTTTTATATCTTAAACGTAATTCCGAAAGTTCTTTTTTGTTTCATGTGACATACAAAGGAACATCAATGACATGTAAACAATAACTAAAAATGAACTTAATTACTCTCACTGAGCTCCAAGTATGTACAAATTTTTGTACTTTCCTAAAACTTGAAGCTCGTAATATTCTCTTTAACAATTAAAGAATAACAAGTAGATAGATTAATTAAGTTCATCAACTCGTTTCCTAAAACTACGAGATGTTCTTATACACCTAAGTATAGTCTCACAAACATGACTATATTAATTGATTACTTCTAAATATTGACTATAATAACTCATTATAGTTAAGAATTTTCATTTAAGTGAATATTAAGTATTGATTTGATATTATCTAAGAGCTTTGACTCTTTCTTAATGGACTTATGTCAATCAATGAAAACACCCGCTCTTTGTATCTCCCTTATCAATGACTTTTCTTATAAGTCACTTAATGAATTGTTCTTCTAAAATCACATACTTTGAATGAGTATTAGAATAATTCTAGAATATCTCAGAAGTAAACTTTCAAGATTTTCTACTCTCCATTGAAATGTCATCATGTACAACTGAATAGGGAGAAACAGACCATGAATGTGGTTGTATTTGAACATTAATGCTCATATATTAAATAAATCTCTTTGGAGTTAAGATAACTTAATTTGACTCCCGTTGATTTATTTATCCTTTGAACATTGTATACTAAATATGCTTCTAGATCCATGATGTACTTTAGTGAAATCAAATGAAGATGTCTATAAAATTTTTAATGTTGTGTTCAAATAACTTAATGATTTCACAATGACTAGCTTAATGGGATAGACCACTGAATGTGGTGTCTTACATATCTAAATAAACACAAACAATTATATCTCTCCCACTTATCAAATAACTCAATAAAATTTATCCTACCAAGCATAGAACTCCTAGTGCAATTATAAAAGAAGTAGTAAACTTAAATGCTCACGTATATGGACAAATATTAATAACATGTGAGGCTTTCACTTTAATCTAAAGTGAATATTAAAACCAATTGATCTGTTACCTTAGTATAAATAGACTGATTATATTACTATGATCTCACATTTGGGTGAAAACTATAGCATGTTAATGGTCTACTTCCCCCCTAAATTAAAGATCAACTTTTTCATAGAACTAGCACTAATATGCAAATTGATGTCACGAGAAGTTCATAAATTTGGGTACATAAGTTTTTCAAGAGTCAATGTACATACTGGCACTATTTCATCCTACTCATATTATGAATAGGAGGCACTCCTTTAGGAGTGAGAATTTACTTCTAAAATATAAGGATATTGATCATTCAAATCTTAATGGAAAAAAATTTATCATTCTTAATGTTTAAGAGCACTTTGGTGGACTATCTAAATACTTTAGAACTCAAAAATTTTAATCAATCCCCACAATGATGTCAAACAAACCACATGCACGTGCATTGATGTCATTTAACATTTTAAGAGTGAACTTTATCAATTTTCGTGTCTATGGCCACTTTGGTGACAAACCTAGGCAACTAGAAATAAAAAATTCTCAACCTATTAATAAGCATCATCACAACAATCCTTATGTGTAGCACACTATTTGATATCACTCAATTCCATAATAGATATATCAGGATATCTAATGTGAAGGGCTACTTTGATGACAAACTTAAACATATAATCCCAATATCTTAAGACATCAAATATCTTAACGTGGACTATACTAACATATCACTTTCACGTAACGGAACTGAATTTATTTTCCAAATCTAGGATTTTGTGGATATCCTAGCAAAATTTTAAAAAAATCTCTTATTTCTTAAAAAATGATAGTTGATAAAACCAAATGCAAATAGAAGGACTAAACCAAACTATTGTCATCCACAAAATATAGAGATAACTAATTCCATACAAAAATGAGATCAATGACTCAATAGAATCTCCTTAAATATCCCTATATGATGACAGTGAGAATTATGACAACGTGCATGAGCACATTTTTATGATAATATATTATTCAATAATCTCAAGAGAACAAATTATTTTTCATGTATAAGGTCACTTTGGTAGACTACTTACACACTTAGAATCCCAAAGGTTATCTCCTTCATAAGAACAATATCAATATCACTTAATTGCTCATATAGTTCTGCATATTATTTTTCACTTTAGTCCTTCAAAATATCAATGAATAGTTTAAAATACATATAACATGTTCAAGTAATAACCCAAATTATTCTCATATGAAGTTTTAAGTTTTACAATGTAGACTCAAATCAAATATTTCTGAAATTCACAAAAATAGACCAACAACATGTCCTATTGCTATCAGAAATGTAAAAATATATTCTCTAAATTTATAAAACTATCCATATTATCCAAATTATTTGAATAGATCTAATTTACTTAAACAAGTTATTGGATCCTATCTTAAAGTTTTGAGACACTATATGTAAGGGTTTAGTCTACCATAGTTATTGAACACCATTAATGAGACAGAGATAAATCTTAAATTCTCATGTAGACAACGCTATATGGCTGTCACCAGCTCTGACCCTTCAAGTCCAAAAGGTTATAGAAAGTCTTAAGTATATGACTTTAAAAGACCTAAAAATTCAACTCAAAATATCTGTAATGTTGGACTTAGATGGCATTAATTATCCACTAAAATTAAGGATCCAATAAGGAACATCTTAATGATAGATCCATAATGATCAATATATGATCTATCAACAATACAAGATCTTAAATTACTTTATAGATCTAGAATTAACCGAAAAGATTTGTAAAAGTATCTTATTGAATATTACACTAGAACCTTCTACATCTTTGAGATCTACAAATAAGTCCATCAATATCCAAACAAGGATATAATGACAAAAAATTATTATCATCGTAAAAAATGTAAAGATAATCGTTCCATATTTTATTGATTAAAGGAACCATCAATAAAATCTTTACAATGATAATAAAACTTATAACATGCATCAAGGATCAATTAATGAACATGAATTGATAACTTAAAGCATGCTTCATTATATGCTCAGAAACTTAATTTGGTAAACAATAATAATGTAAAAATAGACTTTAATTTGTACATTTATCCTTATTATTTATTTACATGTTCACGTTGTTTTACATATATGTCACTTGATTTATCCACAGTTCTTTTATTACAACTTTTTTATAAGGATTTCTTATTTAAAAATCTAACTCTTAATTAGCTAAGAAAGACACTAATTGAATATCAGAATGCATCAATCATATCGTCAATTTTCTTAATGACAATATAAATAAAACTTCATATGCAAACGAAAAATTAATGCAAATACATTATTGCATTCCAAAATTAGAGATACTATGACATAAAAGATAACTAAATATATGCCAAAAGTTACATATTTATCTCTAATATCAATACAATAATATCTATAAGTAATAAAACAGAGACATAATTGTAAAATTATTTTAATATGAATTTAGAGATAAATCAGCACGATTGATATTTTAAAAGGAGGGCTTAAGTCATAAAAATATCTCTAATATTTATTGCGATAAACGACAAACCAAATCATGTTAGTCCTCCACGAAAAATGGCATAAAATAGAAGTTTAACCATGTTATTACTTAAATATTCTTAACAGATTGTAAAAATACCCTTTTGGACGAAGCAATAGCAATATCCTGAACATATTGAAAAAGGGCTAGGTAAGACTTAATTAAGGGACTTTAAAGGATAAAAGCTACTGAAACCTTTATTGCTTATTAACCTTTTAAACTGAAAAGAATAAAATACAATAACATATGTTAATATGATATGAAAGTAAAATTGTTCTAGATCCTCCTTATGTTATGTTCAGAAACTTAATAAATATGGATCCGATTCTTAAATGAGACTTAAATTAATAGACCCCCAATATCCAGACCCAATCAAGGTTTGTCGACCCGGCTGACCCGGTCGACCCGGTCTCGGCGCGGGACGGGTCGGCCGGGTCGCACAGCGCCCGGTCCGCCCTCTTGGGATTGCGGCGCGTGATTTTTTAATTTTTTTTAAAATTTTTAATAAAATTTTATTTAAAGATTAAATGTTATATATATTTAAAAATATAAGAATGTAGAGTTTTTTTTATGATAATAGATCCATACTAAATTACACATGATTAAATATATAAAAATAACATATTACACCGCTTAATTAAACATCATATTATATATAATACATAAAAAATCCATTTATATTATTTAATACGTTAAAGTAAACAGTAACATAATAATGTCATTCATTTATGAAGTATAAAATACGAAAACTCACGCATCCTCCTCATCGGTAAAGCTCGAATCCTAAAACTCATTAATTCTCGTCATCAGTGAAGCCCGAATCCCAAAACTCATCATCAGATACATAAGACTGATCATCCGTATAATCTAACTCTATCCTAGTGGGTAGAGGTACATGTGGGTGGGACTGAAAATATGTAATCATCTGCATAAATGATGGGTGGTGTGCTGCGGTGGAGGGTACATAAAAATATGTAAAAAAAGTTCTCACTACATCTATAGCTTCAATTCTATCATGTGCGACTGGTGCTGGTGCTGGTGCTGCTCGAACTCTAGACGTGGAGGAAGATCCTGCTCCGCCCTGTGCTCGTGGTGGGGGTACCCGGGACGTAGAAGAAGATGCTCTGGGTGTGCTACGAGAACTGTATCTATCCTGTAACTATGTTCGAAAGGAATGTCGGACATCTCTCGAAACTCGGTCGCATGCACGAACATCGCGTCCCACTCCCGCAAGGTGCTCCGCAAATCTGTGTATGCTGGTGACACGATGTTCGCAGTATTTATAGTACATATGTCCATCACCCTCAACAGAGTATCCATGCTCCCACGCAGGGTGACGACGTCTGTCCATGATGACCTGCAAATGATGTAAAAGTTTACATTAGTAATTTCAATGATAAGTACAAAACTCAAGATATGAAGAAATTTATAATTAATTATTAGTTAGTTATAAATATAACCAAATGATACATACTAATTAAGAGTATGGACTCAAACTAGGCCAGTGCCCATGTCCAAACAATCTGACATTAAATGTGGTCCGTAAATAGGACAGATAGTCTTCATAGCGCATTGAACCTTCATAGTTCTCCCAGTACATGCGTACGTAGTATTCATATTGCTGCGAACCTTGTGCGTACACGACCTCTACTGGTGCAACTGCGGCATAAGGATATGGATACGATGGGAAAAATGAACTACTGCTATATGAGTCGACATGATACATTGACTGCTGCGGCCATGACCGTCCATACGAGCTTCCAGATCTCGAGGAGTCATGTGTGCTCATCATCTCAAAATTAGACAACATGCCTTGATAGTTGGTACTGTCTGCAACCGAACTTCTATAGTAGGGATCCCAATGATCAGCTGCCCGCCTCGTCCCTGCCGGTGGAGCACCGTGGTCCTCATCTTACGTGGCATGTGTGAAGTGCTGCTCCTCTGTCCATGCGGCATGTTGACGCCCCCCACGACCTCTACTATGACCACGGATGTACTCTCTGCCACCAGCATTAGAATCCTCACGACGACTCCATTGACCACCTTGAGAATCGCCACCTCCATGGGATGAAGACCCTGTCGGTGTACTATCATCATCGGAGTCATGACTCCCACTGATGCGGGGCTCAACAGAAGACTTGGGAGTGTCATCATCTGTATTGGGATCTAATGTCTCCATGTCTGCAATATCTATCGGATTTAATGGTGGTCCCTTGTCCTTCTTGCTGCTTAATAATGTGGTCCATGATGATTTTTTCTTCTGTGGAGCAGGGGGCGGCTTACCTACTGCATGTTGTGTCCCTCTAGATGCCTGAGAAGCAGAAGCCTGGTTAAATAATTTTTCAACTTACTTTCTACTGTGTAAGTCTGTACGTATACCTGAGACGACTGACTAGGTGCCTTAGATGTTGAGCATCGTGGCGCAGCAGACTGAGATGGTTGTTTCGATGCTACCGAAGACTACACAATTGAAAGAATAATATATTCAATTACCAATGAAAAATAACATATAAATGTAGAAATGACAATATAATTTCACCTCTCTAAATGAGGAACTCCCCCTAGCCTCTCTTGAAGTGGATAACCTTCTGCGTTCCGCAGATATTGAATGCCGCGGTGTAGCAACTCGGGACCACTGTACGTTCTCCCGCAATGTTGTCATTTTTCAGACCAACCTGTAATATATTTCTTACATCATCATACATCAATATATGACTACGCTATCTAATGAAATTTACGATTCGATTTTCATGTATTAATTCACCTGAGGTGGCTCTTGACGCTCAATTGATGGAGGTTGCATCAATCGCTCCCATGATGTATCATCGTACGCATACGATGTGTCTCCATCCTCAATGACGAGGTCTTCATCTAAATTAACTTCATCATCACGTCCCGTTGCTGACTCGTCACCACCCAACTGCACATGGATGTCATCTCCCTCCCCCACTGATGGAGGCATCACCCGTGACTCCCTTTGGCTCGGGTCTTCCTCACACTCCGGCACCATTTGAGTTCGGGCCTCTCTCCATAAAGGCCCAATTATCCTTTTTGTGCTTTCTATTTGAGTCATTTGATGTAATTTTCATTTTCTTGAGTCATGTCCCTAGGTCTTGTGTTTATTTTTCTAAGTTTGAGTGTCATTATGTTGTTTAGTTAGCTATTGGACCCATTTCATTGGACTTGGCCCAAGAGCCCCCCTACCCCCTCGGTTATTTGTCATTCAGTCTTTTGTCAGGGTCTTACTGTAAAATGTGGGTTGCCTATATATAGGGCCCCATTCCCTTCATTTGGAACTAATGAATCAATGAATGAAAAACTTGCCATTTTGAGAGTTCAAACTTCTTATCTAGTGGAGAGATTCCATTATTTGGGTGAGAGACCCTAGGGGAGAGATTCCCCACCCATCCCTCTCTTAATTTCTCTCTTTCACTCTCCTTTCTCTCTCCTCCACACCCAATTTCAAAAATTTTCTCTCCCCTCCCCTCCCAACCACCTCCACCCTCCCACCTACCTCCATTAACTCCTCTACAACTTCCCACAAGCCATCATTACTTCCCCCTAGTCCCAATAGACCCTCCACCAATCCACACCCCACCCTCCAACCCCCAACTACCAATCCCCTTCCCCAAGTAGCCCTCCACCTTCCCAAGGCACATATTCCCATCCCCAAGACCACCATTGATCACCCCACATTAAAGGAAATTCAAACTCACATTCCCTCCACCCACTTGTGCCCCCCCCACCTTCCCCCTTCTTCCTCCAAGCCCAAATTCGTAGCTCCTCCTCCCACCACCTGTTAGACCCCCTTCCAGACCCTATTCTTCCCCCCCCCACACACCTTGGAACATCCCCTCTTAGACCCCCTCACAGCCAGGGTTCTCCCCACACTCATCCACCTCCATTTCCCCTCCCATATACCCCATTTCCCCCATCATCTTCAACCTCCAGTTTTCAGTTTGAAGGTAGCAGAAGAGTAGCATATTGCAGAGGTGACCCCGACCACATCCCAGCGAATCTGAAGCCCCAAGAGGTATCCACGGAAGCATCTACCGGTCTTCTTCGCAACGGCGGTGGTTTCATCTTCATCCGAGCTGTGTGCTGCCTGGGAGCTCCGTTCTCCCACAACTGCGCAGAGTTGCCCCTGCTGAGTACCAGAACCGGAGTAGAAGCTTCACCACAACGAACCTCGGAAGAATCAGCTCAAGAGCTCTTCTGCAAAGTTCTTCCTCTCCCTGTCGACTTCCAGAATCAAGAAACAGAACTTCATTTGGCTTTCGTGATCCAGAGTTCTCATTTTTCTCCCTCAGCTACGCAGATCTGCTACCCACAGTCTTCACCGACCTGTCAGCATTGTTCAGAGCCCCTTGATCTTCTCCGGCATTGTTTGGCTTCCCCCCAACTTTTCTGCAAAGACGACTCATCCACGGTTCCAACGACTCCGACGGTGCTTGATTCTGAGTTCGGGAGCTGTCGGGGCACCCTCTGCAACCTACTGCTAGAAATCAGAAGCTGCCAGTCCGAGAGTCTGCCTCCCTGTTCGGGCCTCCATCCTGCTCAGCATCGGCGTTAGAAGAAATCAACAAAAATTGGACGACTTCCCTGGCCTCCTACGAAGCTTCTCCAGGTGGTTTCGTCCCCAACAAAAATCGTTAGCAGCCGCAGCAGTCAGATCTCCGCTCAACTGTCAGCACCCACAGAATGTGAGCAGAATCGGCAACCTCCACCTTCGGTGTTCCTTTCTCAATTTCCCCTCCCTGCTTGGCCGGCTGAAGGCCCCTCCTTATGTGGAGGTAGTATTAGTTGTAATATACCTTAACCCCTACCCCAAGATCCCCCTCCTGTGAGAGGTGTAGTATTGTAATCATTTGGGCAGGTCAAGCTACCCCGGCGCAGCGTGTGGGGATCCACCGCCTCCCCGCTCGCCCTCCTCTTCGAACGGGATCAGTTTCTTCAAACCGGTCGAGTAAGTGCTCTAAAATCTTGCTTATTGTGCTTGTCTTTTAATATTAGTTCTTAGTTTTGCTGGCCGTGAGAGGGAGTGCTCGATCTTATAGCCCCGTTGCCTTGAGTGATCACCGTGGGAAGAGTGAAACTGGTGCCTTTGGCACTTGGTCGGCCCATTGAATTGGGCTTCCACATCTATTGGGAATCAAGTCTTGACCTTGCTGGCCCTCTACCAGCAAGGGCCCAACCCCACATCCTCCACTTGGCATTGCCAAGTCACCCCGGGCTTGGGTGAGCGACGGGAGAGCGGTGGCCCAAAATTGGCTCTTTTGATTGTGAATGTGTTTGCTTGCCTAAGTCTTAGGTTGTGTCACATCACCCACTGCCTCTTATACAGCTGATGCGAGAAAAGTATTGGGCCGTGGTGTCTCGCCTGGTTCTTCAGCCCCCTCGTTCAGTTCTGCCTCACCACGCTCGATTGTGGCTCTTGTAACCCATGCTACCATAGGGTCATCATCGTCTCGCAAGTACATAGCATCCGTTGGGTCATATTCTCCCTCTCCTCTCCTTCTATCCATCTGACATGCCTAACCTTTAGTCTCATGTTGTAATGAACATACACCATTTTATCTAGCCTGCGGTGTGTTAGCCTATTCCTCAGCTTAGTATGTAAGAAGGAGAATGTCGACCAATTCCGCTCACATCCACTAGACGAGGATGTTTACGATAGAACTCTCATTGCGATCTTCCTTAATACAGGTGCACTTGTGCCGTAATTTAGTCACCACTCAGCTGTGATTAAGGCAGATCACGTACAATATAATAGTTAGATGTAAAAATTACTTCTCGAGTTATAGAATGTACATTGTGAAGACATATTACTTGAATCGAGTCCGTCACGACTGGCCACGGCATTAGGTGCCACAAATCAACCAATTACCTCTCTAAATATTTTCAACTGCATTATCAAAAAATATTAAGTGTATGTTTCATTTCATAATCTCAGTGGTAAAATATCCAAGTATACCTCATTCAACGCATCAGCAGCAACTGTTGGGGTGGCAGATAATCAATCTACCACAATGTTGACCGATTCTATCAAAGTATCGTTATAGGCAAGGCCCCGAGCATATTGGAATGCCGAATGTAGATAGTACGCTGCAATCGCAAGACAATGAATTACATATTTGTATCAACTGAAGATCACAGCTCATTTATTGGATGAGAATGTAATTGTTTACCTGCCATGTGAAGATCGCAGCTCATTTGTCTGTCCCATCTGTCCTCCACAATCTCTAAGATGGTGGGTCCATATTTTTTAGACGTTGCAAGGATCTTCCGCTTGGCAGCTTCAATTTTGCTGAACACCAACCCCATGGTTGGTACTCTATCCCCATCCACACATCGCAGTACCTCATACAGTGGCTCTATCAATGACACTAATACCTTCACTCTCTCCCAAAAATTCACGGTGTTGACAATCCCCTCGACCTCCCCTCCCTCACGTGAAGCAGCAAAAGAGGAACTCAGCCATATCTTACCTCTAAACATTTGCTTCAACCCACCCTTGTGCTTCAGAAGGCTCTGTAATGCGATGTAGTTGGTGACAAATCGTGTGATGCCAGGCCTCAACAGTTCGCCATCACAATGCTCCCTCATCCAAGCCAGTACAAGTGTGTGGTTGTAGATATATTTCATGATTTTTTGTGCCACCTCGACCACAGATTTGACCACACGAAGTTGCCCAATCTCTTTCAGCATCAGATCAACACAGTGTGCTGCACAGGGGGTCCAGAAAATGTGATGTCTGCTCCTCATTAGCTCCTCCCCAGTCTTCTTATAGTTCGACCCATTTTCAGTCACCACTTGTACAATGTACTCCTCCCCAATCTCAGTCACCACGTGTTCCATCAATGAGAAAATATATTGGTGACTGTGAATTTGACCAGAAGCATCCACTGATTTGTGAAAGAAAACATGTCTGTCACAATAAACAAGGAAGTTGATCAGGTTAGATTTTGTGGTACCTGACCATCCATCACACATCAGTGTGACTCCGTACTTTGTCCATTTCTTTTTCAATGAGTCAATGTAACTCTTGATCTCAGCAACTTGTTTATCAAGATATACGCCGGCCCATTCTCTCGTTATAGGTGGCTGCACGTGTAGCCCAAGGACCTGTGCTTCCTGAAACATTGGCTTGTAGTAAGGGCTATTGGCTGTATTGAAAGGCAGACCCGCGTGGTGCCACCATTTTGCAACGGCCTGACCAAGTTTCTATTTATGTCCCTTCTGGCCATATGCATCGTCCATTCTCGTTTGCTTGCCATGCTCTCGGGATAGTGCATCGGGCTCCACATCTTCAATGTTAATCGATTGTGTCCTTTTTCTTTGTGTCCCCGAGTCACCAGTCAAGAAACTCCTTATGCTCCGTGGTTGTCGAGTCGTAGATGAACCAACACTCCCTGATGCTCCGGTCCTCGCCGCCTCGCGACTTCGGACTCTCGTCTCCTTGGGATGTCTTGACTCTTCTCTGCTCTGACGTAATGCCTCACGGAACTCGACTTCGTATGGATCATTCACCATGACATACACATTAGCCTGCTCAGTACGTGCTTGTTGGTCTTTGTAGCGACCCTGATAAAAATAAGATTTTTTTAAATAAATCAAATTAAAAATAAAAGATAAGTGAATAGATGACAAAGAGCCTAAATAAGTAAATCATTAATCAAAGGAAAAAAATAACGCCTTTTATAAAGGCGCTGATTCAAAAGGAAACGCCTCTGTCTAAGGCGTTAATTTAAAAAGGACGCCTAGACCATAGGGCGTCAAATTTTAAACGACGAAAGATATAATCTAGGAAAAAGGAAATGAAACGCCCTCTACCTGGGCGCGTTTTACATAAGTAACGACGCTAGACAAGGCGTCAATTTAAATTCGACGCCCTCGTTTAAGACGTTAATTCAGTTCGAGTTTCGTTCGACCCAGGAGTCTATCCAGGGCAAGTTATGGATAACTACGTCGAGGGTAGGATATAGTAAGGACTCTATCAAGGGAATACTAACCTTAATCAAATTCTAACTCTATTAGGATGCCCAAAATCCTATAAATAACCCTGTCCGATCAAACCCTAAAGCTGTTGCTACTGCGTGAAGAACAGGTGGTTCTTCGTACCGTTTTCTTCCTCTGTCCATAATTCTTAGTCATGAAGGATACTAATATTCTTCATGTGTTCTGTAGGTTGACGTGCTGAAGAACGAAGGGTCTTCATCATCGTCTACATCTTTTTCAAACTACCGAAGTGTCGGAGGAGTTTTTCCTTATCATCTTCCTCTGCTTCCGGAAGATCAGAGCATCGTTATTATTGAACCTTCATCCGTTCGTCGGTCAAAATCTTCTTAAAGGTAGGTTTTCTCAAGGACTGTAGCCCAAACTAGCCTAATAATGATTATCACATCATCCGTTAATACATGCATATAGATTTTATGCGTTTCTGCAAAGTTTTTGAAGGAAGTGTCCTTGTCAAGGGCGCTAATTTAAAAGAAACGACCATGACTAGGTCGTCAACTCCATATTTGACGCCCTTCACACGGACGTCAATTTCTCTTAATTAATAAATGCCATGTTTAAAATTATATATCTATTCAAACATGATTCTAAATTAATGCATGATCAATCTCTTATAATCCTGCTATTTTTCCTGCCACGATCATGTACCCTGTTTCCTGAAATTTTATTATCTGAAAATTGGTAAATTCTTGAATTCACGACCTTGTCCAGGTCGTCTCATGTTTAACTGACGCCCCAGACCAGGGCGCATATTGAAGAGACACGCCCTTGTCAAGGGCGCATTTCTGTTAAAAATTCTAGATTATTAAAATTCTGTAAATTAGAAATATTGAAAGGACGACTTCTATGTACGTCGTCAAATGTAATATAAATGCCCCTAAGTAAGGCGTTAATTTCATGAAAAACGGCTTTACCAAAGTCGTTATTTTTTTGCATTACTGTTTCACTGATTACTGTTAACCGAGAGTTTCGTTATATCTATATATATATATATATATCGGCACTATATTCCAGTCCGTGAGTATAGTCCCACGTTTCTACGACGATTTATCGTATTACCCTCTCAATTCTCATTGACATACAAGCTCTCCTTTGGACATTCCGTTCCTTTGGACTAGCGAGTTAGTAATAGAGACCTCCGTAAGTCTCCTCGCAGCCTTGGATTCCCTCAAGGCCGACTGAGCTAGTTGTACCATAAAAACCCATTACACTATTTTACCATGTCACTCTGAAGAAACATGGTGTACCGGCCCTCATGTTATGCAAAGTGTGTATCATGAGAATTCTCTTAATGGGATGAGGTTATCATGCCATTTGATGATGTTCTTGTAAACCCCAATTCTATATCAACATTGTTATGCTGTTCTTGTAAACCCCAATTCTATATTCAACATGATGTTCTTGTGGACCTCAATTCTATAGTAAGAATGAGGACGTCTTGACATTAATGTGCTGTTCATATGGACCTCAATTCTATATAAAGAATGTCCATACTTGCTTGTCATGGTACCCAAGTTAGGGAACCAATTCACCTAGTTTTATCGATAATCATGATTGTACCGTTATTATCGCCATTCTATGTCAAGTGTCATATTTTTGGACTCTACTCTGGTTTACCCTACATGTCTACAAGCTTTATTCTTGAAATTCCATATTGGCTATACACAAAAGTGGATGTTAAAATACATGATTAATGCCTGCGCATATAGGGCCCGATCTGGTCCTTGGAGGAGCACCCGAAAGTACTTGTGCCCATGGGAGTTGATTGATCACGGTGTTGGCATTATACCGAAGTGCATGACTAGCTTGATTGAACATTCCACAAATCTTGTACTTGTACTTGACTTGATATTACATGATTTGCGTGGCCCGAGAAAGGGTAATTTCATACTTGCTTGACTTGAAACAAAATAGCCAAATTCCAACATAACATGATGAGTTTACTTGCTTGAATATCTTGATATCTTTCGATATAAGTTCTTGAAAGTTCATGACTAGTTCTTTTTGCTATCTTATTGTTATACACGCTCTCTCTATCATGTCGTTTTATGCGAGCATGCATAGCTATAGTGCATTCATGAAAGATGTAATTACTTAAACCCATTGCTAGTTCTTGAGATATAATTTCCTACTGAGCGTTCGCTCACTTAGTGTTTCCCTACTTTTCAGGTAAGTCCGACGACGAGGAAACTCAAACGGATGGGGAAAATCAAGAGTGAAAGAGATAGAGCTTCTTCCGTGTTATCTAGTCTTTTTCATATTTTCCTGAGTCAACCTTGTATTTTCTTTTATTTTAGTTAGTACTTCAAGGTTTGTAATAGACATCTTCTTATGAAGGAATAAAGGACTGGGTTATCTTTACTTTCGCGCATCTCTGATTTTGGTGTCGAATACACTAATACTCTGATTGACATGATTGATATAAACTCGTCACGCGTCTCCGGGTATCTTCCGCTCTCGGGGCGTGACAGTTTTTGTGGTATCAGAGCCTAGGGTATTCAATTCCTAGGAAAACCCAAGTCCAAGGATAGGTTCAAACCTTTAACCACTGAGATTGGGTAGAACCAAGGGTTGAGTTAACTTAAAAGCCCTTAACGCGAGTATATACTAAAATAGTTATTGTAATTGTAGACGATGGCTGCCGAACGTGCTCAGTGGCATAACATGCAGCGTACACTTCAAGGCATGACTCAAGTGCTGCAACAAGTAGCACATGGAGGTGCACAACGAGCCGGAAGTCTCCACCAAGTCTTCAAGAACATGAACCCTCCCAAATTCATGGGTTCTACTGATCCGGATGACGCAGAGCACTGGATCAGGGAAACGAGCGTATATTCCGGGTTATGCAGTGCACGGATCAAGATAAAGTCTTATTAGCTACCTTTCAGTTAGAAAGGGATGCCCGATGCTGGTGGGAATCAATAGAAGCTACTTTAAATCAAGACCAAGTTACTTGGGAAGAATTCGTTGAACATTTCAACGCTAAATATTTTTCGACCGAGTCCAAGAAAAGAAAGCTACCGAATTTGCCGCACTCAAGCAACGGTCATTATCGGTGGCGGAGTACGAGGCACAATTCTCTAGATTGTCTCGGTATGCTAAGCACTTAGTTAGCACCGAGAAGATGAAAGCTAGGAGGTTCCTTAATGGGCTCAGGCCCCAATATATTACCCAGCTGGCGCCGATGGATATTCAGGTCTACTCAGAGATAGTACGCCGAGCTCAATTGTTAGAAGATGCCACGGAGCTATCAGATAGAATCCGTGGGAAGGATAAGAAGGAACAAGTTACAAGTTCGGGTTCCTTTAAACCCAACTTCAAGAAGAGGCCTAGCACTGGAGGTACTTCTTCTCAAGACCAAAAATTTAAGAAGACCAAGCCCTTTTCTATCACTACTACACCTTCGAATATAATATGCAAGCATTGTGACAAGGCTGGTCATAAAGCCGAAGAGTGCTGGAGGAAACTTGGAGCATGTCTCCGTTGCGGGAGCCGTGAGCATCGGATTCTCGATTGCCCATTACTTAATGATCAAACCGGTGACGAGAAGCGCCCAGTAACCAAGAATGCTCGTCTTCACGCAGTTAAGGAGACCGAACAAGAAGAAGAAGGCGGACTAGTAGAAGGTACACTGAGAGTTTGTTCCAAGTATGCACATGTCTTATTTGATACGGGTGCATCACATTCTTTTATTTCCAGGAAGTTTGCTAACCCACTACCTATGGAACCGGAATGGATGAAAATAATTTTATCTACTCCGCTCGGAAACGAAACCGATATTACTCACCATTATCAAAACTGTGAAGTCTTGGTGAGGGGCAGAAATCTTCATATCGATCTCATATGTTTAGATCTAAAGGAGTATGATGTCATATTAGGAGCGGATTGGTTATCCAAATATCAGGCAACAGTCGATTGCCGCAACAGCAAAGTTACCTTCAGAGACTTTCCAGAACTAGTCTATTCTAGCCCTAAGAGTCGGATCGAGTCACCTCTTATTTCGGCTCTCCGAGCTAGCAAGCTAATAAGGAAAGGGTGTGTATCTTTCCTTGCTTTTGTCACGATTAAGGAGGCTCAGGAAACTAAGATAGAGGATATCCCAGTTATGCAAGAATTTCCGGATGTGTTCCCGGAGGATTTGCCTGGATTACCCCCGCAAAGAGATGTGGCCTTCACCATCGATTTAGTTCCTGGTGCGGGTCCAGTTTCTAAGGCACCGTATAGAATGTCCCCTGCCGAACTCAAGGAGTTAAAGGAGCAATTGATGGAACTCATTAAGAAAGGATTCATTAGACCGAGTACTTCCCCGTGGGGAGCACCTGTACTATTTGTAAAGAAGAAAGATGGATCCATGAGGTTATGCATCGACTATCGACAGTTGAATCATCTCACTATCAAGAACAAGTATCCACTACCGAGAATCGATGAGTTGTTCGATCAAATTTCAGGATCCAAGTACTTTTCCAAAATTGATCTTAGGTCGGGATATCATCAGTTAAGAATCAAGGATGAGGACATTCATAAGACTGCATTCAGAAGCAGGTATGGCCATTATGAGTTTGTTGTTATGCCTTTCGGACTAACGAATGCCCCTGCTGCCTTTATGCAGTTAATGAATAGTATATTCAGGCCTTATTTGGATCAATTCGTGGTGGTCTTTATCGATGATATATTGATTTATTCCGAGACCAAGGAAGAGCATGAGGAGCATTTAAGGATTGCATTACAAATATTAAGGGCAAACCAATTATACGCAAAACTCAGCAAGTGTGAATTCTGGCTTGAGGAAGTAACTTTTCTCGGACATGTTATATCAAAGGATGGCTTATCAGTAGATCCATCAAAAGTTGAAGCTGTGAAGAATTGGGAAAGACCGACCAATGCTAGCGAGATCCGAAGTTTCTTAGGTCTTGCCGGCTATTACAGGCGATTCATCAAAGACTTTTCTAAGATCGCCGTACCACTTACGAGGTTAACTCGCAAGGAGATCCGTTACGAATGGAGTGAGGAATGTGAAAGAAGCTTCCAAACTCTCAAGGATCATCTTACTACAGCTCCTGTCTTAGCATTACCAATGGAAGGAGAGAAATTCGAGGTATACACTGATGCTTCTGGCATTGGCCTCGGATGTGTTCTAATGCAACAAGGAAAGGTTATAGCTTACTCTTCTCGTCAATTAAAGAAGCATGAAGAGAACTACCCCGTCCATGACTTAGAATTAGCCGCGGTAGTATTTGCACTCAAAATATGGAGACATTATCTTTATGGAGTACAGTTTACTGTATACTCTGATCACAAGAGTCTCAAGTATCTCTTTTCACAAAAGGAACTAAATATGAGGCAAAGACGTTGGCTAGAATATCTCAAGGACTTCGACTTCAATATACAATATCATCCCGGAAAGGGTAATCATGTAGCAGATGCCCTTAGTCGAAAGCCGAGAGCACTGTTAGCCAATTATATGATTCAAGAATGGAAGTTGCTGGAGCAATTCTCTGAATTCAATATAAGCGTGGACACAGACTTTCAATGTGTCACATTGTCTCATATAAGCATTCAGCCAGACCTATTAACTGAAATACAAGCACTTCAGGATAATGACCCAATATTAGTGGAAATCAAGGGCAAACTGGAAGGACAATCTGATTTCCAAATAACTTGTGAAGGAAGATTAATGTTCAGAATAGACTTGCATACCGGATTGTCCTGAGTTAAAGAAGAAGATATTAGATGAAGCTCATAGATCAAGGTACACGATTCATCCTGGATCTACCAAAATGTACCAAGATGTGAAGAGGAATTTTGGTGGCCCAACATGAAAAGGGAAATAGCGGACTACGTGTCGCGCTGTCTCACATGCCAACAGGTCAAGGCGGAACACCAAAAGCCTGCTGGAAAATTACATCCTCTAGATATTCCCAAATGGAAGTGGGAGAATATTAGCATGGATTTCATTATGGGTTTATCTAAATCAAAAGGAGGACATGATGGAATATGGGTTATCATTGACCGATTGACTAAATCGGCGCATTTCTTGCCAATAAAGAGCCGATGGACAGTTGATGTTTTGGCTGCATTATACATCAAGGAAATAGTCAGATTACATGGTATTCCTGTTTCAATCGTGTCTGACAGAGATCCCCGTTTTACTTCTCATTTTTGGAAGGGATTACAACATTCGTTGGGAACAAGGCTTAACTTTAGTACAGCTTTTCATCCTCAAACGGATGGTCAGACCGAGAGAACAAATCAGGTGGTTGAAGATATGCTCAGAGCTTGCATCATTGATTTCGATGGAAGCTGGCATGATCACTTGCCGTTGGTGGAATTTGCATACAATAATAGCTACCAGGCAAGTATACAAATGGCACCTTTCGAAGCTTTATACGGAAGGAGTTGCCGATCACCCTTATGCTGGGACGAAGTTGGAGAGAAACAACTGCTAGGTCCAGACATGGTAAGGGTTACCACTGAAAGAATACAAATGATTAGAGAAAGACTGCAAGTTGCTCAGTCTAGGCAAAAGGCTTATGTCGATACAAGAAGGAGAGATCTTGAATTCCAAATTGGAGATCATGTATTTCTCAAGATATCGCCTGGACGTGGCATACGGAGATTTGGTGTTAAAGGCAAGCTTACACCAAGATTCATCGGACCCTTCGAGATACTGGAACGAGTTGGCGAGGTTGCTTATCGCATCGCATTGCCTCCTCAACTGTCCGATGTACATAATGTATTCCACATATCTATGTTGAAGAAGTATGTACACGATCCATCACATATTATTGATCATGGAGACCTAGTGATCCAGAAGGATCTCACATATGAGCAGAAGCCTATGAAGATACTAGATCGTGAAGTACGTACCCTAAGGAATAAGGCTATTCCCATGCTTAAGGTACAATGGAATAAGAACTCCGAACATGAAGCTACATGGGAGACCGAGGAATCCATGAGGAAGCGATTTCCAGAATTGTTTTAAGGTATATACTCTACACTCTCCACTTATATATACTATTGAATTTGGGGACCAAATTCTCTTAAGTAGGGGAGGGTGTAGCGACCCTGATAAAAATAAGATTTTTAAATAAATCAAATTAAAAATAAAAGATAAGTGAATAGATGACAAAGAGCCTAAATAAGTAAATCATTAATCAAAGGAAAAAAATAACGCCTTTTATAAAGGCGCTGATTCAAAAGGAAACGCCTCTGTCTAAGGCGTTAATTTAAAAAGGACGCCTAGACCATAGGGCGTCAAATTTCAAACGACGAAAGATAAAATCTAGGAAAAAGGAAATGAAACGCCCTCTACCTGGGCGCGTTTTACATAAGTAACGACGCTAGACAAGGCGTCAATTTAAATTCGACGCCCTCGCTTAAGACGTTAATTCAGTTCGAGTTTCGTTCGACCCAGGAGTCTATCCAGGGCAAGTTATGGATAACTACGTCGAGGGTAGGATATAGTAAGGACTCTATCAAGGGAATACTACCCTTAATCAAATTCTAACTCTATTAGGATGCCCAAAATCCTATAAATAACCCTGTCCGATCAAACCCTAAAGCTGTTGCTGCTGCGTGAAGAACAGGTGGTTCTTCGTACCGTTTTCTTCCTCTGTCCATAATTCTTAGTCATGAAGGATACTAATATTCTTCATGTGTTCTGTAGGTTGACGTGCTGAAGAACGAAGGGTCTTCATCATCGTCTACATCTTCTTCAAACTACCGAAGTGTCGGAGGAGTTTTTCCTTATCATCTTCCTCTGCTTCCGGAAGATCAGAGCATCGTTATTATTGAACCTTCATCCGTTCGTCGGTCAAAATCTTCTTAAAGGTAGGTTTTCTCAAGGACTGTAGCCCAAACTAGCCTAATAATGATTATCACATCATCCGTTAATACATGCATATAGATTTTATGCGTTTCTGCAAAGTTTTTGAAGGAAGCGTCCCTGTCAAGGGCGCTAATTTAAAAGAAACGACCATGACTAGGTCGTCAACTCCATATTTGACGCCCTTCACACGGACGTCAATTTCTCTTAATTAATAAATGCCATGTTTAAAATTATATATCTATTCAAACATGATTCTAAATTAATGCATGACCAATCTCTTGTAATCCTGCTATTTTTCCTGCCACGATCATGTACCCTGTTTCCTGAAATTTTATTATCTGAAAATGGGTAAATTCCTGAATTCACGACCTTGTCCAGGTCGTCTCATGTTTAACTGACGCCCCAGACCAGGGCGCATATTGAAGAGACACGCCCCTGTCCAGGGCGCGTTTCTGTTAAAAATTCCAGATTATTAATATTCTGTAAATTAGAAATATTGAAAGGACGACTTCTATGTACGTCGTCAAATGTAATATAAACGCCCCTGAGTAAGGCGTTAATTTCATGAAAAACGGCTTTACCAAAGTCGCTATTTTTTTGCATTACTGTTTCACTGATTACTGTTAACCGAGAGTTTCATTATATATATATATATATCGGCACTATATTCCAGTCCGTGAGTATAGTCCCACGTTTCTACGATGATTTATCGTATTACCTCTCAATTCTCATTGACATACAAGCTCTCCTTTGGACATTCCGTTCCTTTGGACTAGCGAGTTAGTCATAGAGACCTCCGTAAGTCTCCTCGCAGCCTTGGATTCCCTCAAGGCCGACTGAGCTGGTTGTACCATAAAAACCCATTACACTATTTTGCCATGTCACTCTGAAGAAACATGGTATACCGGCCCTCATGTTATGCAAAGTGTGTATCATGAGAATTCTCTTAATGGGATGAGGTTATCATGCCATTTGATGCTGTTCTTGTAAACCCCAATTCTATATCAACATTGTTATGCTGTTCTTGTAAACCCCAATTCTATATTCAACATGATGTTCTTGTGGACCTCAATTCTATAGTAAGAATGAGGACGTCTTGACATTGATGTGCTGTTCATGTGGACCTCAATTCTATATAAAGAATGTCCATACTTGCTTGTCATGGTACCCAAGTTAGGGAACCAATTCCACCTAGTTTTATCGATAATCGTGATTGTACCGTTATTATCGCCATTCTATGTCAAGTGTCATATTTTTGGACTCTACTCTGGTTTACCCTACATGTCTACAAGCTTTATTCTTGAAATTCCATATTGGCTATACACAAAAGTGGATGTTAAAATACATGATTAATGCCTGCGCATATAGGGCCCGATCTGGTCCTGGGAGGAGCACCCGAAAGTACTTGTGCCCATGGGAGTTGATTGATCACGGTATTGGCATTATACCGAAGTGCATGACTAGCTTGATTGAACATTCCACAAATCTTGTACTTGTACTTGACTTGATATTACATGACTTGCGTGGCCCGAGAAAGGGTAATTTCATACTTGCTTGACTTGAAACAAAATAGCCAAATTCCAACATAACATGATGAGTTTACTTGCTTGAATATCTTGATATCTTTCGATATAAGTTCTTGAAAGTTCATGACTAGTTCTTTTTGCTATCTTATTGTTATACACTCTCTCTCTATCTTGTCGTTTTATGCGAGCATGCATAGCTATAGTGCATTCATGAAAGATGTAATTACTTAAACCCATTGCTAGTTCTTGAGATATAATTTCCTACTGAGCGTTCGCTCACTTAGTGTTTCCCTACTTTTCAGGTAAGTCCGACGATGAGGGAACTCAAACGGATGGGGAAAATCAAGAGTGAAAGAGATAGAGCTTCTTCCGTGTTATCTAGTCTTTTTCATATTTTCTTGAGTCAACCTTGTATTTTCTTTTATTTTAGTTAGTACTTCAAGGTTTGTAATAGACATCTTCTTATGAAGGAATAAAGGACTGGGTTATCTTTACTTTCGCGCATCTCTGATTTTGGTGTCGAATACACTAATACTCTGATTGACATGATTGATATAAACTCGTCACGCGTCTCCGGGTATCTTCCGCTCTCGGGGCGTGACAGTTTTTGTGGTATCAGAGCCTAGGGTATTCAATTCCTAGGAAAACCCAAGTCCAAGGATAGGTTAAACCTTTAACCGTGAGATTGGGTAGAACCAAGGGTTGAGTTAACTTAAAAGCCCTTAACGCGAGTATATACTAATATAGTTATTGTAATTGTAGGACGATGGCTGCCGAACGTGCTCAGTGGCGTAACATGCAGCGTACACTTCAAGGCATGACTCAAGTGCTGCAACAAGTAGCACAGGGAGGTGCACAACGAGCCGGAAGTCTCCACCAAGTCTTCAAGAACATGAACCCTCCCAAATTCATGGGTTCTACTGATCCGGATGACGCAGAGCACTGGATCAGGGAAACGGAGCGTATATTCCGGGTTATGCAGTGCACGGATCAAGATAAAGTCTTATTAGCTACCTTTCAGTTAGAAAGGGATGCCCGATGCTGGTGGGAATCAATAGAAGCTACTTTAAATCAAGACCAAGTTACTTGGGAAGAATTCGTTGAACATTTCAACGCTAAATATTTTTCGGACCGAGTCCAAGAAAAGAAAGCTACCGAATTTGCCGCACTCAAGCAACGGTCATTATCGGTGGCGGAGTACGAGGCACAATTCTCTAGATTGTCTCGGTATGCTAAGCACTTAGTTAGCACCGAGAAGATGAAAGCTAGGAGGTTCCTTAATGGGCTCAGGCCCCAATATATTACCCAGCTGGCGCCGATGGATATTCAGGTCTACTCAGAGATAGTACGCCGAGCTCAATTGTTAGAAGATGCCACGGAGCTATCAGATAGAATCCGTGGGAAGGATAAGAAGGAACAAGTTACAAGTTCGGGTTCCTTTAAACCCAACTTCAAGAAGAGGCCTAGCACTGGAGGTACTTCTTCTCAAGACCAAAAATTTAAGAAGACCAAGCCCTTCTCTATCACTACTACACCTTCGAATATAATATGCAAGCATTGTGACAAGGCTGGTCATAAAGCCGAAGAGTGCTGGAGGAAACTTGGAGCATGTCTCCGTTGCGGGAGCCGTGAGCATCGGATTCCCGATTGCCCATTACTTAATGATCAAACCGGTGACGGAAAGCGCCCAGTAACCAAGAATGCTCGTCTTCACGCAATTAAGGAGACCGAACAAGAAGAAGAAGGCGGACTAGTAGAAGGTACACTGAAAGTTTGTTCCAAGTATGCACATGTCTTATTTGATACGGGTGCATCACATTCTTTTATTTCCAGAAGTTTGCTAACCCACTACCTATGGAACCGGAATGGATGAAAATAATTTTATCTACTCCTCTCGGAAACGAAACCGATATTACTCACCATTATCAAAACTGTGAAGTCTTGGTGAAGGAAGAAATCTTCCTATCGATCTCATATGTTTAGATCTAAAGGAGTATGATGTCATATTAGGAGCGGATTGGTTATCCAAATACCAGGCAACAGTCGATTGCCGCAATAGCAAGGTTACTTTCAAGGACTTTCCAGAACTAGTCTATTCTAGCCCTAAGAGTCGGAGCGAGTCACCTCTTATTTCGGCTCTCCGAGCTAGCAAGCTAATAAGGAAAGGATGTGTATCTTTCCTTGCATTTGTCACGATTAAGGAGGCTCAGGAAACTAAGATAGAGGATATCCCAGTTGTGCAAGAATTTCGGATGTGTTTCCGGAGGAATTGCCTGGATTACCCCCGCAAAGAGATGTGGCCTTCACCATCGATTTAGTTCCTGGTGCGGGTCCAGTTTCTAAGGCACCGTATAGAATGTCCCCTGCCGAACTCAAGGAGTTAAAGGAGCAATTGATGGAACTCATTAAGAAAGGATTCATTAGACCGAGTACTTCCCCGTGGGGAGCACCTGTACTATTTGTAAAGAAGAAAGATGGATCCATGAGGTTATGCATCGACTATCGACAGTTGAATCATCTCACTATCAAGAACAAGTATCCACTGCCGAGAATCGATGAGTTGTTCGATCAAATTTCAGGATCCAAGTACTTTTCCAAAATTGATCTTAGGTCGGATATCATCAGTTAAGAATCAAGGATGAGGACATTCATAAGACTGCATTCAGAAGCAGGTATGGCCATTATGAGTTTTTGTTATGCCTTTCGGACTAACGAATGCCCCTGCTGCCTTTATGCAGTTAATGAATAGTATATTCAGGCCTTATTTGGATCAATTCGTGGTGGTCTTTATCGATGATATATTGATTTATTCCGAGACCAAGGAAGAGCATGAGGAGCATTTAAGGATTGCATTACAAATATTAAGGGCAAACCAATTATACGCAAAACTCAGCAAGTGTGAATTCTGGCTTGAGGAAGTAACTTTTCTCGGACATGTTATATCAAAGGATGGCTTATCAGTAGATCCATCAAAAGTTGAAGCTGTGAAGAATTGGGAAAGACCGACCAATGCTAGCGAGATCCGAAGTTTCTTAGGTCTTGCCGGCTATTACAGGCGATTCATCAAAGACTTTTCTAAGATCGCCGTACCACTTACGAGGTTAACTCGCAAGGAGATCCGTTACGAATGGAGTGAGGAATGTGAAAGAAGCTTCCAAACTCTCAAGGATCATCTTACTACAGCTCCTGTCTTAGCATTACCAATGGAAGGAGAGAAATTCGAGGTATACACTGATGCTTCTGGCATTGGCCTCGGATGTGTTCTAATGCAACAAGGAAAGGTTATAGCTTACTCTTCTCGTCAATTAAAGAAGCATGAAGAGAACTACCCCGTCCATGACTTAGAATTAGCCGCGGTAGTATTTGCACTCAAAATATGGAGACATTATCTTTATGGAGTACAGTTTACTGTATACTCTGATCACAAGAGTCTCAAGTATCTCTTTTCACAAAAGGAACTAAATATGAGGCAAAGACGTTGGCTAGAATATCTCAAGGACTTCGACTTCAATATACAATATCATCCCGGAAAGGGTAATCATGTAGCAGATGCCCTTAGTCGAAAGCCGAGAGCACTGTTAGCCAATTATATGATTCAAGAATGGAAGTTGCTGGAGCAATTCTCTGAATTCAATATAAGCGTGGACACAGACTTTCAATGTGTCACATTGTCTCATATAAGCATTCAGCCAGACCTATTAACTGAAATACAAGCACTTCAGGATAATGACCCAATATTAGTGGAAATCAAGGGCAAACTGGAAGGACAATCTGATTTCCAAATAACTTGTGAAGGAGGATTAATGTTCAGGAATAGAACTTGCATACCGGATTGTCCTGAGTTAAAGAAGAAGATATTAGATGAAGCTCATAGATCAAGGTACACGATTCATCCTGGATCTACCAAAATGTACCAAGATGTGAAGAGGAATTTCTGGTGGCCCAACATGAAAAGGGAAATAGCGGACTACGTGTCGCGCTGTCTCACATGCCAACAGGTCAAGGCGGAACACCAAAAGCCTGCTGGAAAATTACATCCTCTAGATATTCCCAAATGGAAGTGGGAGAATATTAGCATGGATTTCATTATGGGTTTATCTAAATCAAAAGGAGGACATGATGGAATATGGGTTATCATTGACCGATTGACTAAATCGGCGCATTTCTTGCCAATAAAGAGCCGATGGACAGTTGATGTTTTGGCTGCATTATACATCAAGGAAATAGTCAGATTATATGGTATTCCTGTTTCAATCGTGTCTGACAGAGATCCCCGTTTTACTTCTCATTTTTGGAAGGGATTACAACATTCGTTGGGAACAAGGCTTAACTTTAGTACAGCTTTTCATCCTCAAACGGATGGTCAGACCGAGAGAACAAATCAGGTGGTTGAAGATATGCTCAGAGCTTGCATCATTGATTTCGATGGAAGCTGGCATGATCACTTGCCGTTGGTGGAATTTGCATACAATAATAGCTACCAGGCAAGTATACAAATGGCACCTTTCGAAGCTTTATACGGAAGGAGTTGCCGATCACCCTTATGCTGGGACGAAGTTGGAGAGAAACAACTGCTAGGTCCAGACATGGTAAGGGTTACCACTGAAAGATACAAATGATTAGAGAAAGACTGCAAGTTGCTCAGTCTAGGCAAAAGGCTTATGTCGATACAAGAAGGAGAGATCTTGAATTCCAAATTGGAGATCATGTATTTCTCAAGATATCGCCTGGACGTGGCATACGGAGATTTGGTGTTAAAGGCAAGCTTACACCAAGATTCATCGGACCCTTCGAGATACTGGAACGAGTTGGCGAGGTTGCTTATCGCATCGCATTGCCTCCTCAACTGTCCGATGTACATAATGTATTCCACATATCTATGTTGAAGAAGTATGTACACGATCCATCACATATTATTGATCATGGAGACCTAGTGATCCAGAAGGATCTCACATATGAGCAGAAGCCTATGAAGATACTAGATCGTGAAGTACGTACCCTAAGGAATAAGGCTATTCCCATGCTTAAGGTACAATGGAATAAGAACTCCGAACATGAAGCTACATGGGAGACCGAGGAATCCATGAGGAAGCGATTTCCAGAATTGTTTTAAGGTATATACTCTACACTCTCCACTTATATATACTATTGAATTTGGGGACCAAATTCTCTTAAGTAGGGGAGGGTGTAGCGACCCTGATAAAAATAAGATTTTTAAATAAATCAAATTAAAAATAAAAGATAAGTGAATAGATGACAAAGAGCCTAAATAAGTAAATCATTAATCAAAGGAAAAAAATAACGCCTTTTATAAAGGCGCTGATTCAAAAGGAAACGCCTCTGTCTAAGGCGTTAATTTAAAAAGGACGCCTAGACCATAGGGCGTCAAATTTCAAACGACGAAAGATAAAATCTAGGAAAAAGGAAATGAAACGCCCTCTACCTGGGCGCGTTTTACATAAGTAACGACGCTAGACAAGGCGTCAATTTAAATTCGACGCCCTCGCTTAAGACGTTAATTCAGTTCGAGTTTCGTTCGACCCAGGAGTCTATCCAGGGCAAGTTATGGATAACTACGTCGAGGGTAGGATATAGTAAGGACTCTATCAAGGGAATACTACCCTTAATCAAATTCTAACTCTATTAGGATGCCCAAAATCCTATAAATAACCCTGTCCGATCAAACCCTAAAGCTGTTGCTGCTGCGTGAAGAACAGGTGGTTCTTCGTACCGTTTTCTTCCTCTGTCCATAATTCTTAGTCATGAAGGATGCTAATATTCTTCATGTGTTCTGTAGGTTGACGTGCTGAAGAACGAAGGGTCTTCATCATCGTCTACATCTTCTTCAAACTACCGAAGTATCGGAGGAGTTTTTCCTTATCATCTTCCTCTGCTTCCGAAGATCAGAGCATCGTTATTATTGAACCTTCCTCCGTTCGTCGGTCAAAATCTTCTTAAAGGTAGGTTTTCTCAAGGACTGTAGCCCAAACTAGCCTAATAATGATTATAACATCATCCGTTAATACATGCATATAGATTTTTTGCGTTTCTGCAAAGTTTTTGAAGGAAGTGTCCCTGTCAAGGGCGCTAATTTAAAAGAAACGACCATGACTAGGTCGTCAACTCCATATTTGACGCCCTTCACACGGACGTCAATTTCTCTTAATTAATAAATGCCATGTTTAAAATTATATATCTATTCAAACATGATTCTAAATTAATGCATGATCAATCTCTTGTAATCCTGCTATTTTTCCTGCCACGATCATGTACCCTGTTTCCTGAAATTTTATTATCTGAAAATTGGTAAATTCCTGAATTCACGACCTTGTCCAGGTCGTCTCATGTTTAACTGACGCCCCAGACCAGGGCGCATATTGAAGAGACACGCCCCTGTCCAGGGCGCGTTTCTGTTAAAAATTCCAGATTATTAATATTCTGTAAATTAGAAATATTGAAAGGACGACTTCTATGTACGTCGTCAAATGTAATATAAACGCCCCTGATTAAGGCGTTAATTTCATGAAAAACGGCTTTACCAAAGTCGCTATTTTTCTGCATTACTGTTTCACTGATTACTGTTAACCGAGAGTTTCATTATATCTATATATATATATATCGGCACTATATTCCAGTCCGTGAGTATAGTCCCACGTTTCTACGATGTTTTATCGCACTACCCTCTCAATTCTCATTGACATACAAGCTCTCCATTGGACATTCCGTTCCTTTGGACTAGCGAGTTAGTCATAGAGACCTCCGTAAGTCTCCTCGCAGCCTTGGATTCCCTCAAGGCCGACTGAGCTGGTTGTACCATAAAAACCCATTACACTATTTTGCCATGTCACTCTGAAGAAACATGGTATACCGGCCCTCATGTTATGCAAAGTGTGTATCATGAGAATTCTCTTAATGGGATGAGGTTATCATGCCATTTGATGCTGTTCTTGTAAACCCCAATTCTATATCAACATTGTTATGCTGTTCTTGTAAACCCCAATTCTATATTCAACATGATGTTCTTGTGGACCTCAATTCTATAGTAAGAATGAGGACGTCTTGACATTGATGTGCTGTTCATGTGGACCTCAATTCTATATAAAGAATGTCCATACTTGCTTGCCATGGTACCCAAGTTAGGGAACTAATTCCACCTAGTTTTATCGATAATCATGATTGTACCGTTATTATCGCCATTCTATGTCAAGTGTCATATTTTTGGACTCTACTCTAGTTTACCCTACATGTCTACAAGCTTTATTCTTGAAATTCCATATTGGCTATACACAAAAGTGGATGTTAAAATACATGATTAATGCCTGCGCATATAGGGCCCGATCTGGTCCTGGGAGGAGCACCCGAAAGTACTTGTGCCCATGAGAGTTGATTGATCACGGTATTGGCATTATACCGAAGTGCATGACTAGCTTGATTGAACATTCCACAAATCTTGTACTTGTACTTGACTTGATATTACATGACTTGCGTGGCCCGAGAAAGGGTAATTTCATACTTGCTTGACTTGAAACAAAATAGCCAAATTCCAACATAACATGATGAGTTTACTTGCTTGAATATCTTGATATCTTTCGATATAAGTTCTTGAAAGTTCATGACTAGTTCTTTTTGCTATCTTATTGTTATACACTCTCTCTATCTTGTCGTTTTATGCGAGCATGCATAGCTATAGTGCATTCATGAAAGATGTAATTACTTAAACCCATTGCTAGTTCTTGAGATATAATTTCCTACTGAGCGTTCGCTCACTTAGTGTTTCCCTACTTTTCAGGTAAGTCCGACGAAGAGGGAACTCAAACGGATGGGGAAAATCAAGAGTGAAAGAGATAGAGCTTCTTCCGTGTTATCTAGTCTTTTTCATATTTTCTTGAGTCAACCTTGTATTTTCTTTTATTTTAGTTAGTACTTCAAGGTTTGTAATAGACATCTTCTTATGAAGGAATAAAGGACTGGGTTATCTTTACTTTCGCGCATCTCTGATTTTGGTGTCGAATACACTAATACTCTGATTGACATGATTGATATAAACTCGTCACGCGTCTCCGGGTATCTTCCGCTCTCGGGGCGTGACAGTTTTTGTGGTATCAGAGCCTAGGGTATTCAATTCCTAGGAAAACCCAAGTCCAAGGATAGGTTCAAACCTTTAACCACTGAGATTGGGTAGAACCAAGGGTTGAGTTAACTTAAAAGCCCTTAACGCGAGTATATACTAAAATAGTTATTGTAATTGTAGAACGATGGCTGCCGAACGTGCTCAGTGGCATAACATGCAGCGTACACTTCAAGGCATGACTCAAGTGCTGCAACAAGTAGCACAGGGAGGTGCACAACGAGCCGGAAGTCTCCGCCAAGTCTTCAAGAACATGAACCCTCCCAAATTCATGGGTTCTACTGACCCGGATGACGCAGAGCACTGGATCAGGGAAACGAAGCGTATATTCCGGGTTATGCAGTGCACGGATCAAGATAAAGTCTTATTAGCTACCTTTCAGTTAGAAAGGGATGCCCGATGCTGGTGGGAATCAATAGAAGCTACTTTAAATCAAGACCAAGTTACTTGGGAAGAATTCGTTGAACATTTCAACGCTAAATATTTTTCGAACCGAGTCCAAGAAAAGAAAGCTACCGAGTTTGCCGCACTCAAGCAACGGTCATTATCGGTGGCGGAGTACGAGGCACAATTCTCTAGATTGTCTCGGTATGCTAAGCACTTAGTTAGCACCGAGAAGATGAAAGCTAGGAGGTTCCTTAATGGGCTCAGGCCCCAATATATTACCCAGCTGGCGCCGATGGATATTCAGGTCTACTCAGAGATAGTACGCCGAGCTCAATTGTTAGAAGATGCCACGGAGCTATCAGATAGAATCCGTGGGAAGGATAAGAAGGAACAAGTTACAAGTTCGGGTTCCTTTAAACCCAACTTCAAGAAGAGGCCTAGCACTGGAGGTACTTCTTCTCAAGACCAAAAATTTAAGAAGACCAAGCCCTTTTCTATCACTACTACACCTTCGAATATAATATGCAAGCATTGTGACAAGGCTGGTCATAAAGCCGAAGAGTGCTGGAGGAAACTTGGAGCATGTCTCGTTGCGGGAGCCGTGAGCATCGGATTCCCGATTGCCCATTACTTAATGATCAAACCGGTGACGAGAAGCGCCCAGTAACCAAGAATGCTCGTCTTCACGCAGTTAAGGAGACCGAACAAGAAGAAGAAGGCGGACTAGTAGAAGGTACACTGAGAGTTTGTTCCAAGTATGCACATGTCTTATTTGATACGGGTGCATCACATTCTTTTATTTCCAGAAGTTTGCTAACCCACTACCTATGGAACCGGAATGGATGAAAATAATTTTATCTACTCCGCTCGGAAACGAAACCGATATTACTCACCATTATCAAAACTGTGAAGTCTTGGTGAGGGAAGAAATCTTCCTATCGATCTCATATGTTTAGATCTAAAGGAGTATGATGTCATATTAGGAGCGGATTGGTTATCCAAATACCAGGCAACAGTCGATTGCCGCAACAGCAAGTTACCTTCAGAGACTTTCCAGAACTAGTCTATTCTAGCCCTAAGAGTCGGAGCGAGTCACCTCTTATTTCGGCTCTCCGAGCTAGCAAGCTAATAAGGAAAGGATGTGTATCTTTCCTTGCATTTGTCACGATTAAGGAGGCTCAGGAAACTAAGATAGAGGATATCCCAGTTGTGCAAGAATTTCGGATGTGTTTCCGGAGGATTTGCCTGGATTACCCCCGCAAAGAGATGTGGCCTTCACCATCGATTTAGTTCCTGGTGCGGGTCCAGTTTCTAAGGCACCGTATAGAATGTCCCCTGCCGAACTCAAGGAGTTAAAGGAGCAATTGATGGAACTCATTAAGAAAGGATTCATTAGACCGAGTACTTCCCCGTGGGGAGCACCTGTACTATTTGTAAAGAAGAAAGATGGATCCATGAGGTTATGCATCGACTATCGACAGTTGAATCATCTCACTATCAAGAACAAGTATCCACTGCCGAGAATCGATGAGTTGTTCGATCAAATTTCAGGATCCAAGTACTTTTCCAAAATTGATCTTAGGTCGGGATATCATCAGTTAAGAATCAAGGATGAGGACATTCATAAGACTGCATTCAGAAGCAGGTATGGCCATTATGAGTTTGTTGTTATGCCTTTCGGACTAACGAATGCCCCTGCTGCCTTTATGCAGTTAATGAATAGTATATTCAGGCCTTATTTGGATCAATTCGTGGTGGTCTTTATCGATGATATATTGATTTATTCCGAGACCAAGGAAGAGCATGAGGAGCATTTAAGGATTGCATTACAAATATTAAGGGCAAACCAATTATACGCAAAACTCAGCAAGTGTGAATTCTGGCTTGAGGAAGTAACTTTTCTCGGACATGTTATATCAAAGGATGGCTTATCAGTAGATCCATCAAAAGTGGAAGCTGTGAAGAATTGGGAAAGACCGACCAATGCTAGCGAGATTCGAAGTTTCTTAGGTCTTGCCGGCTATTACAGGCGATTCATCAAAGACTTTTCTAAGATCGCCGTACCACTTACGAGGTTAACTCGCAAGGAGATCCGTTACGAATGGAGTGAGGAATGTGAAAGAAGCTTCCAAACTCTCAAGGATCATCTTACTACAGCTCCTGTCTTAGCATTACCAATGGAAGGAGAGAAATTCGAGGTATACGTTGATGCTTCTGGCATTGGCCTCGGATGTGTTTTAATGCAACAAGGAAAGGTTATAGCTTACTCTTCTCGTCAATTAAAGAAGCATGAAGAGAACTACCCCGTCCATGACTTAGAATTAGCCGCGGTATTATTTGCACTCAAAATATGGAGATATTATCTTTATGGAGTACAGTTTACTGTATACTATGATCACAAGAGTCTCAAGTATCTCTTTTCACAAAAGGAACTAAATATGAGGCAAAGACGTTGGCTAGAATATCTCAAGGACTTCGACTTCAATATACAATATCATCCCGGAAAGGGTAATCATGTAGCAGATGCCCTTAGTCGAAAGTCGAGAGCACTGTTAGCCAATTATATGATTCAAGGATGGAAGTTGCTGGAGCAATTCTCTGAATTCAATATAAGCGTGGACACAGACTTTCAATGTGTCACATTATCTTATATAAGCATTCAGCCAGACCTATTAACTGAAATACAAGCACTTCAGGATGATGACCCAATATTAGTGGAAATCAAGGGCAAACTAGAAGGACAGTCTGATTTCCAATTAGCATCAGATAGAAGGTTGTTATTCCAAAACAGGACTTGTATACCGGATTGTCCCGAGTTAAAGAAGAAGATCTTAGATGAAGCTCATAGATCAAGGTACACGATTCATCCTAGATCTACCAAAATGTACCAAGATGAGAAGAGGAATTTTTGGTGGCCCAACATGAAAAGGGAAATAGCGGACTACGTGTCGCGCTGTCTCACATGCCAACAGGTCAAGGCGGAACACCAAAAGCCTGCTGGAAAATTACATCCTCTAGATATTCCCAAATGGAAGTGGGAGAATATTAGCATGGATTTCATTATGGGTTTATCTAAATCAAAAGGAGGACATGATGGAATATGGGTTATCATTGACCGATTGACTAAATCGGCGCATTTCTTGCCAATAAAGAGCCGATGGACAGTTGATGTTTTGGCTGCATTATACATCAAGGAAATAGTCAGATTACATGGTATTCCTGTTTCAATCGTGTCTGACAGAGATCCCCGTTTTACTTCTCATTTTTGGAAGGGATTACAACATTCGTTGGGAACAAGGCTTAACTTTAGTACAGCTTTTCATCCTCAAACGGATGGTCAGACCGAGAGAACAAATCAGGTGGTTGAAGATATGCTCAGAGCTTGCATCATTGATTTCGATGGAAGCTGGCATGATCACTTGCCGTTGGTGGAATTTGCATACAATAATAGCTACCAGGCAAGTATACAAATGGCACCTTTCGAAGCTTTATACGGAAGGAGTTGCCGATCACCCTTATGCTGGGACGAAGTTGGAGAGAAACAACTGCTAGGTCCAGACATGGTAAGGGTTACCACTGAAAGAATACAAATGATTAGAGAAAGACTGCAAGTTGCTCAGTTTAGACAAAAGGCTTATGTCGATACAAGAAGGAGAGATCTTGAATTCCAAATTGGAGATCATGTATTTCTCAAGATATCGCCTGGACGTGGCATACGGAGATTTGGTGTTAAAGGCAAGCTTACACCAAGATTCATCGGACCCTTCGAGATACGGGAACGAGTTGGCGAGGTTGCTTATCGCATCGCATTGCCTCCTCAACTGTCCGATGTACATAATGTATTCCACATATCTATGTTGAAGAAGTATGTACACGATCCATCACATATTATTGATCATGGAGACCTAGTGATCCAGAAGGATCTCACATATGAGCAGAAGCCTATGAAGATACTAGATCGTGAAGTATGTACCCTAAGGAACAAGGCTATTCCCATGCTTAAGGTACAATGGAATAAGAACTCCGAACATGAAGCTACATGGGAGACCGAGGAATCCATGAGGAAGCGATTTCCAGAATTGTTTTAAGGTATATACTCTACACTCTCCACTTATATATACTATTGAATTTGGGGACCAAATTCTCTTAAGTAGGGGAGGGTGTAGCGACCTTGATAAAAATAAGATTTTTTTAAATAAATCAAATTAAAAATAAAAGATAAGTGAATAGATGACAAAGAGCCTAAATAAGTAAATCATTAATCAAAGGAAAAAAATAACGTCTTTTATAAAGGCGCTGATTCAAAAGGAAACGCCTCTGTCTAAGGCGTTAATTTAAAAAGGATGCCTAGACCATAGGGCGTCAAATTTCAAACGACGAAAGATAAAATCTAGGAAAAAGGAAATGAAACGCCCTCTACCTGGGCGCGTTTTACATAAGTAACGACGCTAGACAAGGCGTCAATTTAATTCGACGCCCTCGTTTAAGACGTTAATTCAGTTCGAGTTTCGTTCGACCCAGGAGTCTATCCAGGGCAAGTTATGGATAACTACGTCGAGGGTAGGATATAGTAAGGACTCTATCAAGGGAATACTACCCTTAATCAAATTCTAACTCTATTAGGATGCCCAAAATCCTATAAATAACCCTGTCCGATCAAACCCTAAAGCTGTTGCTGCTGCGTGAAGAACAGGTGGTTCTTCGTACCGTTTTCTTCCTCTGTCCATATTTCTTAGTCATGAAGGATACTAATATTCTTCATGTGTTCTGTAGGTTGACGTGCTGAAGAACGAAGGGTCTTCATCATCGTCTACATCTTCTTCAAACTACCGAAGTGTCGGAGGAGTTTTTCCTTATCATCTTCCTCTGCTTCCGGAAGATCAGAGCATCGTTATTATTGAACCTTCATCCGTTCGTCGGTCAAAATCTTCTTAAAGGTAGGTTTTCTCAAGGACTGTAGCCCAAACTAGCCTAATAATGATTATCACATCATCCGTTAATACATGCATATAGATTTTATGCGTTTCTGCAAAGTTTTTGAAGTCACACCTCTCCAAACAAGCTAAAACTCATTGGTTAGTTTTGGAAGGTTTAAGAAGGATCCGCAGAGAGGCCCCCATTAGCACTTAGGATGAGATGAAGGTCGAGCTTAGGAAAACCTACACTCTCCAACCCTCTCCCTCCTACTCAAATCACAAAAGCCCAAGGAGCACTTCAACTCCTTCATCCCCACCCGGTCAATCCAAGACCCCAATCACCCATTCCCTACCACTTCCCATCTCTTCCACCCCAACCACTACATTTACACCCCACCTCCAAGTCCACACCACAACCATAGGTCCCCATACCCAATTGGGCCCCATGGCCAACTCTCCACCTAAGCCCATGGTAACCCCCACCACTACCTCTCCATCACCCCCAAAAAGGGACACTCCTCCCAAAACAAATCAACCCAAACCCCTTCAACCCACCCATCTTCCTCTCCCTACCCCAATCCAACTCCCACCAAAGCCTCCACTACTACCCTCACCTATCCTAACCCAAGTTTCTCACTACCTACCACCCCGTATACACCATGCCCCAATTATCACCACACCCTCAAAAGCCCCTCTCACCTCCTTGGAAGAAGAACCCATACCCCACCCCATAGTGGTGAACACTCCAAACCCACTCTCCACCTTGGAGGAAACCCAAACCTAAATTGAAGAAGAAACAACACACGAGGGTCTTCACCTTACATCACCATCTCTAGTTGGAGTCGATCTCATCTTAGGGGAAACCCTTGTTAGTTGGCTAAAGAAGAGCCCAATAAGAGAGATCACGGCCCACAATTTCCCACCCATGAAGGAAAACCATCCCATAGTGCCCATCTCCTCTTATCACACCACAATCTAAGCATCTTATCAAGTAGAGACCTTAGAGGATTTTCTTAGAGGCTTAGCATGGCAAATTGAGTTCACTAGCATGTTGACCCCTATGGCCGAACAACCTAGGAGCCTTGGTCTCCTACACCTATGCATCGGGTCAATCACCTCGGTCTATACCATTGGTTGCTACACTAGCGACCTCCTTTTCCTTCTCCCTATGGTAGAAGAACCCATCTCGATCCACTCCCCTACTATTGAGATCCCAAATACTTTGATCAGTCAACCAACTAGAAACCTTGGCCCAATTACCTTAGAGGAAGATGACTCACAATTTGGGAACCTTGAAGACATAGAGTGCCTACCTCTAGGAAGACCTTTCCACGACCCTTTTGATCCCTTCCTATGGGAGTCTAGTTCCCCATGTGATCCAACCACCTTATCCACCACCCACCATTCCCTATCCCAACCCACCATGTTAGACCTAATTCACCCCATACTAGACCCGGGTTACACCTTGGGAACCATGACCTTGGGCCACATACCCCTAGGTAATAAGGTTGTGCCCCACCCCATGATGACCACCTTCTTAGATCCATTCGATCCTTTCCAATGGCAGTTAAAGGGTTGTCCCACACCTATACACATGAAAGTCACCTTTAGGAAAAATATGCATGTGTCTAGGCTTACCACACCGCTTGGCATGAACACTATGTTGGGTCCATTCATTCATATCACCCACATGTCAAGTAGAAAGCATGAGTGGTCCAAATTCGGATGTAGTGGTCCACCTTCACTCATCATGAGTCGTAGGCATGATAGGAGTATTCATGGATGTCCGGGTCCCCCAGCATTTGTCAGCCCCATGCATGACCGGATCACCTATGGATGCCCCGGTCTTCCCCATTCCATCAAAGTCTTCCTGGCGTCAAAGCATGATTGGTCTACTTTTGGTTGCCCAGTTCCACCCATCACCCCTAAAATGTCAACATTCACAAAATTGCATGAAAGCCTTTGCAAGCACATAAGCAAAAAGAATGAGGCTTATAAGAGGCGGGCCGACTCTCATCGGCGTCACCAAGAATTCCATGAGGGTGACTTTGTGATGGTATGGATGGAGAGGCTCTCCCTGGGAGCCACCTCCAAATTGAGGCCACGTGGGGCTGGTCCCTTCCAGGTCTTGAGGCGCATTGGTGCAAATGCCTATGAGTTAGATCTCCCCGAGTAATATGGGATAAGTCCCACATTCAATGTCGCCGACTTAGTGCCATATAAGGGACCCACGGTGGTACCCAGTGAAGAGATTGAGCCTATTCCTTCCCTTGAGAGAGCACCCACCTGTGAGGAGAGACCACCAGCCAAGAGAGCCCAGCGTGAACGCATAGAACAAATATTGGATGAACAAGTCACTACCACTCGGAGCAAGGTATACGAGCGCTATCTCGTCAGGTGGAAGGATCGGCCTCCTTCGGAGGATTCATGGGTGAGTCGGGAGGATCTCCAACAGTTGGATCCCGACCTTCTCGAGTAGTACCACAGCCGGATGGACCCCTACTCGACGGAGTCAAGCTCTTCGCAGCCCAAGGGATTTGATGGAGGCATCACCCGTGACTCCCTTTGGCTCGGGTCTTCCTCACACTCCGGCACTATTTGAGTTCGGGCCTCTCTCCATAAAGGCCCAATTATCCTTTTTGTGCTTTCTATTTGAGTCATTTGATGTAGTTTTCATTTTCTTGAGTCATGTCCCTAGGTCTTGTGTTTATTTTCTTAAGTTTGAGTGTCATTATGTTGTTTAGTTAGCTATTGGGCCCATTTCATTGGGCTTGGCCCAAGAGCCCCCCCTACCCCCTCGGTTATTTGTCATTGAGTCTTTTGTCAGGGTCTTATTGTAAAATGTGGGTTGCCTATATATAGGGCCCCATTCCCTTCATTTGGAATTAATGAATCAATGAATGAAAAACTTGCCATTTTAAGAGTTCAAACTTCTTATCTAGTGGAGAGATTCCATTATTTGGGTGAGAGACCCTAGGGGAGAGATTCCCCACCCATCCCTCTCTTAATTTCTCTCTTTCACTCTCCTTTCTCTCTCCACCACACCCAATTTCAAAAATTTTCTCTCTCCTCCCCTCCCAACCACCTCCACCCTCCTACCTACCTCCATTAACTCCTCTACAACTTCCCACAAGCCATCATTACTTCCCCCTAGTCCCAATAGACCCTCCACCAATCCACACCCCACCCTCCAACCCCCAACTACCCATCCCCTTCCCCAAGCAGCCCTCCACCTTCCCAAGGCACCTCTTCCCATCCCCAAGACCACCATTGATCACCCCACATTAAAGGAAATTCAAACTCATATTCCCTCCACCCACTTGTGCCCCCTTCACCTTCCCCCTTCTCCCTCCAAGCCCAAATTCGTAGCTCCTCCTCCCACCACCTGTTAGACCCCCTTCCAAACCCTATTCTTCCCCCCCCCCCACACCTTGGAACACCCTCTCTTAGACCCCCTCACAGCCAGGGTTCTCCCCACACTCATCCACCTCCATTTCTCCTCCCATATACCCCATTTCCCCCCATCATCTTTAACCTCCAGTTTTCAGTTCACTGGCAGCAGAAGAGTAGCAGATTGCAGAGGCGACCCCGACCACATCCCAGCGAATCTGAAGGCCCAAGAGGTGTCCACGGAAGCGTCTACTGGTCTTCTTCGCAAGGGCAGTCGTTTCATCTTCATCCGATCTGTGTGCTGCCTGGGAGCTCCGTTCTCCCACAACTGCGCGGAGCTGCTCCTGCTGAGTACCAGAACGGGAATAGAAGCTTCACCACGACGAACCTCGGAAGAATCAACTCAAGAGCTCTTCTGCAAAGTTCTTCCTCTCCCTGTCGACTTCCAGAATCAAGAAACAAAACTTCATTTGGCATTTGTGATCCAGAGTTCTCATTTTTCTCCCTCAGCTACGCAGATCTGCTACCCACAGTCTTCACCGACCTGTCAGCATTGTTCAGAGCCCCCTGATCTTCTCCGGCATTGTTTGGCTTCCCCGTCAGCTTTTCTGCAAAGGTGACTCATCCACGGTTCCAACGACTCCGACGGTGCTTGATTCTGAGTTCGGGAGCTGTCGGGGCACCCTCTGCAACCTACTGCTAGAAATCAGAAGCGGCCAGTCCGAGAGTCTGCCTCCCTATTCGGGCCTCCATCCTGCTCAGCATCGGCGTCAGAAGAAATCAACAAAAATTGGACGACTTCCCTGGCCTCCTACGAAGCTTCTCCAGGTGGTTTCGTCCCCAAAAAAAATCGTTAGCAGCCGCAGCAGTCAGATCTCCACCCAGCTATCAGCACCCACAGAAGGTGAGCAGAATCGGCAACCTCCACCTTCGGTGTTCCTTTCTCAATTTCCCCTCCCCGCTTGGCCGGCTGAAGGCCCCTCCTTATGTGGAGGTAGTATTAGTTGTAATATACCTTAACCCCCACCCCAAGATCCCCATCCTGTAAGAGGTGTAGTATTGTAATCATTTGGGCAGGTCAAGCTACCCCGACGCGGCGTGTGGGGATCCACCGCCTCCCCGCTCGCCCTCGTCTTCGAACGGGATCGGTTTCTTCAAACCGGTCGAGTAAGTGCTCTAAAACCTTGCTTACTGTGTTTGTCTTTCAATATTAGTTCTTAGTTTTACTGGCCGTGAGAGGGAGTGCTCGATCCTCAAGCCCCGTTGCCTTGAGTGATCACCGTGGGAAGAGTGAAACCGGTGCCTTTGGCACTTGGTCAGCCCATTGAATTGGGCTTCCACATCTATTGGGAATCAAGTCTTGGCTTCCTGGCCCTCTAC